>CM046444.1:82347769-82947769 GCA_025506515.1 Flaveria trinervia | reverse complement strand
AAGTTCTTCCTAGGATTACAGTTGGATCAGACACCAAAAGGAATCTTCGTGCATCAGACTAAATATGTAGTGGACATCCTTAGTCGGTTTGACATGGAGAATGCTTCAATTGCTGGAACTCCACTTGCCATGAACCATGATGTGGCACCTGACGAAAATAGTGATCTACTTAAAGCTACAATGTATAGAGGAATGATTGGATCCCTTATGTATCTCATAGTGTCTCATCCTCATATCAAGTATGCCACATGTCTTTGTTCAAGATCTCAGGCAAAACCAAAAGTAAATCATCTTATTGGTGTGAAACAGATTTTTCATTATCTGAAGGGTACTCCAACACTCGGGTTGTGGTATCCTCATGACATTGATTTTGAGCTTACAACATATAGTGACTCGGACTATGGTGGTTGCAATATGAACTACAAGTCAACATCTCGAGGATGTCAGTTTTTTGGTAAACGGTTAGCCACCTGGCAGTGTAAGAAATAGACATCAGTTGCCCTGTCAACTTGTGAAGCAGAATATGTTGCTTCTGCAAGTTGTTGTTCGCAAATCATTTGGATTCAACAGCAAATGCGTGACTACGGTTTGAAATTTTCTATCACTCTTATTTTTGTTGGTAACTCTGCTGCTAATGCTGTCACCAAAAATCCAGTCTAACATCCTAAAACGAAACACATCGGTATTAAATATCACTTTATACGTGATTGTTTTGAAAAGCAATTAATCGACTTGGTTAAAATTAATACGGATTTTCAACGTGCCGACCTCTACCCAAAAGCATTTGATAAACCAAGGTTTTTACATCTTTTAGAGGTTAATGGCGTGAGAAAGAAAAGTGATGTGATTCTCGAGGAAGAAAGTGCGTAGTCTAACATGTTTTCTTTTATTTTTTTCATTTTGTTTTATTTTTCTGTCTATTAAAATCCAAAAACACAAAATATTTTCGGTTTTAGAATTTTAGGTGGAAAATAGTTTAGTCTAGTATTAAATTCGTGAAGTATTTAATTACTTAAAAAAGTGGGGGGATGGATGCTTAGGTAATAAGTAAATGGAAAATGATAGTACACAGGGAACAAATTGTTTGGGACTTTAAAAGAATTTAAATGATTAAGATGCAAAATTCAAAGTATACGTCTGAGAAGTCTAAGCAAAATAAAAGAAAAAAAGGATAGTAAAACTAGTATGCTACTGAGGTAACACACAGGAAGTAGACCTAGAGATTACTAAACAATTATATGATGTGTCAGTAGATTCAACACGATTGATGAGGAGACCTCATTGGTGTTTTAATTTCAAACTAAGTTTTTCAACTTGATGTGGGTTCCCATCTTAACCCTCGTTAACACAATCAATGCATTTCCAATAAAGGGTGACGAACAAATAAACGCCACAAATGTGTGCAGATGACCATAAAAAGGGCAAAGCAGGAGAAAAAAATGTTAAGCGCAATCAAGGTAATGACAAATTTTGTTGGTGCGTCATGTGCAAAAAGAAAAATAAATGCTCTAACAAAAAGATAGGGTGCGTGCCTCTCTACTATGCGGTGGCACTGAATTGAGGATAAGCATAACCTAAATATTCTAGAATTCATTGTTGTTTATGCCTCTCTACTGTGCGGTGGCACTGACCTGAGGCTTGGTTTCTCTTTGAAATCTCATAGAATAGTTTCTTCTTGTCAAATACCCGTAGACCGCTCAAAAATCTCTTGACGAATGTTGATGACCATATAAGTGTGGGATCCACAAATTCTTGTTGAAATAATCAAAACCTGATGTATCACCAATCTGTGTCAAAAAACTATGTACGGATTTAAGAGGACAATCATACTGACAATGATCATGGCTGCAACTCTTGACAGTCAAATTCAGTGTGTGCATCTTATAGCTCTAGTACGATTTCCTAAACTTGCTCTTGACTCTCGGTCAAAACAAGAATTGAGCATCGAAATGTTTTGTTAAAATGTCCCAAATAATTTTGATAAACATATATGATTCGAAAATGAATCTCTCCAGAATGATCAAATTAACTTGAAGTTGTGCTGTCCAGGAAGATAAATCGGTTAGACGCTATTCTAAAGATTTCAATCCATCTCAAAAATACAAAAATATATCTTGTTTTGTTTTAATTTCAAGTTTTTTTATTTAATTTTTAGTCATTTGTTAGGTAAAAGTCGGACTATACATATGGATTCAATGTGTGAATCACTCACTCAAAGTGGTCACGTCTATGGTGACCAATCGGGTTTTTGGACTTAAAAGGATCACGTATGTGGTGATCAAATCAGGTTTGAATTACAAGGATCACGTCTGAGGTGATCAAACAATTCTTAAATTACAAAGGTCATATCTGAGATGATCATCGGTCATAAAGTCTTTTCAATAGTTAAACTTGTATGTTTGAAAGTGTACGAGGTCAAACTCATAAGTATGAACCATTCGCACAATTTGATCATAAGTATGGGCCAATCGCATGATTGAACCATAAGTTTGGGCCAATCGCATGATTAAATCATGAGTATGAGCCTATCGTATGATTGAATTATAAGTATGGACTATTCGCACGATTGGATCATTAGCATGGAGCAATCCATGCGATTAGATCACCAGAATGAACCAATAGCATGAATGGATGAGGCCCTATGAGCCAGTCGCATGACTGAACCCCACTCGCATGAATGAAGCATGCGAATGGGCCAAGTATAAATAGAGGGGAGTCGGTCACATTTGTAACACCCTTCAATCGCTCACCCTTCATACGCACGAACATACTAATACTCTGCCTAAATTTCATTTGATTGATTTTACCGATTGATTGTGATACTAACTGTTATTCTCTTCATATACAGGTAATGTCAGACTGAAATCCACAACAATGCCTGGTTTAACGAAACCCTAAGGACCAAAATCATTCAAAACATGAACTTTGAGAAACTCCTCAAAATAAACCACTTAAATGGACGTAATCGTTGTTTTAAAGAACATTAGGTGTTATTTTGAGTTTCTGCGATTCTAATGAGTCTAATGACAACGTTGAACATCAAGTTTTAACCAAGATTTGAATTTAAAGTGTTGAATAGAGCTTTATGAGAATGGAGGTGCTCATGAACTTCAATTGCACGATTGAGCTGGGGGTTATGACTCAATCGCATGATTGAGCTGGGCGTATGAGTCAATCGCACGAATGAACAATGTTTATGAGTTCAGTCGTAGGACTGGCTCAACCGCATGGCATAGCATACGACTAAGCTTAGTCGCAGGCTCAATCATACGACTGAGCTCAATGGTACGACTGAGCTCAGTCATACGACTGAGACTCAGTCGTATTGTCCATTCGCATGACTAAACAAAATGAACCATGTTCTTTAATAGTCAAATGTCATCATTTACATAAATCTAACATATATGTCTTTTGGGTTACAGAAACATGGCTAACAGATGGACTATGAGCACCAAGCACAACATCTGTGTTAATCTTGATGCTACATCCCGAAATGCTTTTTAGTTCACTGGGATTATTGCCTATTCCGTAGATCGAGGATTTTCAAAGCCATATCTACACCATGCACACCGCATGGATCTATGCAGCAGGCTTTCTAGGAAAGTCATGTAGTTGACAGGTTCGTTGAGCCCCACTGTATCCAGAGCTCTATCTTTGAACAAGAGATTGAGATTAGAGAAGACGATCTGAGGAGGGTCTTGGACCTGGGTGAGGACGGAGCATACCTAACCAAGTTGCATTTCCGTAACTGTTCGGAGATGTTTTCTTGAGATCAAGTATGCTGGGAACATCAATGTTGGTGTGCTCAACAAGAGCAACATGTGCCCCAAGTTCAAGTAGTTGGGCCACGTCATCCTTAAGTGTATAGCCTCAAGGAAAGGAGGCTCTGAAGAGATGTTGGACCAAATCCGGAACACATATGTTGCTCTAGTGTTGAACCATACATTCAGTTTCTCCCGCATGCTCTTCACATACATGGTAGAGAACATCAAGGCCAAGGGCAAGGAATACATCTATGTGTACAATTGGTTTTTACAAATCATCGTTGATCAGAAGCATCCTTTGCTGCCAAAGGAGAGAGATGATGTAGTGGTGCTTGAGTTGATGGATGATACCACCTTAGGTAGGATGAAAGTTTACAGGGGGAAGCAGGTGAAGCCTCCTATCAAAAATTGGCACCAGGCAAAGAAGCCTATGTAGTTCTCTCTCCTAAGAGGTGGCATCTTGAAGACAGTTATTCTCATACTGAGCCATTCATGACTGCCACATCCGATGACTAGGATGATGATGAAGACCAAGATGACGGTCAAGGTGGGGGAGATGTAGGACCCAATACTTATTCTGCTCCAGGTGGATCTCAGCAGGGTACTATCCACTTGGATTTTCGGATAGAGGAAGAAGAGAAGACAAATGATGAGCCTCTGGTACGAACGGTCGAGAGTCGGGTCGTGGCCACTGAGAGACGGTTCAGGGCGGTTAGTGGATGCAAAGCTAGGTCAAGGGGTGTCGCTACTCATGTTACTGATCCTACATACACCTTGACTATCCCATCAGCCCAGGGGGAGCATCTTCTTCGAAAGACTCGAGGAAGAACCGATTGGCTCAACCCCAGGTCTTAAAAAGCAAGAGACAGCAGATCACCCTTATTACCACAACTACCACCACGTCTACCACAACTCCCACCTGTACTACACATCCTACCACCACTACCACACCTCCTACCACCACTACCACAACCACTCCATCATGATCCATTTGCACTCCTCCTCCCATATACACAACATCCACCACCACAACCACCACCCAATGAGTAGGGACATCTTCTCAAGTCCCGATGACCCATGGATCCACTCTACCCAATATCGGGTTAGAGGAACAACTAGCCAACCTCAACCGAATTAGGCTAAAGCTGCTTGCCACGGATGAGCAAAGAGCTGCGCAGCTCAACCAGGTAATGGAGATTAATGCAGCTCAGGAAAGGCAGATCACACAGCTCAGAGAGCAGAATGCCCATTCTGTAAAAGGGATTGAGGAGATGGAGAAGAAAAATAAGAGGATACTACTAAAGTGGGAAGGGATCAAAGTCTGAGCCTTTGAAGATCAAAGATGGTGATGATGATGATGATGATGATGAGGAGGAGGAGGAGGAGGATGAAGATGATAGTGAGGAGGATGTTGAAGAAGGAGGACTTAGCAGGAAATATAGAGAGGACAAGGATGACCAAGAAGGTGATGCTACTGCACCAGCCTCTCCCTGAGCTCAATAGAGGCGGACCAAACGTAGTCAAGATCAAGGAGCCTCATCCTCCGCTCCTCCTGCTGAAGAACCTACTATTCAAGACAAAAGTAATAGTTAGATGTATTTGTATTTAGAAACTTTTGTATTTGAATTATATTACATTAATGTAATTAAGTGTCATCTATGTTTGTTTAGGTTTAAATGCTTTATATGTTGACTTATACATGTTGTGCTTAATGTCTAATCAAACAGATGAAGCTCAGCAAACCGATGAATTTGATGTCCAACCCCTTCAATAGGTCAAGACTCAATTAACCATGATTCTTGACTTGTAAGGGATAGTTAGACGGTTTGTTAGCTACACGCCAGAGGATATCATAGACGACCTGACGGATGAGCAGCTGGCTGAAATATTCATGCTGAATCTAGATGAGTTGGTTAAATATGTTCCTACTATTGATGTGGTAAGTGACGATGAGTTTAATGATGTTGATGAAATCGAAATAGAGGACGTCACTACTTATCATTATTCTCAGTACACTGATCTGGACGGACATGTTATCCCCATTTGGTTGAAACCTTCGACAGTAGTACTTTTTGAGAAGCTAGATTAAATGGAGAAGGAAAAAGAAAAGGATGAAACCCAAGCCCAAGCTTCAAATGCTAATGTTGATCTTAAGAAAGCTGAACGGGCAGCTTCTTTTGCTGAAATAAGAGCCCAGCACATAACTCCAAAGCAAAATGCCTATACCAAAATCTATAAAGTCAAGAAACATCAAAAGGTGTCTGGCAAGATAATGTATACAAAGTGAAGAGAGAGAATAGGATTGAGTACTTTAGATATCCTCATGATCTGAAGACTCTTCCAGGTTTTGAGCTCAACCAACTGGCATGTTTAAATCTGTTGCATGCTCGCCCCAGAAAGATGTTAGGTTGGTTTGAGGCTACACTAATAAAGGAATACCACACTAGATGGATAAACTTCAGACCTCAACAACCTAAGTGGTTCATTCGCAAGTCTGAAGTGGATCCTATATTTGGAAGGCCTAAAGTAGTGTTGAAGTGGAGTCCCCCGCGCACGATGTCAAAGATTCCCTTACGGGAAATGCCTCAAGACTTCACTGCACATTTCAAATGGTGGTATTATGACTGGAGGACGGGTGAAGCGGTCATAGTTCTGAACAGAGAGGGCAAAATGGAAACTATCAGGGTATTTGACCCAATGTGGCTTACCAACTTGTCAGCTAAAGATGTCTACACTCTATACAAGTGGCCGTTGTTCTATGACACGCATGATATTGTACAAGCCCTCAAATTCCAAAATATGATATGGCTCTGCTTTGCATTTAAAATACACGTAGGAGTCACAAGAGAGGGAAAGTACAAGAAGTTTGAAGAGAATACGAAGGATGTCAGACAATATAGTAAACTTGGTCCAAGGGAGAGTTTCTTGATACATATGTCCGTAGTTTAGGTGCATAATGTAAAAGTATATCATGGCTTACATATGTGTAATGAAATGATGTAATGGTATATTATTTGTGCTTTGATGTTAATGTATCTTTAATTCATATGTATGAACTTATTATATAGGTTTGAAGTTGTGTGAAGTCGGCTGGATCGGTAAACATCAGAGCATGGTCTCGATGGAAGGATAAACAACAGCAAAAACCAAGAGACAATCAATAACATGAACTATAATTTAATGATTTCATTGATAAAACCTAATGATTACAAGGTTGTTACAACATAAGAATCAAGACTCTTGGCAAGGGGAAGATCGAGCATGATCTCCCCTCTCATCCGGCAGCACCTAGGCTCTGGGTAGACTCCTTTCAAATCCTTAATCTCTCTATTTGTTGAAACTGGTATATATTGGCCTCGGCCCATATTAGATGCGACCGGGCCCATTCGTGCGATTGGACATTGCGTATGGTTCAATCGTACGACTGGACCGTGCGTATGGTTCAATCGTACGACTGGACCGTACGTATGGTTCAATCGTACAACAGGATCATACTTATGGTTCAGTCTTATGAATGTCCCAATCGCATCTCTCAGTCGCATGGCTAGTCCATTAGCATGACTCAGTCGTACGACTGAGTCTCATTCGCATATGCTCCTGCTAATGACCCAGTTTCATGTATTTACAACATATCAGGTGTATTACATTAAGCCTAGACTAGTCGACAAGCGATGTACACACTATATATGACTATATATGCTCCATCAAATTCCCCCTTGGACATTGCTTGCGAATAGCAGATAACACCTCTTACAATCTTCAGTCAATCTTTGCTCTGGTTTCCAATAGAATCAAACGAAAACCCATATTCGCCAACGTTGCCGATCCGTCAGGTTGCTACAATATACCTGAAAATGAATTTAGGCACAAAAGCTTTCGTTTACTTTGCAGAACACCATCACAGCAACAAGATTCCCCATATGACTGATTTTTCTACATAATGACAAGAACGGATTTCCATTACTTCAATCTTCACACATGCGAACTTGATTAACATTAACACCTATAAAAATTCCCCCTCACATTTAGCATATCCAAATATATAAACATTGTGCTCTCTTGGCATCTTCATAGGGTGTATTGGGCAAAAGGTTGAAGGTTCTAATCCACAGCTGACAATATCAAACAAATCAGGATGCATGTAGATTCATCATCAGAAACCTGCTCACATCATCACTTTCTGATTGCATTTTCAATCTCTCTATACATGGATCCCCCCTAAGAATGAGAATCCTCTATGTGCGGATAAATATAACTTGATTGGCCCATAAATAGTCAGATGCTCCTGACTACCCCACAAAATCGGCACCGACTGCTGACATCTTTTCTTCTCTCTTTCGCGTTCCAACTACACTCACCTATTCTCGAAGTCCGATGAATAATGGGGTATACATCGAACTTATTTGACAAATAACCTCAGGGTGAATATGCTTTGCTCATCCTCAATCTGTGCAAGAAGTAGTTCCAAACTCTTTTTTTTGGGTCTGGAACAAATGCGGATGAGTCAATGCGGATAGCTCATTCGTGCGATTGAACATACGATGGGTACAGTCGCACGACTGAACATTCGACTGGTCCAGTCATACGAATGGTCCATAAGCATGGTCCAGTCATACGAATGGTCCATTCTCATGGTCCAATCATACTAATGGTCCATTCGTATGGCCCAGTCGTATGAATGGTCCATTCTCATGGCCTAGTCGTACGGATGGTCCATTCTCATGGCCCAGTCACATGAACGGATCTGCACGCAGATTTTCAGATATGCAGCCGCCAGGGCTGCCCAAAACCCTAATCTAACGAATTTTACATGAACCGAAACAAAATAGACATCATCAGATTTGAAAGGGTGATGGGAAGGTGGTTTCAAGTTCGATTTTAACATAAAAACAACACACGTAACAAGATCTAAACAAAACATGAAGAACACGAAGTTGGTTTAACGTCCAAATCTAAAATTTGATCCAGAAATCAAGAGCTCGGGTTGCTAGAATGATTGTTAGATCATTCCAGCAACAATGTACTAACTGACTAACGTGTAAACCGAATCAAATAGTGCGGAATCCTATTTGATTGGCGATCCAATTAGTGAGAACGCACGTAGAAACAATTATGTAATTGAATCTAACGATAAGAATCGATTAGGAATCGATCTACTGCGATCTATGAACTTGGAGTATGATATTAGAGGTCTCTGGACGGCTAGGGTACGTCTGGAGTCAAAGTGTGTTAAATGCTTTTGTTTTTCCATGAATTAGGTTGTATTTATAGGTTAGGGTTACTCATTCGTGCGACCAAACCATTTGCATGGTTCATTCATGCGATTGAGCCATGCGGTTGATCCATTCGCACAACTGAGTGTTCAGTCTTGCGACTGAGTCAGTCGCATGAAGTTGTTCAGGTCTATGGACTCTTTAGGCGCATAGGCACTCAGCCGCATAGCTATTCAGACGCACGACCACTGTTGGGGTGCATGGTCTAGTCGGACGAATGAGAACTTCATTTAACCAAGTTCGAATGTACTCATTACTATAACATTATGTATATCAACTCAAACAATCACAAACCTATATAATCTAGTCAATATGTGTTACCCAACTCATTAATCAAATATTAAACATTATAAATCACAACTAACCATTCTCATTTCATTAAGTACCCAAGCATTACATAAGTGTAAGACATTCAAGACATATTACATTAAAATCTGTATCTAGGTACATATGTATCAATAAACTCCCCGTTGGACCTAGATCTATCTATCATCTTACCTTCTTCATAACCTCCTCGTACTTCTTGTACTTTTCTTCTCTTATGACTCGTGCATGTATTTCAAATGCAAAGCAGAGCCGTATCACATTTTGGAATTCGAGGGCTTGTACAATATCCTACGTGTCATAGAACAGTGGGCACTTGTATAGAGTGTAGTCATCGTCAGCTTAGAAGTTGGTAAGCCACATCGAGTCAAATATCCTGATAGTATCCATTCTGCCCTCTTTGTTGAGAACTATGATAGCTTCCCCTATTCTCTGATCATAGTACCACTGGAGTGAAGTCCTATGGCATTTCCCTCAGAGGGATTCTTGACATTGTCCGTGGAGGACTCCACTTCAGCACTATCTTTGGCTTTCCAGTTATGGGATCAACTTCAGACCGTCTGATATACGTTGTAGGTTGTTGAGGTTTGAAGTTGATCCACCTAGTGTAGTACTCTTTCTTCAAAGCAGCCTCAAACCAGCCGGACATCTTTCTCGGGTTAGCATATTACAACTTAATTTTAGCCAGCTGGTTGAGCTCAAAACCAGGTAGAGACTTTAGATCATGCGGGAATCTAAAGTACTCAATACCTTTCTCTCTCTTCACCATGTATACATTAACATCATCAAAATGGGCCCATACGATAATCTTGCCTGACACCTTGTGATGTTTCTTTACTTTATAGAGCTTGGTATAGACATTCTGTTTAGGAGCATCGCGTTGGGCTCGGATCTCCACAAAACAAGCAGCCCATTTAGCCTTTCTGATATCAACATCGGTGTTTGAGTCTTGGGCTTGTTCTTCAACATTCTCGGACTGTTGCTCCATATTATCTAATATCCCAAAATGTATCACTGAGCAGGGAGTCACCCAGATTGGGGACCACATTTCCCTCTTTGTCAACATACTAAGGATAGTGCACTGCAGTGACGTCCTCGATCTCTATCTCATTAATGTCGTTCAGCTCGTCGTCACTAGTTTCTTCAAAATTTGGAGCGTCCTTGACAATCTCATCTACATTGAGTTTGTACATTTCTGCTATTTGCTCGTCAGTGAGATTGTGAATGATTTCTCTTTCTTCAGGAGTGTACATCACTGATCTCCTAACTATCCACTGCAGATCAAGAATCAACGTGAGCTGAGTCTTGACCTATTGGAGGGGAGCAACATCATGTTCATCCCTCTGAAAGTTTGGATCTGCTTGATTTATACATGTAACACGACAATCATTAGTTAATAATCTAGACAGAAATACCAACATTAAATATAAACCTTCATTACATTAATGTAATACAAGATTCAAATACATATGATTTAAATAACAAAAAAATCTAAGTATTACTCTTATCCTGTATCCTCTGCTCTCTGCTATCGGGGCGGATGTGGAGGCACTCTGATCTTGAGTCCTTTTGGTCCTCCGTTCGCCTGTACATGTGGCACCTGCAGCAGAAGAATCCTCTTCATCATCATCAACATCTGCATCTGTATCACCCTCGTGATCATCATCATCATCATCATTAGCATCATCATCTCCATCTCCTTCTCCGATCTTCAAGGGCTCTTCTTTGGATCCTTTGAGCTTTAGCATGATTGTATTGTTTGCCGCCTCCAACTTTTCAATCTTCTTGGCATGTTGCTCCTGGAGTTGAGATATCTGCTGAGCCTGCTAATCAATCAATCGAGCCTGCTGAGAAATCTGCCGAGATTGTGCAGCAGTAAGATCTACTACATGACAAATTTGTGTAGTTTTCTCATCATCGGCTTGCTAACAGACGCATCACCATACGTTTCAACGCTGATAGCTATTCCTGTACCCCAAAGGGAGGTAGAGGTGATCTGGATAGATATAGAGAGAAAGATGATGGAGCAGCTGGATGGCTAGTGTGGTGGTGGCAGTGGTGAAGAGTGGGAATAGTATAGATGAAGGTGGTGGTGGTGTGCGTGTGGTGGATATGGTGGTGGATATTGTGGTAGATGGGGTGGTAGTAGTGGTGGTAGGTGGAGTGGTGGTGGTAGATGGAGTAGCGGTAGGAGATGGAGTGGTGGAGGTGGTGGAGTAGTGGTGGTGGTGATGAAGGTCAATCTTCTCTTCTTCTTCAGTCCTTGGAGCTGAGCCATCCTTTTCTTCCTCGAGCCCTTCAAGGAGGATGCTCCCCCTCGAACACTGCTTGGCTGATCAGGAGCATAAGTAGGATCAATGTCCGCCTCTCCCGATCCGCTAGGGCGATCACCAACCGGTCGGATCCCTCGCTCTGTGGCCCACCTTGCTGCCAACAGTCCGAGTGAGGGGCTCCTCATCCATATCCTCCTCCTCATCAGGTTGGAAATCCTGATGGAATCCAACATCCTCCATCTCTCTGTGGGTGGGTGTTGGAGATGCTATATCAGTAGGGGGCCCTCGGTTGAGTGGGCCCTGCATCTCCACTAGCACCGCTGTCATCGTCATCTGAATCATTATCTGGGAGCTCGATCTGCTCAATATCTGATTCATTGTCATCGTGGCACCACTTTCTTTGTGACAGCGCCCATAGTGTTCATGGGCCAGATGCCCAACAGTGGCCTCACATGGAGTTTCACCTGCTTCCCCTGTATACCTTCATCCGACCCAAGGTGGTATCATCCATCACCTCGAGTGCTACCACATCCTCCTTCTCCTTTTGCAACGAAGGGAGCTTTTGGTCAATGATCATCTGCATGAATCGAGGGTACATGCAAAATCTCTCCTTGCCCTTGGCCTTTATGTTCTCCACTAGGTAGGTGAAGATCATCCTGGAGAAGCTAAACAGATGGTTCAGCACCAACGCCACATAAGCATTCTATACCTGACGAGAAAACTCATCGACCCCCCCCCCTTCCGTGAGGCAATGCACTTGAGCAGCACGTGGGCTAAGTACTTAAACTGAGGACACAAGTTGCTCTTGTTGAGCACACCTGAGTTGATGTCCCTAGAGTACTTGGCCCGGAGAAAACAGCCTCGTACTGTCAGTGGATGTAGACGGGTAGGGAAACAAAGATAGAACTCTCAAGGCCTGCTGAATTGAGCGATAGGGTGTGAATGGAGTCGAGATGGCACTAAAGATCCTCGATCTTCGTAAAAAGGTGATAATGCCAGAGAAGTCTGAAGCATTCCGTGAAGTCAAGTCTACATGAACATAGATGTGTGCTTGGTGCTCATAGTCCAACGACTAGCCATCTGTTACATAATGATTAAACATTAATGTCAGTCACTAAGTAATGAACTTAATCAACTGAACATGAAATTCTATGTTCTGTTGTGCGAATGACAATGTGCGACTGAGATCTAGTTGTGCGAATGACCTCATACGTATGACTTAACATGCGACTAAGCTCATACGGATGCTATCTCATGCGTTTACACCAGTCGTGCAACTGAACTCATACGCATGGTTTAGTTGTCTGATTTGGCCATTTGCCTCTTTCAGTCGTGCGACTAAAGTTCATCAGATTGTCCATTCGCATGACAGACTAACTGTTCAATTCAAAATCAAATTTTGTGCAACCGTTAATTTACACGTCGTGGTTTGGCTCATTAGACTCGCACTTCACCGACAAAACACATTGTGTCATTTAATTGCACAATGGACTTAAGTTTATTAGTTTATTTGTCAATGTAAGTCACAGTTTCTTTTAGGGTTCATATAAGTCAATTTTTGGTTTAAATCGATGGATATTTTAATGGATTGCACCGCATTATACCTGTATAGTCAATAGAAATCATCAGTACAAAACAAACAATGGTTGTGAAGGCTCAAATGAAAATTTGGCAAAGCAACGTTATATTCGTGCAATGTAGAAGCGATTTGGGAGTGATAACCGACTATGACCGACTCCCCCTCTATTTATACTAGGGTTTCCTTCAGTCGTGCAACTGAGCCTAGTCGCATAGTTGTTTCATCCGACTAAAGATCAGTCGTGCGACTAGCATAGTCGGTCACCTTCAGTCGTGCGACTAGAAGTCATTCGTGCGACTATGTCATTCAGTCACCTTCATCCATGCGGGTAGCACTTTTTAGTCATCCTGATGGTCCAATCGCACATATGTCCCATACGTGTGGGTTAACCGTGCGATTAGGCACATTCGTATCCTCCAATCGTATGACTGGTCCATGCTTATTGTCTAGTCGTGCGAATAAATCAAACTCGTGGTTTTTGAATTTATGAGCATTTGACAATTAACACCCTTTTACCTTTTGAATATACTTTATGAGCATTTGACCATTTCAGACATGATCATTTTAAGCTGAAAAACCTTTGATCACCTCAGACGTGATCCTTTTAAAATACTTTGTCATCTCAGACGTGACCCATTTTATTTGGAAGCACGTGTTGTAACCTGAGACGTGACCTATTAGATGATAAGGTTCCCTATCAACTTCCATGACATATTCTAATATTAAACAAACTAAAATTGACAAACTTTATAAAGAAATAAAAGAAATAAAACTAAACCATAAAACTTAAGACATGTTTTTGTGTTTTTGAGATGGTTAAATCCTAAGATGTAAATCTAAAGAATTATTTTTCTGAAAATGCAGCTTTAATTCATTTAAACCATTCATGGACCAATTCAATTTGGAATCATACATGATATTCAAATCATTTGGGAAACGTTATCTAAAACCTTTGATGCTCTATTCTTGTTTTTCATCTAGAGTCATTTAGCAAATTTAGGAAATCATACTAGTACTATTAGGTCCCCACACTGATTTGAAGTTTCAAGAATTGTAGCCACAATGATTGTCAGTATACTTGTCCTCTTAAATCCATACATAGACTTTTAACACAGATTGGTGATGGTTTATGGTTTGTTTAATTGATTTGTTGATCCCACACTTATATGGTAATCAATATTCCTCAAGAGATTTTTGAGCAGTCTCAGGGTAGTGTTCAAGAAGAACCTATTCTTAGAACTTTCAAAGAGAAGCCAAGCCTCAGGTCAGTTCCACCGCACATCAGAGAGGCAGCAAACAACAATATATTGTAGAATTTATAGGTTATGCTTATCCTCATGTCAGTGCCACCGCACAGCAGAGAGGCACATAACCTATCTTCTTGTTTGAGCAATTTCATTCTTTTTGCACAGATCTCACCAACAACATAGGTTATCAGTTTGATTGTATTTGCATTTTTTATGTGCTTTTTCTTATGCTTTGGTCTTACGCACACATTCATGGCGTTTATTTTGCTCGTCACCCCTTATTGGAATTTTGTTGATTGTGTTAAGTAGGGATAAGGTGTTACCCATAGCTAGTCAAACATTTTAGTTTAATCTTGAGATCACCAAAAAGGTCTAGTCATCTATTTTGTTGAATCTACCGACATATCATCTGTGGTCTAGCAACCTCTAGGTCTACTTTGTTTGTGCTACCTTAGTAGTAGCTAGTTTATCTATCATATTTCCTTTTATATTACTCAGACTACACAGACTTATACTGGAGCTTTGCATCATTTTCAATTTAAATTGTTAATATCCTAAATGGTTTGCTCCTGTGTACTATCATATTCCAAAGATTTAATCGGTATCACACATACGATCTTATTTTTATCAGCTACCTGTCCTCCTCATTGGTGTTTTTATACTGTCTAAACCTATTCTCGCCCTAAAATTTTAAAACCGTAATGGATTAGCGTTTTAGAATTTTAATAGGCAAAGCAATAAGATCAATTTTAATTAAACTACTACAAATTAAGTAAATAAAATAAAAAAAATTGAAAATTAAAAGAAAATGTACAAGACGCATCGGACTACACATGGTCATCTTCAGGAATGACCTCACTTTTCTTTTTAACGCCGTTGACCTCTAACAGATATAGAAAACATGCTTTGTCAAAAGCCTTTGTATAGAGGTCAGCGCATTGAAAATCTTTGTTTATTTTTACCACATCGATTAAGTTCTTTTCAAAGCAATCACGTCTAAAGAGATATTTAATTCCGATGTGTTTGGTCTTGGGTTATTGGACCGGGTGTCTAGTGACTGCGATAGCAGCAGAGTTATGAACAAAGATAGGAGTAGAATAGAATTTCAAACCATAATACCGCATTTGCTGTTGAATCCATATGATGTGTGAACAGGAACTTGCAGTAGCAACGTATTCGGCTTCACATGTTGACAATGCAACCGAGGTCTTCTTCTTACACTGGCAGGTTACTAATCTTCTCCGAAAGAACTGACACCCTGCTGATGTAGATTTGTAGTTCATCTTGCAGCTGCCGTAATCCGAGTAACTATACGCTGTAAGCACAAAGTCATCATCATAAGGATACCACAACCCAAGTGCGGGTGTACCCTTCAGATAAAGAAAAATCCTTTTGACCACAATAAGATGTGTTAGGATCAGTGATCTACGTTTGATTGATTAGAGAGTATAGCAGCGGAATTCTAACAATGAATTAGCCAATTCACAAGAACAAAGAGATATTCAATGTAAGAACAAAAACGTTTATAGACAGAGAATTCTGCAAATAATATTTCATCCAATATTCGCTTTCGTGGTAACGGAATGTCACAATTACAATTAGGTCAACACCTCTTATATAAGAGATGTGACGTCTGCTGATTTCACTTGATAGTGACATCTAACAAAATTTATTACAAACTGCTGATAGTTAACACAACTACTGAAGATGTCAAACAGCTGACATCTTCTTACAAAAATGCTAAGTGTTAACTATTATTACAACTACTGAAAAGAAACTACTAAAACTATAACAACTGAAGAACATACTCTTCAGTTGTTTTATAAATACTGAAACTATAACAACTGAAGAACATACTCTTCAGTTGTTTTACAAATACTGAAACAAAGAAAACTACTAAAAGGTAAACCATCACAACAACTGAAGAATGCTTCTTCAGTTGTTGTAACAAACTCTGAAGGCTTTAGTACTTGTACTTGAGCTTCAGCTATTGTCATCAGCTGATGTCTTCAGTCTTTATACATCAGCTGTTGTACTTCAGTACTTTAATCTTCAGCTGTTTAAGTCTTCAGCACTTTAGATCTTCAGCTTTTGTTCTTCAGTACTTTAGTTCTTCTGCTGTTGCAGTCTTCAGACTTTGTCAAACAGCTGATCAAGTCTTCAGCAGTTGTTGTGATGTCTGTGGGACTTAGAGGTTTTTCTGATCAGGCTCATTGGTTCTTTTGGTCCAACAAACTCCCCCTAAACCAATGCAGCCAAAACCTCTAAACTTATTAGAGTTCTCCCACTTATTATAGCAGATATGTTGGTCTTTTTGTCTTCTAGATCAGCTCAGAAGCGACCCTTTTTAAGCACCGGCCAGGGAAGAAGTCTCAAAGATTTGTTTGGCAAAGTATGAATGGGAACTCTGTTTTGGGGAATTGGACAAAGAGTTGTTACCCCATTCATGAGATCTATTTCCCCATGATGAGTCTGTACGACTCTCTTGTGTAGGCCTCAAGGGAGGTGATTTGTTCGTTTATGGTTAGCTCTTCAGCACCTCCTTCAAACAATGATTCAGGCCCATAATACTCAGACAGGTATTTGGCCTGTTTCCCATTCTTTAGCTCCATAGTTGTTATTATTCTATAAGCAAACTCATCCGAATGATTAGCCTCTAGGAACAACTGGAGCTCATTTTTCATGACTTCCTCAAGCCTCTTGTAAACTAACCCCTTTTTCACTATTTTGTTTTCCAACATCTTCTGAGGGGTTAGATTAGCTTTATAGGCTTTCTTGAAGTCCTCTAGGTTTTCCCAGGGTGAAACTACAAAGACCAGAGAGATCACTTCATCTACAATCTTTTTCACCTGGCCAATGTATCTCTGAGGTATGTTTTTCTTATGAATTCTGTGAGACACCCAAGGATCAGGCCAAATCCTCACTCTTTCCTTTTGATATTGAAAGGTATGCTTGAGAGTGTAAAGTCTGAGGGCTTGTTTCTTCATATTGATGATAGAAGATGTGGCTGCATAAGCTTTGTCAACTGTCTTCAGCAATTCCTCATCATGCTGTTTATGAAGCTCTTCTTCTTCTAGCTTCACTTTAACCATTTGTCTTTGGAATTCAGGAGTAATTGCTGAGGAGTGACTTGTGGGCTTAGGCAACTGAATCACAGCTGAGAGTGGCAGCCTATCTTCATCATCTTCTTCATCATCTTCTAGCCTCAATACCCTTCTCTTCTTCTTCAAGGGTATATCATCGGCTATGGGTTTTGAGGGTAAGGGAGTTGGTATGGTGGGTTGTGTTTTGGGTGGTTTTGGTGTGGGAATGTTGACAAGCTGTTCTAGCATTTTTGAGGTGAGTGTGGCTTTTGATTGCTTGGCTAGCTCAGTCCTGCTCCCAGCACCCGCTTCATTCAAAGCTTCAATAACAAGTCCCTTAGTATATGCTTCAGACGAACAGATCTTGGTGGTGATTGCCAAGATACTGTCCCTGGACCAAGCTTTGATTTCGATCATTGATCTTCCAAGATATTTTGCAGTAAATCTAATCATGATCTCAAGCCTTTCTCTTTCTAACACTTCATAACTTGCCCATCTATTCTGGATTTCTTCAATCTCTAATCTTCGAATCTCAGAGTCAAGTTTATCGGTGTCATGGCCTTGGCTAAACAGCTGATCAATGATGTTGTCCATTGATCTGCTGTGTTCGGCATCATCCTCTTTTATCAGTAGCTCCAAGGCTTTCTCTTTTTCCTTCTCTTTATCGGTCTCCACATTCAACTCCAACTCCTTTTCCACTACTATCCCTTCTGTTTCTTTCTCCTTTACTTTCTCCTATGTACTCCACTTTCTTTTTGCTTTCATTGACTTAATGTCCCCCTTTTTGGTTGCCTTGGTGGCAAGGGGTTGATTGCCAGAAAGTTGTTTGCCCACAACCTCCTCTATCAATGGTTGTATTACTGAGGAAAGCCTCTCATCAATGGCTTTGATCACTATGTCAGTGATTATGGGTGTGATGAGAGGGAGGGAATTTTGAAGGATAGCAACTATTTGCTCAGGAGGGTTCTGTTCCTGAGAAATAGTGACAGAAGCAGAGGCAGGTGGCTGAGTTGTTGGGAGTGGCTCAGTGTTTGTGAGACCTTCGGATGAAGGTGTCATCTGTGAGGTGGTAGAGGCAGATGGTCTTTGTTCCTTAGAAGTTTTGGCAAGCAGCTCTTTGAGTCTGCTCACCTCTTCTTCCAGGATGGTGTTTTGGGCGATTACATCATAAAGAAGCCCAGGTCATCATCAGTAGTTACTGAATCACCTGACCTCCTGATAGGATCAGGATGAACATGCACTGAGTGTAGCTCAGTTGTAGCATGTGCCCCTTTGTCTTAGAACTGGGGACTTCCTGCCTCAGGACTTTGTCCTTCATTAGCAGTTGCCTCTGGTAAGGTCTTAGTAATGGTACCAACTACAACCTGATCATATGCTGAAGCAGGAGAAGTGGCAGTCTCACTAGAAGTTCCAATCTCTATTGCTACACTAGGAGAAGGAACATTGTAACCCCTATGCTGTGGGTTCTCAGCTGCACTTTGGTCCTCCCCCTCAATGGTAGAAGTAATCCAGTTGTAATTGGTATCTAGGGAGGGGGTGAGGAGTGCAACTGAGTCAGCACTTGTGCAACAAGTAATGTAGGACTTTGAGGGGCGGTTGCATGTGGTGATTGGATGGAAGCAGATTGCACCCGGGTGAATGGTGCGCTTCAATGGTAACCCTCTCAAGGGAGATAGGTTCGAGCAGTGTAGGTTCCCCAATGTTGGTTGCAACAGGATCCTGTTGAGAGGATACCTGTACGGCTGTGGCTGGTTGAGTCAGTGTCACAACTGGGGGGTTAAGACCAGTGAGTGGTTCCTGTGGTATAGGGGCATCCTCAGAGGACTCATCTCCCTGAGTAGCAAACGAAAAAAAATGCTCTAACAAGAAGATATGTTGTGTGCCTCTCTACTGTGCGGTGGCCTAACCTAAAGATAAGCATAATCTATATATTATAGAATTCATTGTTGTTTGCGCCTCTCTACTGCGCGATGGCACTGACCTGAGCCTTGGCATCCCTTTAAAAGGTCTTCTTGTCAAATACTTGTAGACCGCTCAAAAATCTCCTGAGGAATGTTGATTACCATATATGTGTGGGATCCACAAATGCTTGTTGAAATAGTTAAACCTAACTCATCACCAATGTGACTCAAAAATCTATATATTAATTTAAGTGGACAAATATATTGACAATTATCATGGATGCAATTCTTGATAGTCAAAATCATTATGTGCATCTTATAGATCTAGTATGATTTCCTGAAAGTGCTATTGACTCTCAGACAAAACACAAATCTAGCATCAAAGTGCATATTAAAAGGGGTTGCAAATGATTATGAGATACATGTATGATTCCATAACAATCTTTCCAGAAATGATCAAATTAACTTGAAGTTGTTCTGCTCTTGAAGTAAAATCGGTTAGATTTGTTCTAAAAGGATTCCATCCATCTCAACACAAAACTAGAAAAATATGTCTTGTTTCCCTTAATTTCAAGTTGTTTTCTATTTTCTAACTTTTGTTGCATAGATGTCAGACTAGACAACTAGATGAAATCTAAGAATCACTCATTAAAAGGGGTCACGTATGAGCTGACCAATCACTTCTAAACTAAAAGGATCACGTCTGAGGTGATCAAATGATGTTTATTTAAAAGGGTCATGTCTAAGATGATCATAGGTCATAATGTTATATATCAAAAGTTAAAATTTGAAGTGTTTGAAAGTGTATTAGGTCAAACTCAAAAGTAAGAGCCAATCACACGATTGGATGATAAGGATGAGCCAAGAGCATGTTTGAACCATATATATGAGACAGTCGCACGATTGGACAATGAGTATGAGACAACCAAGCAATTGGATCACAAGACTGAACCAATCGTACGAATGGATGAAGTAGTATAAACAGGTTGCACGGCTGAACCCCAGTCGCACGAATGAAGCATGCGTATGGGTCCAGTCGCACGACTGAAATTTAAAACAGTATAAATTAAGGGGTTAGTCGGTCGTATTCATTACCACCCATCAAAACTCTCATAAACTGCTCATACGACAACACTTAGCTAAAATTTTGTTTACCTAATATTACTGCTTGATTGTGATCCTAACGTGTTTCCCACTTATCTACAGGTACTGTGCAATGGAAATCGACCCAAATGAAGGGTTTAATCGAACCCTAAATGATCGAAAATATAAAGTTAAATAACCTGGACTAAACTCTTAAAATGGACCTATTAAATGGACACTAATGGTGATTTAACCAATACTAAGTGTTATTTCGAGTCTTTGCGGTCCAAATGAATCGAAACACGAAGAATACTGTAACATCTTGACAAAGTTTCAAATCTATGGTGTTCAACAGTGTGATATACGGATCCGCGCTCATTTCCACTGTGTTAACTGTGTGTTTTTGAAGGTGCGATTTGCAGAGAGGGCAATTTTGGGCGATTTTGGTTGCGGAGCCAAAATTCTCCAATTTTGTCCAGTGAATCGAAGTGAAACATGTCCAGATCGACTGGACATAGTGAGAGGAATCCATCGATCGGTGTATTGAACACCAAACCACCACATCCAGGAAGACTGACGAGGAGAAGTTCGCGACAAATCGTGAAATTGGGAGTTAGGGAACCACTGAATGAAAGTGCTAATCCTAATCACATTCTGAATGATCCTAATGCAAATCTGAAGCATAATCGGCATCAAATTTCATCAATTAAAGCTTTGATGAATGATTCTGGACTGTTCGGGACCGATTCTGTTAAATTTGATGATGTGAAACTCAATAAGTGTCCTAACATTGAAGCTAAAGCTCCTATGATGCCTATGGATTGGGGAAATAGGTTTTCTTTTCTTAACAAAGGCACTGGTATTGTAGGGATGACTATGAGGAAAATGATGCAAGTGTTATGCAAGAATGATAAGCCTTTAACAAAAGATCCAAAGGAGAAAATTATTTCCTTGATTGAGACTAAAGTAACCCCTGCCATGGGTGTTATAACTAAATGGTCTATCTATCAACGAAGATTCTTCTCCCATCTTTGAGTGTTAACTGATTTTGTTGATGGTTGTAAGCACATGGCTGAATTTAAAGATGGTGAGAAGGATGCTGGAAAAAAGAAGGATAATGTTGACATTATGGCCCTGGATGAAGATCGTATTGTGCAAGAAACCCAGATATTGGGTGACAATGATGATTGTTGATTTGTTTCTCCATGGCTAACATCCTTTCTTGGAATACTAGAGGCCTAAACAGTAGGGAACATCAGAACCAAGTTCTTCAATTGATTCATAATAATAATGTGAATGTTTGTTTTATTCTTGAATCACACATTAGAGCCCCCAATCTCAGAAAGGTTTGTTCCGGACTTTTTAAAGGATGGGAATGGATTTCTAATAAAGAATACTGTAGCAATTGGGTGAGAATATTTTGGGGTGGAATCCTAAAGAGGTGGATCTGATGACTACCAACTTCACAGAACAAAGTATTAACTATCAGATAACCACCTTGGATAGAAAAGCCAAATTCTTTTTTTCTTTTGTCTATGGTCATGTCAGATACCTCAACGGAAGACCTCTGTGGGTGGATATGAAGAAATTCAGCTTAGTTGTTAATAATGATCCTTGGATGGTTGTTGGGATTTCAATGCTATTTTGAACCCTCAGGAGTGTTCAACTGGAACCTCATCTTGTTCTTGTGCTATGGAGGATCTGGCTGACTGTTGTGGGGAGTGCAAACTTGAGGACATGCCTAATTCTGGGTTATTCTTTACCTGGAAAAAATCTCCTGGGAAAACAGATGGGATTCTTAAGAAATTGGACAGAGCTATTGGTAATCATGGCCTATACTCTGCTTTCAGTACTATCAAAGCAGAATTTCTTCCATACATTACTTCTGATCATTCCCCTATTCTGGTCACTATGCCTATGAAGAAATCTAGAAGCCAAGACCCTTCAAATTTATTAATATTCTTTCGAGTAAGCCTGAATTCATGGATATTGTTAAACATGTTTGGGATAAACAAGTCAGAGGCTGCTCCATGTTTAGTGTTCTAACAAGCTTAAAAACTTAAGAAACCTTTGAGAGAGTTCGGCAGGAAACAAGGGAATGTTGGGGAGAAAATTAAAACTATTAGAAGGGAGCTGGGGAGAGTTCAATCTGAAATGGAAAGATATCCTCATTGTCCTGACTTACGAGAAGAAGAGATTGCTTATGTGAATGCTCTGAATGATACTGTTAATGATGAAGAGAGATTGCTCAAACAACAAGCCAAGGTGGAATGGTTGAAGGCTGGGGATCTAAACACCAGCTATTTTCATAAAGTGGTTAAAGGGAACCAGCTTAGAATTAGAATTATCAGTGTTACTGATTAGGGAGGCAATTGCTATGAAGGAAATGATGTTAGTAAGGCCTTCGTGAAACACTTTGGATATTTCCTGGGTGGGTGGATAATGTTGATAACATTCATTAGCACTTTGTTCCACAAAAAGCTGCCTGTTGAAATTGTTGAGCAAATGATTCGAGACTTTACTAATGAGGAAATTAGGGATGCTTTATTTGACATTGATAATGATAAAGCCCCTGGCCTGATGGATTTACTTCTAAATTCTTCAAGGCTGCTTGGGGTATTATTGGAGAGGAACTTTGTTTTGCTATTAAGGAATTCTTCTTTATTGGAAAGCTCTTAAAAGAAGTCAATGCTACCATCATATCTCTGGTCCCTAAATGCCAAAAGCCTGTTTCAATCACCGATTATAGACCCATTGCATGTTCCAATGTCATCTATAAGTACATAACCAAAGTTATATTCTACAGAATGAAGAATCATCTTGACCTAATTGTGAGCCAGAATCAATCTTCCTTCATCCCTGGTAGACAGATTCTTGATAATGTTTTGCTGACCCAAGAATTGATCAAGCACTATCATAGAAATAGGGATGAACCTAAGGTGGCTTTGAAGATCGATCTGCAAAAAGCCTATGATACGGTCAACCATGATTTTCTTGAAGCTTGTCTGAAATGGTTTGGATTTCATCCGTGCATGATTCACTGGATCATGATTTGTGTTAAATCTACTTCATACTCTATTAATGTCAATGGAGAAAGCTGTGGTTTTTTCAAAGGCAATAAGGGCCTTAGACAAGGAGATCCTATGTCCCCCTATCTATTTACTATTGTCATGGAGTGCTCACCCTGATCATCAATAGGAAAATCCAGCAAAATGATAACTTCAAGTATCATTGGAAATGTCGGGAGCTTAAAATTACTAATCTTCGTTTTGCAGATGATCTTCTTGTTTCTGCTCATGCTGATGATGAATCAGGTAGGGTCATCAAAGAAGCCCTTGAAGAATTTAGTTCTATTTATCGTTTAAAGCCTAATATAAGCAAAAGCACTGTATTCTTTGGGCATGTCCCTCCTGGTGTTAAAAGCCGACTTCTTGAGATGTTGCCATTTAAAGAAGGAGGTCTCCCTGTCAGATATCTTGGCCTTCCTCTTCTATCCAAAAGACTTATTCAAAAGACTGTAAAGTCCTGATAGATAAAGTAAAAAAAAGAATTCATGACTCGAAGAATAAGTCCTTATCATATGCTGGTAGACTACAACTAATTAAATCTGTTTTGTCCTCCATGCAGGTTTAGTGGGCTTCTGTTTTCTTACTCCCTCAGAATGTTATTGAAGATATTGAGAGATTACTCAACACCTTTCTATGGTCCAATAGTGATTCTACTAAAGTTAAAGTAAGGGTAAAGCTAGAATGAAGTTTGCAGGGCTAGAGAAGAAGGGGGCTTGGGCATCAAATCTGGCTTCTTCCCTGGTAGACAGATTCTTGATAATGTTTTGCTCACCCAAGCATTGATGAAGCACTATCATAGAAATAAGGATGAACCTAAGGTGGCTTTGAAGATCGATTTGCAAAAAGCCTATGATACGGTCAACCATGATTTTCTTGAAGCTTGTCTTAAATGGTTTGGATTTCATCCGTGCATGATTCACTCGATCATGATTTGTGTTAAATCTACTTCATACTCTATTAATGTCAATGGAGAAAGTTGTGGTTTTTTCAAAGGCAATAAGGGCCTCAGACAAGGAGATCCTATGTCCCCCTATCTATTTAATATTGTCATGGAGGTGCTCACCCTGATCATCAATAGGAAAATCCAGCAAAATGATAACTTCAAGTATCATTGGAAATGTCGGGAGCTTAAAAGTACTAATCTTTGTTTTGCAGATGATCTTCATGTTTCTGCTCATGCTGATGATGAATCTGGTAGGGTCATCAAGGAAGCCCTTGAAGAATTTAGTGATATTTCTCGTTTAAAACCTAATATAAGGAAAAGCACTGTATTCTTTGGGCATGTCCCTCCTGGTGTTAAAAGCAGAATTCTTGAGATGTTGCCATTTAAAGAAGGAGCTCTCCCTGTCAGATATCTTGGCCTTCCTCTTCTGTCCAAAAGACTTTATTCAAAATACTGTAAAGTCCTCATAGATAAAGTCAAAAACGAATTCATGACTCGAAGAATAAGTCCTTATCATATGCTGGTAGACTACAACTAATTAAATATGTTTTGTCCTCCATGCAGGTTTATTGGGCTTCTGTTTTCTTACTCCCTCTGAATGTTATTGAGGATATTGAGAGATTACTCAACACCTTTCTATGGTCCAATAGTGATTCTGCTAAAGGTAAAGTGAGGGTAAGCTGGAATGAAGTTTGCAGGGCTAGAGTAGAAGGGGGCTTGGGCATCAAATCTGCCTTCATCCCTGGTAGACAGATTCTTGATAATGTTTTGCTGACCCAAGAATTGATGAAGCACTATCATAGAAATAGGGATGAACCTAATGTGGCTTTGAAGATCGATCTTCAAAAAGCCTATGATACGGTCAACCATGATTTTCTTGAAGCTTGTCTGAAGTGGTTCGGATTTCATCCGTGCATGATTCATTGGATCATGATTTGTGTTAAATCTACTTCATACTCTATTAATTTCAATGGAGAAAGCTGTGGTTTTTTCAAAGGCAATAAGGGCCTCAGACAAGGAGATCCTATTTCCCCCTATCTATTTAATATTGTCATGGAGGTGCTCAGCATGATCATCAACAGGAAAATCCAGCAAAATGATAACTTCAAGTATCATTGGAAATGTCGGGAGCTTAAAATTACTTATCTTTGTTTTGCAACTGATCTTCTTGTTTCTGCTCATGCTGATGATGATCAGTTACAGTCATCAAAGAAGCCCTTGAAGAATTTAGTGCTATTTCTCGTTTAAAACCTAATATAAGCAAAAGCACTGTATTCTTTGGGCATGTCCCTCCTGGTGTTAAAAGCCGAATTCTTGAGATGTTGCCATTTAAAGAAGGAGCTCTCCATGTCAGATATCGTGGCCTTCCTCTTCTGTTCAAAAGATTTTATTCAAAAGACTGTAAAGTCCTCATAGATAAAGTCAAAAACGAATTCATGACTCGAGAATGTCCTTATCATATGCTAGTAGACTATAACTAATTAAATCTGTTTTGTCCTCCATGCAGGTTTATTGGCTTTTGTTTTCTTACTCCCTCAAAATGTTATGAGGATATTGAGAGATTACTCAACACCTTTCTATGGTCCAATAGTGATTCTGCTAAAGGTAAAGTGAGGGTAAGCTGGAATGAAGTTTGCAGGGCTAGAGAAGAAGGGGCATGTGCATCAAATCATTAAAAAACAAGAAACATGGCTCTCGTATCCAAGCTAGTCTGGAATATTATTAGTGTCCATCCAAACATCTGGACTAGGTGGATTGCTACTCACTGCCTTAAAGGTCAAACCCTATGGGAGGGAAATGCCAAGGATGGGGCTTGTTGGAGTTGGAGAAATATTCTTCAGTGCAAAAACATGATTGGTAAACATTGCTTCAAAAAGTGTTAGGATCTCAGCATCTAGTTTGATCAGTTAGATTGGATTTGCAGCGGAATAAGCCCACGAATTAACAAATTTAAACAAGAACACACGAAATTTATCAATGAAACAATGTTTGTTATAGAGAGAGAATTTCTGACAAAAGAAATATATTCATTCAATACACGCTTCGGCTGGCTTCCGCACATTGTTACAATTAGGTCATTTTTCCTGTTATTAGGGAAGCTGATGTCAGCTCATGTCACTTGACAGTGACATCAAACTGTTATTTAACTACTGAAAGTTAACACAACTACTGAAGATGTCAAACAGCTGGCATCTTCTTACAACAATACCAAGTGTTAACTATCACTACAACTATTGAAAAGAAACTATTGAAACAACGACTAAAGAACATGCTCTTCAGTCGTTTTACAAGTACTGAAATAGAAAAGAAAACTACCGAAAGGAAACTATCACAACAACTGAAGAATGCTTCTTTAGCTATTGTGACAAACTCTGAAGGCTTCAGTACTTGGACTTCTTGAACTTTAGTTTTTGTCATCAGCTGATGTCTTCAGATGTTGTCTTCAGTCTTTGTACTTCAGCTGTGATCTTTAGTACTTTAGTCTTCAGCTGTTGATCTTCAGACTTTGGTCCTTAGCTGTTGAAGTCTTCAGTACTTTAGTCTTCAGCTGTTGATCTTTAGACTTTGGTCTTCAGTTGTTGAAGTCTTCAGTACTTTAGTCTTCAGCTGTTGATCTTTACACTTTGGTCTTCAGCTGTTAAAGTCCTTAGTACTTTAGTCTTCAGCTGTTGTTGTGATGTCTTGTGGGACTTAAAGGTTTTTCTGATCTGGCTCATTGGTTCTTTTGGTCCAACAAACTCCCCCTGAACCAATGCAGCTAAAACCTTTAAGCTTATTGAAGATGTCCCACTTATTATGGCAGAAAGATTGGTCTTTTTGTCTTCTAGATCAGCTCAGAAGTGACCCTTGTAAGCACAGGCCTGGGAAGAAGTCTCAATGATCTGTTTGACAAGGATGGATGGGAACTCTGTCTTGGGGAACTGGACACAGAGCTGTTACCCCATCCATGAGATCTACTTCCCAACTATGAGTCTGTAACACTCCCTTGTATAGGCCTCAAGAAGATTACTTGTTCCTCCATGGTAAGCTCTTCTGCTTCTCCTTCAAAGAGTGACTCTGGCCATTAATACTCAGAGAGGTATTGACCTGCTTCCCATTTTTTAGTTCCACAGTTGTTATGACTCTATATGCGAATTCATCTGGGTGAATACCCTCTAAGAACAACTGGATCTCATTCTTTCTAACTTCCTCAAGCCTCCTATACACTAACCCCTTTTTCACCACTTTATCTCCAGCATCTTTTGTGGGGTCAGTATACCTTTATAGGCTTTCTTGAAGTCATCTAGGATCTCCCAAGGTGATACTACAAAGGCCAGTGAGATCACTTCATCTACAATCTTCTTTACTTGGCCAATGTATCTCTGTGGAATATTTTTCTTTTGAATCCTATGAGACACCTTGGGATCAGGCCAAATCCTCACTCTCTCTTTTTGATATTGAAAGGTATGTCTGAGAGTGTATAATCTCTGAGCATGTTTCTTCATATTGATAATTGAAGATGTGGCAGCGTATGCTTTGTTGACTCTTCTCAACAGTTCCTCATCATGTTGTTTGTGAAGCTCTTCTTCTTCTAACTTCACTTTCACAATGTGCCTTTGAGATTCAGGAGTAATTGTTGGAGGGTGAATTATGGCCTTAGGCAACTGTATAACAGCTGAGATTGGCAGCCTGTCTTCATCTTCATCACTATCTTCTTCTTCCTCTTCTAGCCTCAGTACCCTTCTCTTCCTCTTCTGGGGTACATCATCGGCTATTGGTTTTGTGGGTAAGGGAATTGGTTTAGTGGGTTGTGGTTGTGGTGGTTTTGGTGTGGGAATTTTGACAACCTGTTCTAGCATTTGGATGTAAGTGAGGCTTTAGATTGTTTGACCAGTTCAGTCCTGCTCCCAGCACCAGCTTCATTCAAGGCTTCAATGACCAGCCCTTTGGTATATAGTTCAGACGAACAGATCTTGGGGGTTATTGCCAAGATGTTGTCCCTGGACCCAGATTTGATTTCAATCAATGATCTTCCAAGATACTTAGCTATGAACCTGATCATGATTTCCAGCCTTTCCCTTTCCAACACACTGTAACTTGCCCATCTTGCTTGGATTTCTTCAATCTCCAATCTTCTAATTTCTGAGTCAAGTTTTTCAGTTTCATGACCTTGCCTAAACAGCTAATTAATGATGTTATCCATTGATTGGCTATGTTGGGCATTAGCCTCCTTCACCATTTTCTCCAACTCCTTCTCCTTCTTTCCACTCTTCCTTTTCTTGTATGTGACATGAAAGTCTTTAGTACTTTCAGTCACTTTCTCCATTTCAGCTTCCTTCTCCTTCTCCTTCTCAGTCTCTACACCCAACTTCCTTCTCATTTTCCACCTCTATCTCTTTTTCTTTCTCTTCCCATCTTCATCCTCTTTTGTTTTGCTTTCACTGACTGAATCTCCCCCTTTTTGTTGCATTGGTTGCAAGGGGTTGATTGTCAGAAAGCCTTTTGCTCACAACTTCCTCTATCAAGGGTTGGATTACTGAGGGAATCCTCTCATCAAGGTTTTAATAACTATATCAGTGATAATTGGTGTGATGAGAGGTAAGAAATTTGAAAGATAGCAGCTATTTGCTCAGGGGGTTCTGTCCCTGAGAGATAGTGCCAGAAGTAGAGGCAGGTGGCTGAGTGTTTTGGAGTGGCTCTGTGTATAAGAGACCTTCAGAGGAAGGTGCCATCTGTTGGTGTATTGGGGCAGATGTACTTAAGTCCTGACACATTTTGGCAATCAGCTCATTGAGTCTGCTTACCTCATTCTCTAGGATGGTATTTTGGGCTAAAACATCATAGAAGAAGCCCAGGTCATCATCAATGTTTGTGAATCACTGACCTCCTGATAGAATCAGGATGTACATGCTCTGAGTGTAGATCAGTATCAGCATGTGCCCCTTGTTCTTGGTACTCGGGACTTCCTTCCTCAGGACTATGTCCTTCATTGGCAGTTGCCTCTAGTGAGGTCTTATGGATGTTACCAACTGCATCCTGATCATATGCTGAAGCAGGAGAAGTGGCAGCCTCACCAGATGTTCTAATCTCCGTTTCTACACTTGGAGATGGAACAGTGTAACCCCTGTGCTGTGGGTAATCAGAAGCATTTTGATCCTCCCCCTCAATTGTTGAGGCTATCCCAGTTTTGATTGGTATCTAGGGAGCGGGTGAGGAATGCAACGACTCAGCACTTTTGCAACTATTATGGTAGGACTTTGGGGGCGTTTGAAGTGGGAGATGGTGTAGAAGCTGTATGCACCCAGGGAGAGTGGTGCATTTCAATGGCAACCTCCTCAAATGAGGAAGGTTCCAGATGTATAGGTGCCCCGAATGTGGTTGTTGTAGGCTCCTGTTGAGAGGAAGCCTGAGCGATTGAGGTTGGGTGAGTACTTGTAGCTACTGGGGGATTATGGCGAGTAGACATATCCTGTGTTTGTGTTGCAGGGACATCCTCAGGGGACTCATTTCCCTGAGTAGCCGTTTTGGGATTCTTGTGTTTGAGTTTGGTGGGGACTTTGGATTTGGAGGTGGTGGCTGTGGGTTCCAGCTAGTGAGTTTTCGCAGCTTGGCAGCCAGTTTGAGTGACTGGTCTGAGTTGTGCCTGGAGTATACCTCAGGCATACAGCCATGGTAGAGACTCCAAGGCCAACAAGTCCCTCAGCTTTCAGCTGGTTCTCTATAATGGCCATTATGAACCGTGGATATAATATCCATCGGTTAGAAATAGGTTTTGGGCCATATCCTTAAGTTCACGAAATATTATTGCAGAAAAATTTAAGTTTTGTTGCTCAAGGATAGAGAAGAATACCTGCTGTCACCTGGTTGACATTTGATCCCAAGAAGAAGTCTTAGGGGCTAGGCAGACATTCACCATATGAAAAATAAGGTGTTCGCGTCATGGAAATGCTTCTTTAGGATGGTAGAAGCGTTGAGGTTACCCTGGTATCCATGGTGGGAAAGGATAGATGAGTGGTGCCCTTTGAATATCCACGGGGAAGGTGGCATGATCCAGTTGTAGGTTTGGTGAAGGATTGCCGGAGTGATGACCACCTTACGGAGAGACTCGATGTCATTCTCCCTAGTGGTAAGGGTGACGTTCTTCCAGAACTGATTTAGGATTCGGCATAAATGGTAGGATTGATAAGGAAGGCCGTTTAGTATGGAGAATGTACCATTAGATCAATGGCAGTATCAACTTCGTCCAGAAGGTGATTTGGTAAGGTAGGCACACATTGTGTCTTGGTTTAAGCTGCATGGTCACCCTTAATGTGGAGAAGGTTCGAAGTTTTTGAAAGTTAGGTTGAGATAATGAAGCTCTGTAGGATTAGGTATTTATAGGGTATGGGTTATAAAAAAACTGAAGGGTTGGGTGTTAATCATCAGTAGTTTAAACGACTAATGACATGTATTAACCTTCAGAGGTTGAAACAACTGAAGTCTTGGTTTTAGGCATCAGCAGTTATAAAACTACTAAAAACCATGGTTTTGACTTCAGATGTTGGAAACAACTGAGGACTTGGTGTTAGTCATCAGTAGTTGTGAAACTACTCAAGACATGGTTTTGTCATCAGTTGTTGTAAACGACTGAAGACTTGGTGTTTGTCATCAGTAGTTGTGAAACTACTGAAGACATAGGTTTGTCATCAGTTATTGTAAACGACTGAAGACTTGGTGTTAGTCATCAGTAGTATGAAACTACTGAAGACATTGGTTTGCTTCAGTGTTTAAGATGACACAGGAGTTGTAAAACTGAAGAGAAATTCCCATCAGTATTTTTCGTCAATTCTTAGCTTTTCAGCTCTTTCATACTGTCCTCAACACTTACTCATAAGACTTTTTAGCTGTTTTCAGTATTTCATAGGACATCAGTACTTATCTGTTTTTACTGATATCAGTAGTTATAACTGCATCAGTTTCTTTTAACAGAATCAGTACATATTTGTGAGATGTTTACTAATGATCATCAGTACTTGTTTACTGAGATCAACAGTAGTTGTCACTTATTCTAGTTGTAGCATACCAAGCCTTAACACTAGGTTTTGGAAAGTTGACTATCCAAAGGCTTAGTAAAAATGTCTGCAAGCTCATAAGCACTAGGCACAAACTTTGGATCAATCAGACCTTTTTCAAAACAGTCCCTAATAAAATGGTGTTCTCTCTATATGTTTGGTCCTAGAATACTGGATAGGATTCTTGACAATGCAAAGAGCTGAAGCACTGTCCATTAATAATGGAGTCTTAGTCTCTGTAATGCCATAATACAAAAGTTGTTCTGAAGCCAGAGTACCTGAGATGTACAACTTGCAGCAGCAATGTACTCTGCTTCAGCAGTGGATGTAGCAACAGATGTTTGTTACTTACTCTGCCAAGAAATCAAACAGTTGCCTAGGAATTGACATCCACCAAAAGTTGACTTTCTAGTTAACTTACACCCTGCATAGTGACTATCAGAAAAAGCAACTATTTTGCAAGAGTGTCCAGTGGAATACCATAAACCTAAAGATTGTGTACCTTGCAGATATCTAAAGACCCTCTTGACTGCAATCAAATGAGACTCTTTAGGAGCAACCTGAAATCTAGCACAAACACAAGTTGCATACATGATATCTGGTCTAGAAGCTGTTAAGTACATCAAGGACCCAATCATACGTCTGTAAAGTGTTTCATCAACAGCTTTACCTTTCTGATTTTCATCCAATTGAGTGGTGTGGCACATGGGAGTAGAACAGGGCTTACAGTTTTGTAAATCAAACTTATTCAAAAGCTCTTTTGTATATTTAGACTGATGAATGAAAGTCCCATCAGCCTTTTGTTTGATAAGCAATCATACAAGAACTGTAATTCTCCCATTGCACTCATTTCAAACATCTTTTGCATTAAATTGGTAAAATCATCACACAACTGGGGCTCAGAGGATGCAAAAATAATATCATCAACATAAATTTGAACTAGTAGCTTATGCTGATCCACCTTCTTAATGAACAAATTTTTATCTATGGAGCCTCTAGTGAAATTATTTTGAAGAAGAAAATTTGATAATGTCTCATACCAGGCTCTAGGAGCTTGATTCAACCCATAAAGAGCCTTATCAAGCTTGTATACCTAATCTGGATGTTTATTATCCTCAAAACCTGGTGGTTGACACACATAAACCTCTTCTTTTATTTTACCATATAAAAATGCACTTTTAACATCCATTTGAAAAACTTTAAGATTGTGGAATACAGCATAGGCTAAGAATAATCTAATTGCCTCCAATCTGGCTACAAGAGCAAAGGTTTCATCATAATCAATACCTTCTTCCTGTGCAAACCCCTGAACAACCAGCCTGGCCTTGTTCTTAACAATAAGCCCATTTTCATCTGTTTTATTCATAAACACCCATTTAGTGCCTATTGCACACTTACCTGGGGGTAGAGGAACCAGTTCCCACACTTGCTGCTTGTTGAACTGAAGTAGCTCAAGCTGCATGGCTTCAACCCATCCATTGTCCCTTAAAGCAATGTGATAGTTCTTTGGCTCTTGCTGACTAATGAAGAGAGCACAGAAGCAGAAATTGAACAATTGACTTCTTGTTGAAACTCCAGCATTGATATCACCAATGATTTGAGACATTGGGTGATTCTTCAGCTCTTTGAAACAATGAGATCTGTGCAAGTGCTTGTAGGACCTTCAGCAGCAGCAGATGGTGATGCAGACTCTTGAAACCAAGAATGAGATGGCAAATCAAAAGATGTAGAGGAATTAGAGATCTCATCAGCATTTGTTGTGGATGGAACTGCTGAAGCTACAGGAACATCAAGTTTAGTGGACTCACGGAGTTGATCACTAAACTTGAATAGGTGAGTATTGATATTATCATCATCATTAATAGCACCAGGTGGAGAACTGTTGACAGGAGCAACAACTGAATCCTGTAAGGAACATATTGCAGTATGTCCAAATCAAATAACTCCACAGGGTTTTGTGGAATCTTGTCATTTGGAGATTCATTAAACTTCACATGCAGAGTCTCTTCAACTATCTTTGTTCTACAGTTGAAGACTCGTATGCCTTACAAGTAGATGAATAACCAACAAAATACCCTGCATCGACCTTAGGATCAAATTTGTGGAGTTGATCCTTTGTGTTGAGAATGAAACAACGACACCCAAAGGCTCTGAAAAATGAAATTAGAGGAGCCAAATGATGTAGAACTTCATATGGAGTCTTTATCAACCTCTGATTTACTAAGGCTCTCTTCTGCACATAGCAAGTTGTGTTAACAGCTTCAGCCAAAAGGTCAGTGGCAAACTAGAGTCAGCCAACATGGACCTTGCAGCTTCAATTAGGGTCCTGTTCTTTCTCTCTACTACTCCATTTTGTTCTGGAGTCCTTGGGATGCTAAACTGCTTCTTGATTCCCTTGGAGAGATAAAAATCATCAAGTGTATGGTTTCTGAATTCTGTTCCATTATCACTTCTGATACACTTGACAAATAGGGAATACTGCTTCTCAACATACAACACAAATTTATAATCATCTGAGCAACTCATCCTTTGAATGCAAGAAGAAAGTCCATACAAATCTGGACTAATCATCCATAATTACCAGACAGTATTTCTTCTTTGCCATACTCATTACTCTCACAGGACCAAAGATATCCATGTGTAGTAATTACATGCTGGGAATGGACTTGGGTTCTTCAAACAAGCAGGGCAGTTGTCTTCACATCTGAACTCCTTCATAGGCAATCCCCTTACTAAACCATGATGTATGAGCTGATTCAAGTTATTAAGATTCACATGACCCAGCCTTCTATGCCATAGAATAGATTCTTGAGGAGAAGCCTTGGAAAATAGGCATTGATATCTATTTTCTTGGAAAGATCTAAGGCATACACTCTTCCTGTCCTATTGGCCATCAGAGAGTGTGATCATCCAACACCTTATCAATCAAACTCAGAACTTTGGATGATAGAATCCAGCAGTTCTGACGGTGAAAAGAGCAACATGGACTTTATCACACATTTGACTGACACTCAAGAGATTGTACTTGAGATTCTCCACATGGTTAACATCATCAAATCTTATTTCCCCATTGGAGACAAAGTCTTTTCCAATGTACCCTTATCATCGTTGCCAAAAGAAACAAACCCCTTCTTTCCTTGAGAGTAATCATGAAGAAGAGAGCTGTTCCCTGTCATATGCATAGATCCTCCACTGTCAACATATGAGATGCTACTGTGGCATGCTGAAGAACCCTGCAATCATAATAAATTAGTTACTTTTTGAGACCCAAACCTTTTTGGTTTTGGGTCTGTTCACATCAACAGATGGTAAACTAACAGATTTTCTATGAAGAACAGCCTGAGGGGATGGAGATGGTGAAGAAAAAGAATCCTTTGGCATGGATTTTCTTCTCTGTGGTTTCAGCACACGAGCATCTAATTGGTTGACTCTCCCCAATAGATGTTGAACCAAGTTGTGTCTGATTCTATGATAAAGCCTTCAGCTTATCAGACACATTAGTGCTTGAGATTGATGGATTCCTGTGTTGTACCATCTCCCTTTGAGCAACCTCAGCTGTTGCCTGATTAACCCCTTCCTTTTTGGATTTCTTTTAGGATTTTGGGGTTACATGTTTTGATGTTGCTCGTACAAACTTGGTTTCAAACTCAGTTTTCATTTTATCCATTTTCTTTTTAATGTTCTCATTGTGTTTGAGTTTGGAGCCCTTTTTATACGAGCAATCATGAGTAAGATGATTGAATAAGCCACATATTTCACATGGCTTTTTGTTCATCTTAAGTTGATCATCTGCCGAAGAAGATGAAACTACTAAAGACTTATTCTTCAGCAGTTTGCGACTAGTACTAGAAGTTTTCTTCCTTGCAGTACATGCTTTCTTGATATCTTCTTCAGTAGTTTTCCCACCCTTTCTACTGGCAGTTTTCTTTCCTTTAGTACATGCAGTAGTTTGGGTTTGTTCTCCAGGTGTTATGACTTGCTCTTTAGTACTTTCAGTACTTTGTGAAATACCACCTGGAGTGATCAACCTTTTGATCATGTGAGTGTCAGCATTTGAACCATCAACATCAGCTCATAGGTTTTCGAAGGAATTAATGCTGACTCCAACCTCTGATGGTGCTGTATCAGATAGTAGATCACATGATGAAAAGGATTGGTTATTGCTTTCTCCATCAGATTCTACCTCTGCTCTGGGAGTAAAATATGTAGGAGGAGCAGTGTGATTATAACCAATGCCAAACATCACATCGGAAGCAGACTGCTTATTGAGAAGCATTTCAAAACCCTTGCAGGAATGTACCTATCGATCACACTCTACCTGGGTAGCTGCAAGTGTTTCTTTGAGGTCTTTGTAATTCTCTAGAAGTACCTCTTCTCTAGCCTTATCATCAGTGATTTGGCATTTAAGTTTGTAAATCTCATCATTCTTATCATTAAGCACAGACTCAAATTCGCTTTTCTTTTGGATATTATTTGTTCTAGCTCAATCTTCTTCTTAATTAAAGCTACATTTGCTTCTCTAATAGATGCAAATGCGGCTATGCATGTTTTAGAACATAGCTTGGCTTTGGCCTCAGAGGATACCTGTGATACCTGTGGTGTGGAGGCATTAGAGGATGAGGTATAAGCAGACTCCAGGGCCATAAGAGCAAGGTTTCCAAAAGGATTGTCACCACCATGTTGACCAGCACCAGAAAACAGTTGTTCATGACCAGACATATCATCTGGTAAACTGCTCTAGTCAAGAACTCCTGGGGTGAAAAAGCTGTGTGTTGAGGTTGAGATTGTTGATGAGATTGGGAAGGTTGAGGCTAAGGAAGAGCAGGTGGTTGTTGAGAAATTAGTACTTGAACTTGACTGGTTTGTGGCATGTAATAGCAGGGATATGGATATGACATTAGACCCTAAGGGACAAAATATGCAGGAGATAGAGGTTGTGATAAATGACCAGAACATGGAGGATGTTGCCCTCTGTTTAGTTGAATATTACTTGGAAAAGTCACAAAGGGTGCAGAGGAGTTAGATCAAGATGATCTACACTCTCTTGCAAAGTGCCTAAGCCTGTGGCATTTGTGACACCTCAACTTACTCTTGTCAAAACCAACTTTGGTTTTGCCAGAGAGTCCAGGGAATTTCCTACTAGTTCTCTTGTAGAACTTCTGAAATCTGATATTAATCAAGGCCATTTGGCTTGGAATATCTAAGTCATCATCAGCTATACCTTTCAAATCATCCATAATGAAGCACAAATTGTCACTATTACAGCCTGACTGACTATCAACACTCACAAATGCATGACCAGAACTGTTTGAAGAGAAATCTATATGCACATCATAATTACTTTCTGATGCAGCATATTCTGACTCATGACCGACCAAGGCAGTGTTCCCTGGTACAAAGTCTTCAGTGAGCTTTCCTGATGATGCCAGTTTCCTTTTCTGCTCTATCTCTCTTTCAAATGTAAGCAGTTTCCCATGAAGTTGGGTGAGAGATAGGCTATCCAGATTTGCATTAGAGCGTAGGACAATTTACATGTGTCCCATCTCTCAGGCAGTGATCTGAGGAATTTGTGGTTCATCTGGCTATTAGTGTATTCATGTTTGACCATTTTCAGCTCAGAGATCAAACATGAAAAACACTCAAACTATTGATTCAGAGTCTCACCCTTCCTATGAGAAAATGTCATATATTGTTGGCAAGTATTTCCTATTGTTTGCTAAGACCTCATCAGTACCCCCAATTGTTCTTTCAGTGCCTTCCAGAGGACATGAGCAGTTTCATGATGCATAAGCCCAGAATAGATTTCATTAGGCAGTGCCATGGCCAGAATTCCATGAGCTTTAGCATCAATCTCAAACAGTTTTTGATCCTCATCAGAGTATTGTTCTTCTTCTTCGGAACCATTTGGTTTGTATCCGGATTGTTCACCATAGGCTTATGTGGACCATGTACCACAGATGTCCAACAACCTGAAGTGTTAACAGATAGGTGATGGAGCATTCTTCGTTGCCATATGTTATACTCAGTCCTAACCAGCATCGGAGGCTTGGTTGAGAAACCAGTATTGTGAGGGTCATTAGAAGGAGTAGTCATATTCAGAATTCAGACAAATTCAAGGTAAACAAAGTAAATCTAGCTCAAAACCACTTAGAACCTCAAACAAAATGGCCAGAAGCAACAGAAACTCAATCTCTATAACTGATTCTTTCAAATTTGCTAATTCGATCAAACGTAGATAGCAAAAGAACAGTTTCAATGATCAATTGTTAAATCATCAATGATTAACCTGCTCTGATACCATTTGTTAGAATCTTAGCATCTAGTTTGATCAATTAGATTGGATTTGCAACGGAATGAGCCCACGAATTAACAAATTTAAACAAGAACACACGAAATTTATCAATGAAACATTGTTTGTTTAAGAGAGAGAATTTCTGAAAAAGGAATATATTCATTCAATACACGCTTCGGCTGGCTTCCACACATTGTTACAATTAGGTCATCTTTCCTTTTATAAGGGAAGCTGACGTCAGCTTATGTCACTTGACAGTGACATGTAACTGTTATTTAACTACTGAAAGTTAACACAACTACTGAAGATGTCAAACAACTGACATCTTCTTAGAAAAATACCAAGTGTTAACTATCACTACAACTACTGAAAAGAAACTACTGAAACGACGACTGAAGAACACGCTCTTCAGTCATTTTACAAGTACTGAAATAGAAAAGAAAACTACTAAAAGGAAACCATCACAACAACTGAAGAATGCTTCTTCAGCTGTTGTGAGAAACTCTGAAGGCTTCAGTACTTGGACTTCTTGAACTTCAGTTGTTGTCATCAGCTGATGTCTTCAGATGTTGTCTTCAGTCTTTGTACTTCAGCTGTTGATCTTCAGTACTTTAGTCTTCAGCTGTTGATCTTCAGACTTTGGTCTTCAGCTATTGAAGTCTTCAGTACTTTAGTCTTCAGCTGTTGATCTTCAGATTTTGGTCTTCAGCTGTTGAAGTCTTCAGTACTTTAGTCTTCAGCTGTTGATCTTCAGACTTTGGTCTTCAGCTGTTGAAGTCTTCAATACTTTAGTCTTTAGCTGTTGTTGTGATGTCTTGTGGGACTTAAAGGTTTTTCTAATCTGGCTCATTGGTTCTTTTGGTCCAACAAAAAGATTGGGAATGGGCAAAACACTTCTTTGTGGTTTGATACTTGGCATCAAATTGGTCCTCTGGCCTCTTTTATTAGGCCTAGAGATATCTCTAATGCTGGTATGACCATGAACTAGAAGGTTAGTGATATTGTTGAAAATGGGTGCTGGAAATGGCCCATACAATGGAGAGATAAGTTCCCTATTGAAGGGATTTAACAAGTTTATCAAAGTTCATATAATGTTGTATATATGAAAAACGCAGCGGATAAAAGTTTCAAAACTTGTTAACATATAGATTATCAAACTCATTTGTTAAGCTAAACCCAAACCATGGATCCAAATACGAAATGCATACAAGATAACTACCAAAAGAGGTTAAGAAGACAACCTTTCAAGGTGCTAGAAAACGGGTTGGAGAGGGAGCAAAAGATGAACTTTATGGCTGAATCTTCAACCAAGAAAACCTCAAGAAGGCTGCACCCGAAACCTCCAACAATACACCTTTGGAACCGTGGATGTGTAGCACAAGATGATGATGTTAGATGGTCAAGACTTCAATGTAGAAGTCCTCAAGAGATGATACCCCAAGCTTGTGCAAACACCTTTTTGCTAGGACTTGCAACACCAACTTGTAGAACCCTCTTCAAGCTTAATTTTCCTGCCAAGAACCCTTCATTGAAAGCTGAAAATCTTGTGTATTTGGAACTCTAGAATTCGAAATTAGAGAGAGAGAGTGGAGAGGATCCTTGCTCTTGAGTGTGAGTATAAGAGATGTCTTGGTGGAAGAGAGTTTTTGATTATCAATGTTGCATGCAACCACCACAAATCAAAAGCCTTAAACCCCAAAAGCGGCGGCCGAAGGAAGGACCCACAAAGTGGGTTTCCCTCCCATTTGTAATGTTTTATAACTTTAACTCTTGCATTCCATTTTTATAAAATTAAAACCCTTGTAATTTTATAAAACCTAACATACTTTTGTTTGATATTATTTAACAAATTTAAATAATAAAACAAACAATTTCTCAGGAACAAATTATCCATATAATGTTGTTCATTTTCAAAAGCAATGTTTTAGGAAACCCGGTTTCTTTGTTGGTGCTTATATTTATTTGTTTGATCTCATCAACAAACAAATATTTATCGGTGATTGTTTGGCTTGTTATTGGGTATGACCCGACTTGGAACATATCACACTAGCCACATCAATTTAATATGTATCTTGAGCAGATCAAATCCTTCAATCTCCCACTTGCACAAGATTCATAGAAGATTGATGCAAGCAGCAAATAACCTCTAGCAACGGTTTGCTACCCCTAATGTATATGACTAAGTGCCATTCAATAACATCATCCTTTTCAAGTACCTCACTTGAATATGATTTAGGTGAATTAATCATTTTTCCTTTTGTTACAGATGGCATGTTAAATCCTATTTTGTTTGAAATTGAGCTTCCTACTTTGTCTACTGAAGTTATTGATAAATGGCAATGGATGACTAAAGGGGGTAAATTGCGGGATTTTTCAATTAAAGAAACTTTTAATGATCTCTGTGATGAATGTGAAGTGGTTAAATGGCATAAACTTGTCTGGTTTAGTCAAGCTATACCAAGACATGCTTTTATTCTTTGGCTTGCTATTAAGAATAGACTCCTGACTCAAGATAGGATAGACAAATGGGATACTTCAAACAATTTGAAATGGATTCTCACCACCACTTATTCGCTGAGTGTGTTTATCCTAGCCAACTATGGATTAAGCTAAAACATGTGGCTTATCTAAGCAATATGCGTAATGATCTTAATCAAACAATTGTAATACTGTCTAGCAAACCAATAAACAAGAATGATGTTTTGATAGTTAAAAGACTTATGTTGGCTGCTTTGGTGTATTTTTTGGTAGGAAAGGAATCTGAGGCTGTATCAAAACAAAAATAGTGGAGTCGACGAGCTATGTCAACAAAGTAAGAAGGTTGTCAGGTTGAAGTTAATGAGTGGTATTCTGAAAAAAGATTATTGGTATTTGCAGTTTGCAAAGAAATGGAATCTCCAAGAGAATGCTTACACTAACACAAGAGATATCAGTGATTAGAAATACTGTTTGGGAGTGGATAAGGAACTTGGTTTGGGGAGGGATGATGAGGCAGGGTATTGTAGGTCTTCCTGCTACCTCTTGTAGAATGTATGTCTGCATGAAAATGCTATTTTGCTTCCTTCATCTTATTTTTTGGACATTTAGGAATTCCCATGTGTTGATTGTTAATGTTTCAATTCTTTCATCAAGGACATTAACAATTCTGGCTAACTGGATGAGCTTTAGAAGAGTGAATATGCTTGACGGTAGCATAACCATGGGAGTTATAAGGATGGAGCAGTTCACCAATTTTTTTGGTCTTTTATCTAGACTGATAGGCCGAACTAAAAATTGGTGGCAGCAACCCTTTTCCTGTGTCCTCTATATTCTTGGGCCTTTCATTTTTATTGTGTGTACACATAGGGGAGGGATATAAGGATTGGGGAGGAAGATGTGGAAGGGTATGGTAGGTGATCTCTTTGTAATCTATAGATTGTCTGTCTGCATTGCAATGCAATTTGCTTTTACCTATATTCTTGGTCTCATAGGAAAATTCATTTGTTGGTTGATACTGGGTTGTTTCTCCATAAAAACCCAATATTGACTCTGCACTTTTTGAAGGGATTTAGAAGAGTGATATGGCCAGAAGTTGGTATTAACCAGGGAGACATAAGGCCGGTGATCTGGTGGGGACAAGCCCATTACTGTATGAGCATAAATCTTGAGCCTTTCTATTCTTTGTGGTACTGTATTGTGGGATGGGGAATTCAGGGTTGGAGAGGGCTGATGAGGAAGGGTCTAGTACAATTCTTCATATCTGACTCTAGATTTTCTGTCTTAAATTGTGTGATTCTCCTTACCCCTTTTGCTTGTTCTTTAGGAAAAATGCTTTATTTGTTGATGATAGCTCTTTGGTATTCCATTGAAACCAAGAACATCGTTCTGCTATGGTGGTTTGGTGATAGGTCAATAAATCTTCCTAGGAATGGAAGTACCCATGGAGAGATAAGGCAGGGAAGGATCAACAGTTTTTTCACGAATCTTCTCTGGAGGCAGAGTAACTTAATGTTCGTCCAAAACCTTTTCTTGTGTCAAACATCATCTTGAGCCTTTCTTCCTTTGTGTTTTTGTTTATGAATTTTGGGATGTATATAGTTGGAGTTGGGATTTGTATTGCAGGGACATGCTTATGAAGGTTATTAATCTTTTGATTAATTATAATTGGTGGGATTCCTCTCGAGGCATGAAGACTACATGGAAAAACTATTGTATATAAACATTTGGATACCACCAGTATGCTAAAGAGTTCTATTCCACACTCGAATGCTTCTTCTTTACTTCAAACTGTGTAGACCTAGAATAAATGGAATTAATAATTCTAACATACATGGTCTAAGGATAAGAGGGTACTTCAGAATGATGCTTATTGATGGAATGCATGATGATGGTTTCCCATTCGGAGTCATTGAGGATGATCTTATCCAAATAGTCAGTTCTTTTAATTGGATATACTTTGTGAATAGAATTTGGACTAGAAAGTATTACATTTTTCTTTGCTTGAATAGATTTTTTGTTAGTTTTTCTTGGAAATTATTTGATACTGTATTTGTTTCTATTCTTTTTGGGGTTGTTAGACTTGGGCAAAAGGCCAAGACTAATAACTACCTTTGTTTGTAACTTTTGTTTGTTTTGAATAAAAGATTGCCAGGGCACTTCCCTTTTCCAAAAAAATAGTGTGATATACGAATGGACATGCTCATGAACTTCAGTCATCAAAACTAAGCCAGACGCATGATTCAATCGCACGAGTGAATCATGCGTGTGGGTTCAAACGCATGACTGACTCAAGCGGATGGCTCAGTGTATGACTAAGCTCAGACGCAGGCTCAATCATACAACTGAACTCAATCGTATGATTGAACTCAGTCGTATGGTTCAGCCGCACGATTGAATCGCTAGATCAAAATCATTCAAACTTCAACCGTTAAGTCTAGCAACCAATCTAATGTATCTATTTTTTGTGTTGTGGCAGTATGGCTAAAAGATGGACGATGAGCACCAAGCACAACATATATGCACATCTAGATGCTACTTCCCGGAATGCCTTTGAGTTTACTGGGATTATTGCTATCCTACATAGATCGAGTATGTACAAGACCATCTCGACTCCATGCACACCATACAGATCTCTTCAGCAGGCCTTCAGGGAAAGTGCCACGGTTGACCAGTCGGTGGAGCCTCACAGTATCCCGAGCTCCATTTTCGGATAAGACATTGAGTTTCGTGAAGAAGAACTGAAGAGAGTCCTAGACTTGGGGGAAGAAGGAGCCTATCTGACAGGATCAGTGATCACAAGTTCGATGTATTAGAGTTCAAAGTAGTGGAATATGAACAAGAATTAGACAAATTGTAGCAAGCAATCGATACTTGTATGCATTAAGAGCGCATACGGTTATAGGGAGAGAACATGTATTTCTGATTTGAAGGAATGTTTACAAATGTAGAATATTTCTAATCAAATCATTCATTCATTCCATTCATTCATACGCGTATTACAATAGGTTGTCACTCCTTATATAGAGTGCAACAATCGCTGCTGTTATCACGGAAAGTGACAACTGGCAGATCTAATACAAAAATAACTAACTCTTTAACAAACTACTGAAATATTCACAACTACTGCGAACATATCAGAGTGTTAAGTACAAAATATAAAACTACTGAAACTACAACGACTGAAGAACAAGCTCTTCAATCGTTTTACAAAACTACTGAAACATAAAACTACTGAAACTACAAATATAAAACTACTGATATCACAACTACTGAAGAAGTACTCTTCAGCAGTTGTGACAAACTACTGACGCTTCAGTACTTGATCTTCAGACTTTAACCTTCAGATGTTTCATCAGCTGATGACTTCAATAGATATCATCAGCTGATGTCTTCAGTCTTTGTCTTCAGGCTTTGTACATCAGTTGTTGATCTTCAGCACTTGTAAACTCTTCAGCTGTTGTACTTCAGTACTTAGGTCTTTCAGCTTCAGTACTTGTGTTCTTCAGCTGTTGTACTTCAGCACTTTAGTTCTTCAGCTGTTGGAATCTTCAGCACTTGATCTTCAGTTGTTGAAGTCTTCAGCACTTGTCAAACTGTTGATGAGTCTTTCAGCAGTTGTTGTGATACCATGTGGGACTTAGAGGTTTTCTGATCTTGGCTCATTGGTTCTTTTGGTCCAACAAACTCCCCCTGAACCAATGCAGCCAAAACCTCTAAATTATTCGTTGTCCCACTTATTGTTGGCAGAGTGTTGGTCTTTTTCCTTCTTGATCAGTAGAGAAGATGACCCATGTAAGCTCCGCCTGGGAAGAAACCTCAAATATTTGTTTGGCAGAGTATGAATGGGAACTCTGTTTTGGGGAACAGGACACAGAGTTGTTATCCCATTCATGAATTCACTTCCCCATAATGAGTCTCTACGACTCTCTTGTGTAGGCCTCAAGGAAGGTGATTTGTTCCTCCATGGTTAGTCTTTCAGCACCTCCTTCAAACAATGATTCAGGCCATAATACTCAGACAGGTATTTCGCCTGTTTCCCATTCTTAGCACCACAGTTGTATTATTCTGTAAGCAAACTCATCCGGTGATTACCCTCTAGGAACAACTGGAGCTCATTTTTCCTGACTTCCTCAAGCTCTTTATAAACTAACCCTTTTTCACTATTTTGTTTTCCAGCATCTTCTGAGGGGTTAGAGTAGCTTTGTAGGCCTTCTTGAAGTCTTCTAGGATTTCCCAGGGTGAAACTACAAAGACCAGAGAGATCATTCATCTACGATCTTTTTCACCTGGCCAATGTATCTCTGAGGTATATTTTTCTTATGAATTCTGTGAGAGACCCTGGGATCAGGCCAAATCCTCACTCTTTCCTTTGATATTGAAAAGTATGCCTGAGAGTGTAAAGTCTGAGGGCTTGCTTCATATTGATGATAGAAGATGTGGCTGCATAAGCTTTGTCAACTCTCTTCAGCAATTCCTCATCATGCTGTTTATGAAGCTCTTCTTTTCTAGCTTCACTTTAACCATTTGTCTCTGGACTTCAGGAGTAATTGCTGAGGAGTGACTTGTGGCCTTAGGCAACTGAATCACAGCTGAGAGCGGCAGCCTATCTTCATCATCTTCTTCATCATCTTCTAGCCTCAATATCCTTCTTCTTCTTCAAGGGTATATCATCGGCTATGGGTTTTGAGGGTAAGGAGTTGGTTTGGTGGGTTGTGTTTTGGGTGGTTTTGGTGCGGGAATGTTGACAGGCTGTTCTAGCATCCTTGAGGTGAGTGTGGCTTTTGATTGCTTGGCTAGCTCAGTCCTGCTCCCAGCACCCGCTTCATTCAAAGCTTCAATACAAGCCCCTTAGTATATGCTTCAGACGAACAGATCTTGGGGGTGATTGCCAAGATACTGTCCCTGGACCAAGCTTTGATTTCGATCATTGATCTTCCAAGATATTTTGCAATAAATCTAATCATGATTTCAAGCTTTTCTCTTTCTAACACTCATAACTTGCCCATATATTCTGGATTTCTTCAATCTCTAGTCGTCGAATCTCAAAGTCAAGTTTATTGGTGTCATGGCCTTGCCCTAAACAGGATCAATGATGTTGTCCATTGATCTGTTGTGTTCGGCATCAGCCTCTTTTATCAGTAGCTCCAAGGCTTTATCTTCAGCAATGTGATCACAACACCTTTCTTTCGCTTGTAGGTGAGCATTGTTGCTGTTCTTTCTCCTCCTTTTGGGCTTGCTTCGCTTCCTTCTTTTCCTCGGATTTTTCCTCTCTTTTCTTCACTGCAGTACTCTCCCCCTTTTGGATGCATTGGAGGAAGGGGTTTGTACCGCAGAAAGAGTCTTTTGGACAGCAGCAATCAAGGGCTGTAAAGTTGAGGCAAGCCTCTCATCAATGGCTTTGGTCACAATATCAGTGATTATGGGTGTGATGAGAGGGAGGGAATTTTGGAGTACAACACCTATTTGCTCAGGAGGGTTCTGTTCCTGAGAAGTAGGGCTGAAGCAGAGGCAGGTGGTTGAGTTTGGAGTGGCTCAGTGTTTGGGGAACCTTCAAGTGAAGGTGCCATCTGTGGGTGGGTAGAGGCAGATGGTCTTTCTCCTTGGGAGAGTTGATCAACTACTGACTTTCTCTTCAAGGATTGTGTCTGGGCAAGAAACATCATAGAAAAAGCCCAGGTCATCATCAGCCGAAGCTGAATCATCTGACCTCCTGCTTAGAGCAGGATTTACATGCACTGGGTGTAGACCAGTTGATGCATGTGCCCCTTGTGCTTGGTACTGGGGACTTCCAGCCTCAGGACAGTGTCCATCATCAGCTGTTGCCTCTAGTGAGGTCTTGGCAATGTTACCAGCCTCATTTGATCATGTGCTGAGTCAGAGGAGGTGGCAGCCTCACTAGATATTCTAAACTCCTTGTCTACACCAGGAGATAGAAGTTGTAAACCCTTGTGCTGTGGGTTCTCAAGTGCACTGTGTTCCTCCCCCTCAATTGTAGAGGTATTCCCAGTAGTGAGTGGTTGCTGGGGAGGGGGTGAGGAGTGCAGTTGAGTCAGCACTTGTGCAACTATTAACGTTGGGCTGTGAGGGGCGGTTGTTAGGGTGAAGGGATAGAAGTAGTGTGCACCTGGGGAGGTGGTGCTCTTCAATGGCAATCCCCTCAAGTGAGGAAGATCCCAGATATGTAGGTACCCCTTTTGTGGTTGCTGCAGGCTCCTGTTGAGAGGAAGCCTGAGCGGCTATGGCTGGAAGAGTCATTGTATCCACTAGAGGGTTGGACTAGTGGATATATCCTGCGTTTGTATTGCAGGGGCATCCTCAGGGACTCAATTCCCTGAGTAGCCGTTTTGGGTTTCTTTTTGGTGGGTTTGGTGGGGACTTTTGATTTGGAGGTGGTGGCTGTGGGTTCCAGTTGCGTGGGTTTTCGCAGCTTGGCAGCCATTTTAAGTGTCTGGTCAGAGTTGTGCCGGGAGTATACTTCCGGCAGAACAGCCGTAGCAGGGACACCCAAGCCAACAAGTCCCTCAGCATTAAGCTGGTCTGTAATAATGGCCATTATGAACCGTGGATAAAGTATCCAACGGTTGGCAGTTAGTTTTGAGCATATCTTTGAGCTCTGAAAATATTATTTCTGAAAAGTTTAGTGGTTGTTGCTCAAGGATAGAATACATTACCTGCTGCCATTTCTTCGACATTTGATCCAAGATGACGTCTTAGGGGCCAAACATACATTCACCATGTGAAAGATTAGGCGCTCAGCGTCATTAAAGTGTTTCTTCAAGATAGTGGAGGCACTGAGATCGCCTTGATATCCATGTTGGGCAAAGGATAGATCAATGGTGCCCTTGGATATCCAGCAGGAGAACTAGCATAATTCAGATGAAGAATTTTGCGGATTATCCAGGAGTGATGACTACTTCTTTGTTGTTTACGACCGACTGGAGGGATGATGTGTTGTTCTCCCCAGTGGTAACAATAACGTTCATCCAAAATTGGTGCAAGGATTCGACATGTAGTATGGGATTCAGAAGAAATGCCGTGTTGTATTGGGACTAAACCATAAGATCGATAGCAGTATCGAACTTAGTCCAGATGGGCGATTTAGTGAGGTAGGCAACACAGTTGTGTCGCGGTTTAATTTGCATGGACGCCATGGAGAAGAGGGAAGTTTTGGAGAGGAACGTTAGGTTTGAAGAAGATGAAGCATTGAGAGCTTAGGTTAGGGATATTTATAGGGTACGGGTAAGAAACGACTGAAGGATGTGGTGTTAGTCATCAGTAGTTTTAAACGACCGTTGACATGGTATTATCCTTTCAGACGTTGAAACAGCTGAAGTCGTGGTGTTAGGCATCAGTAGTTTAGAAAACTACTGAAGACCGTGGTTTTGACATCAGATGATTGAAACAACTGAGGACTGGTGTTTGTCATCAGTAGTTATGAAACTACTGAAGACAGTGGTTTTGTCATCAGCTGTTGTAAACAACTGAAGACTTGGTATTAGTCATCAGTAGTTATAAAAACTACTGAAGACATGGTTTTGCTTCAGTTGTTTAGAATGAAACAGCAGTTGTACAAATGACTAAAGAGAAGTTCTCTTTTGCTGTTTTCGTCAATTCTTAGCTTTTCAGCTGTTTATACTGTCCTCAACACATTCATCAGTCTTTTTTGGCTGATATCAGTTGTTTCATAGGACATCAGTACTTATCTGTTTTTACTGATTGCAGTAGTTGTAACTGCATCAGTAGTTGTAACTACATCAGTAGTTTAGAACAGATGAAGTACTTCAGTACTTGTGAGACATTTAGCCTTCAGTAGTTATAAAAACTACTGAGGGTAAAAGAGCTCATCAGTACTTATATGTGACATAGGTACTAATGATCATCAGTACTTATTACTAAGATCATTAGTAGTGTCACTTATTCAAGCTGCAGCATACCAAGCCTTAACACCAGGTTTTGGAAAGTTGAACTATCCAAAGGCTTAGTAAAAATGTCTGCAAGCTCATCAGCACTAGGCACAAACTTAGGATCAATCAGACCTTTTTCAAAACAATCCCTTATAAAATGATGTCTGATCTCTATATGTTTGGTCCTAGAGTGCTGGACTGGATTTTTGACAATGCAAAGAGCTGAAGCACTATCCATTAACAATGGAGTCTTAGTCTCTGTAATGCCATAATCCAAAAGTTGGTTTTGAAGCCAGAGTACCTGAGATGTACAACTTGCAGCCGCAATGTACTCTGCTTCAGCAGTTGATGTAGCAACTGAGGTCTGTTTCTTGCTCTGCCAAGAAATCAAGCAGTTGCCTAGGAATTGACATCCACCAGACGTTGATTTCCTCGTCAATTTACACCCTGCATAGTCACTGTCAGAAAAAGCAACTAATTTACCAGAATGTCCAGTAGAATACCATAAACCTAGAGATGGAGTGCCTTGCAGATATCTAAAGATCCTCTTGACTGCAATCAGATGAGACTCTTTAGGTGCAGCCTGAAATCTAGCACAAACACATGTAGCAAATATAATATCTGGTCTAGAAGCTGTTAAATACATCAAGGACCCAATCATACATCTGTAAAGTGTTTCATCAACCACTTTACCTTTCTGATCTGTATCCAGTTGTGTGGTGCTGCACATGGGAGTAGAACAAGGCTTACAGTTTTGTAAATCAAACTTTTGCAAAAGATCTTTTGTATATTTGGACTGATGAATGAAAATTCCATCAGCCTTTTGTTTGATTTGCAACCCCAGAAAGAATTGTAACTCTCCCATGGCACTCATTTCAAACTTCTGTTGCATCAACTTTGTAAAGGCATCACACAACTTTGGATCAGAGGATGCAAAAATGATGTCATCTACATAAATTTGAACAAGTAGATTATGCTGCCCAGCTTTCTTAATGAATAAACTCTTATCTATGGAGCCTCTAGTGAAATTATTTTCTTGAAGAAAGTTTGATAATGTCTCATACCAGGCTCTAGGAGCTTGTTTTAACCCATAAAGAGCCTTATCAAGCTTATACACCCAATTAGGATGTTTATTATCCTCAAAGCCCAGAGGTTGACATACATAAACTTCTTCTTTAATTTTTCCATACAAGAATGCACTTTTGACATCCATTTGAAAAACTTTAAGATTTTGATAAGCAGCATAAGCTAAAAACAATCGAATTGCTTCCAGTCTGGCTACAGGGGCAAAGGTTTCATCATAATCAATACCTTCTTCTTGTGCAAACCCCTGAACAACCAGTCTGGCCTTGTTCTTAACAATAAGCCCATTTTCATCAGTTTTGTTCCTAAACACCCATTTAGTGCCTATTGCACACTTACCTGGAGGTAGAGGAACCAGTTCCCACACTTGCTGTTTCTTGAACTGAAGAAGCTCAAGCTGCATGGCATCAACCCATCCATTGTCCTTTAAAGCAATGTGATAATTCTTGGCTCTTGCTGACTGATGAAGAGAGCATAGAAGCAGAAATTTGACAATTGACTTCTTGTTGATACTCCAGCAGTGATATCACCAATGATTTGAGACATAGGGTGATTCTTCAGATCTTGATACACAATGAGATCTGTGCAAGTGTTTGTAGCAGGCTCAACAGTAACAGATGGTGATGGTGAATCATTTCCTTGAAACCAATCATGGATGGTAATTCAAAGGAAGTTGAATTTGAAGATATCTCATCAGCATTTGTTGTGGATAGTGCTACTGGAGCTACAGGAACATTAGGTCTAGCTGAATCAGGCAGCTGATCACTAAACCTGAAGAGGTGAGTACTGCAATCATCATCATGATCAATAGTACCACCAGGTGGTGAACTGTTGACAGGAGCAACAGCAGGAGTTTGATAAGGAACATATTGCAGTATGTCCAAATCAAATAACTCCACAGGGCTTTGTGGAATCTTGTCCTTTGGAGATTCATTGAACTTAACATGTAGAGTCTCTTCAACCATCTTTGTTCTGCAGTTGAAGACTCTGTATGCCTTGCAAGTAGATGAATACCCAACAAAATACCCTGCATCCACCTTAGGATCAAATTTATGGAGTTGATCCTTTGTGTTGAGAATGAAACAGGGACACCCAAATGCTTTGAAAAATGAAATCAGAGGAGCCAAATGATGGAGAACTTCATATGGAGTCTTCATCAACCTCTGATTTACTAAAACTCTATTTTGCACATAGCAAGCTGTGTTGACAGCTTCAGCCCAAAAGGTCAGTGGCAAACCTGAGTCAGCCAGCATGGACCTTGCAGCTTCAATGGGGTCCTGTTCTTTCTCTCCACTACTCCATTTTGTTCTGGAGTCCTTGGAATGCTGAACTGCCTTTTTATTCCCTTTGAAAGATAGAAGTCATCAAGTGTATGATTTCTGAATCAGTTCCATTGTCACTCCTAATACACTTGACTGGAAGGGAATCTGCTTCTCAAGGTAGATCACATGATGTGATGGATTGGTTATCACTCTCACCATCAGATTTACCTTGCTCTGGGGTAAAATCTGTAGGTGGAGCAGTGTGATTGTAACCAATTCCAAACTTCACATTGAAGCAGATTGCTCACTAAGAAGCATTTCAAAACCTTTGCATGATTGTACCATCTATCACACTCGACCTGGGTAACTGCAAGGGTTTCTTTGAGATCTTTGTACTTCTCTAGAAGTACTTCTTCTCTAGCCTTATCTCAATTATTGGCAATTCAGTTTATAAATCTCATCATTTTTATCTTTAAGCACAGACTCAAACCAGCTTTGTTTTTGGAAATTATTTGTTCTAGCTCAATGTTCTTATTAATTAGAGCTACATTTGCTTCTCTAATGAAGCAAATGCTGCTATGCATGGTTCAGAACATAATTGGCTTTTGCCTCAGAGGATACCTGTGATACCTGAGGTGTAGAGGCATTAGAAAATGAAGTATCAGCAGACTCCTGACAGGATCAGTGATCACAAGTTTGATGTTTATCAGAATGTAAAGCAGCGGAATACACAAACGAATTAGACAAATTGTAGCAAGCAAACAATATATGTAAGCGTTAAGATCGCATACGGTATAGGGAGAGAATATGAATTTCTGATTCTAGGAATGTTATAGATGTAGAATATTTCTAATCGAATCAATTAATCATTCCATTTAATTGCTCAATTCGCTCAATGATTACAATGGGTTGTCACTCCTTATATAGAGTGCAACAGTCACTGCTGTTATCACGGAAAGTGACAACTGGCAGATCCAATACAGAAATAACTAAATCTTAACAAACTACTGAAATGTTCACAACTACTGAGAACATATCAGCAAGTTAAGTACAAAATATAAAACTACTGAAACTACAACGACTGAAGAACAAGCTCTTCAGTCGTTTTACAAAACTACTGAAACATAAAACATAAAACTACTGATATCACAACTACTGAAGAAGTACTCTTCAGCAGTTGTGACAAACTACTGAGGCTTCAGTACTTGGTCTTCAGACTTTGACCTTCAGGCGTTTCATCAGCTGATGACTTCAGTAGATATCATCAGCTGATGTCTTCAGTCTTTGTCTTCAGACTTTGTACATCAGTTGTTGATCTTCAGTACTTGTGAACTCTTCAGCTGTTGTACTTCAGTACTTTGGTCTTTCAGCTTCAGCACTTGTGTCTTCAGCTGTTGTACTTCAGCACTTGGTTCTTCAGCTGTTAAGGTCTTCAGCACTTGATCTTCAGCTGTTGAAGTCTTCAGTACTTGTCAAACTACTGATGAGGCTTTCAGCAGTTGTTGTGATACCGTGTGGGACTTAGAGATTTCTGATCTTGGCTCATTGGTTCTTTTGGTCCAACAAACTCCCCCTGAACCAATGCAGCCAAAACCTCTAACTTATTAAACTCCCACTTATTGATGGCAAAAATGTTGGTCTTTTTCCTTCTTGATCAGTAGAGAAGATGACCCATGTACGCTCCGGCCTGGGAAGAACTCAAATATTTGTTTGGCAGAGTATGAATGGGAACTCTGTTTTGGGGAACTGGACACAGAGTTGTTATCCCATTCATGAGATTCACTTCCCCATAATGAGTCTGTATGACTCACGGACATAGGCCTCAAGGAGAACAATTGTTCCTCTTGAGAGAGTTCTTCAGCTCCTCCTTCGAAGAAGAACTCTGGACCATAGTACTCTGATAAGTACTTCATGGTCCTGCCATTTTTCAACTCCACCGTAGTTACCTCCCGTATACAAATTCATCAGGATGGTTGCCTTCAAGGAGTAACTGGAGCTCATTCTTTTGGATGTCTTCAAGCTTTTGTATAACAACCCCTTCTTAATCATCTTGTTTTCTAGTAAGGCTTGAGGTGTCTTCTTTGCTTGGTGAGCTTTCTTGAATTCATCAATGATTTCCCAGGGTGAGACTACAACGGCCAACATGATGGTAGATTCTATGTTTTCGTACTTGGCCGTTGTATCTGTGTGGGATAGTTCTTTTATGGATTCTAGAACTCACCCTGGGGTCTGGCCATACTCTCACTCTCTCCCTCTGATACTGAAAGGTGTGTCTGAGAGTGTACAGCCTTTGAGCATGCCCTTTCATGGCTTGAATAGATGATGATGAGGAAATTCCTTGTCAACCATCTTCAACAGTGCTCATCGTGCTGTTTCTGCTGTTCTTCTTCTTCTATTTTGACTCGACCATTTCCCTTTGAGAGTCGGGTGTGATCATGGATTGACTCTGGGGCTTTGGTAGCTTCAGAACAGCAGAGAGGGAGACTATCATCTTCATCCTCTCTTCTACTTCTTCTAGCCTCAACACCCTTCTCTTCTTCTTTGGGTGCATCATCGGCTGTTGGTTTAGAGGGGAGGAATGGTTTTGGGGTTGTGGTTTTGGTAGTTTTGATGTGGGAATGTTGACGGCTGTTCTAGCATTTTGGATGTGAGTTTGGCTTTTGACTGTTTGGCTAGTTCAGTCCTGCTCCCAGCACCAGCTTCATTTAAAACTTCAACAATTAAACCTTTTGTATATTCTTCAGACGAACAGATCTTGGTGGTTATTGCCAAGATACTGTCCCTGGACCAAGCTTTGATCTCGATCAATGATCTTCCAAGATGTTTTGCTATAAATCTGATCATGATCTCCAGCCTTTCTCTTTCTGACACATCATAACTTGACCATCTTGATTGGATTTCTTCAATCTCTAGTCTTCTGATCTCAGAATCAAGTTTTTCAGTGTCATGGCCTTGCCTAAACAACGATCACAATGATGTTATCCATTGATCTGCTGTGTTCGGCATCAGCCCTTTCACCATCAGCTCCAAGGCTTTCTCTTTTTCATCCTTCTTCTTTTTCTTGTATGTGACATGAAAGTCTTTTGAACTTTCAGTCACTTTCTCCATGGTAGCCTCCTCCTTCTCTTTTTCCTTCTCTTTCTCAGTCTCCTCAACCAACTCCTCAGTTTCCACTACTGTCTCTTCTGTTTCTTTCTCCTTCTCTTTCTCTTTCTTTACCTTTCACTGCTGAACTCTCCCCCTTTTGGGTGCATTGGTTGCAGGGAATTGAGTAGCAGAAAGTTGTTTGCTCAGAACATTCTCCACCATGGGTTGTAAGACAGAAGAAAGTCTCTCATCAACAGTTTTGATCACCAATTCAGTAGCTGTGGGGTGATGAGAGATAGGGGATTTGGAAGGATAGCAGCCAGTTGCTCAGGGGGGTTCTGTCCCTGAGGAATGGTGCCAGAAACAGAGGCAGGTGGCTGAGATTTTGTGAGTGGTGTGTGTGTTTAGGAGACCTTCAGAGGAAGGTGCCATCTGTTGGGTTGATGTGGTGGCAGATGGTCTTACTCCTTGAGAGAGTTGGTCAAGTAGGTTTTGCAGTCTACTGACTTCCTCCTCTAGGATCGTGTTCTGGGCAAGAACATCATAGAAGAAGCCCAGGTCATCATCAGCATATGCTGAATCACCTGACCTCCTGCTTGTAGCAGGATATACATGCTCTGGTGTAGACCAGATGTAGCATGTGCCCCTTTGTCCTGGAACTGGGGACTTCCAGCCTCAGGACGTTGTCCTTCATCGGCTGTTGCCTCTGGTGAGGTCTTAGTTATGTTACCAACCTCAGTCTGATCATTTGCTGATTCTGAAGAGTTGGCAGCCTCACCAGAAGTTCTTATCTCCATATCAACACCAGGAGATAGAACAGTTAAACCCCTGTGCTGTGGGTTCTCAGGTGCACTGTATTCCTCCCCCTCAATTGTAGAGGTATTCCCAGTGGTAAGTGGTTTCTGGGGAGGGGGTGAGGAGTGCAATTGAGTCAGCACTTGTGCAACTATTAAGTTGGGCTGTGAGGGGCGGTTGGTTGGGGTACAGGGAAGAAGCAGTGTGCACCTGGGGTGGATGGTGCTCTTCAATGGCAATCTCCTCAAGTGAGGAAGATCCCAGATAAGTAGGTGCCCCTTGGGTTGCTGCAGGTTCCTGTTGAGAGGAAGCCTGAGCGGCTGTGGCTGGAGGAGTCATTGTATCCACTAGGGGGTTTGGACTAGTGGATATATCCTGCGTTTGTTGTGCAGGAGCATCCTCAGGGACTCAATTCCCTGAGTAGCCATTTTGGGTTTCTTTTGGTGGGTTTGGTGGGGACATTGGATTTGGAGGTGGTGGCTGTGGGTTCCAGCTGCGTGGGTTTTCGCAGCTTGGCAGCCATTTTTAGTGTCCGGTCAGAGTTGTGCCGGGAGTATACTTCTGGCAAAACAGCCGTAGCAGGGACTCCCAAGCCAACAAGTCCCTCAACATTAAGCTGGTCTATTATAATGGCCATGATGAACCGTGGATAGAGTATCCAACGGTTGGCAGTTAATTTTTGAGCCATATCTTTGAGCTCTGAAAATATTAATTCGGAAAAGTTCAGTGGTTGTTGCTCAAGGATAGAATACAATACCTGCTGCCATTTGGTGGACATTTGATCCCAAGACGATGTCTTAGGGGCCAAACATACATTGACCATGTGAAAGATCAGGCGCTCAGCGTCATTGAAGTGTTTCTTCATAATGGTGTGGCACTGAGATCACCTTGATATCCATGCTGAGCAAATGATAGATCTATGGTGCCCTTCGGATATCCAGCAGGAGAGGTAGCATCACTCAGGTGAAGAATTTTTCGGATTGTTGCAGGAGTAATCACTACTTCTTTGTTGTTAACTACAGACCGGAGGGATCGTGTGCTGCTCTCCTCAGTAGTAACATTAACGTTCATCCAAAATTGGTTCAAGGATTCGTTATGTAAAACGGGGTTCAGAAGGAATGCCTTGTTGTATGGGGACTGAACCATAAGATCGATAGCATTATCGAACTTAGTCCAGATCGGCGATTTTGTGAGGTAGGCAACACAGTTGTGTCGGTTTAATTTGCAAAGACGCCATGGAAATTTGTTGGAGAGGAACGTTAGGTTTGAAGAAGATGAAGTATGGAGAGCTCAGGTAAGGGTATTATAAGGGTACGGGTGAGGATACGACTGAAGGATGTGGTGTTAGTCATCAGTAGTTTTAAACGACCGTTGACATGGTATTATCCTTTCAGACGTTGAAACAGCTGAAGTCGCGGTGTTAGGCATCAGTAGTTTAGAAAACTACTGAAGACCGTGGTTTTGACTTCAGGTGATTGAAACAACTGAGGACATGGTGTTTGTCATCAGTAGTTATGAAACTACTGAAGGCAGTGGTTTTGTCATCAGCTGTTGTAAACAGCTGAAGACTTGGTATTAGTCATCAGTAGTTATAAAAACTACTGAAGACGTGGTTTTGCTTCAGTTGTTTAAAATGAAACAGCAGTGGTACAAACGACTGAGGAGAAAGTTCTCGTCAGCTATTTTCGTCAATTCTTAGCTTTTCAGCTGTTTCAAACTGTCCTCAACACATTCATCAGTCTTTATGGCTGATTTCAGTTGTTTCATAGGACATCAGTACTTATCTGTTTTTACTGATTTCAGTAGTTATGACTGCATCAGTAGTTGTAACTACTTCAGTAGTTTAGAACAGATGAAGTACTTCAGTACTTGTGAGAACTTTTAGCCATCAGTAGTTATAAAAACTACTGAGGTAAAAGAGCTCATCAGTACTTATATGTGACAGGCATCATGATCATCAATATGAATTACTGAGATCATCAGTAGTTGTCACCTATTCTAGCTGCAGCATACCAAGCCTTAACACCAGGTTTTGGAAAGTTGAACTATCCAAAGGCTTAGTAAAAATGTCTGCAAGCTCATCAGCACTGGGCACAAACTTAGGATCAATCAGACCTTTTTCAAAACAGTCTCTTATAAAATGGTGTCTGATCTCTATATGTTTGGTCCTAGAGTGCTGGACTGGATTTTTTACAATGCAAAGAGCTGAAGCACTATCCATTAACAATGGAGTCTTAGTCTCTGTAATGCCATAATCCAAAAGTTGGTTTTGAAGCCAGAGTACCTGAGATGTACAGCTTGCAGCAGCAATGTACTCAGCTTCCGCAGTGGATGTAGCAACTGAGGTCTGTTTCTTGCTCTGCCAAGAAATCAAGCAGTTGCCTAGGAATTGGCATCCACCAGAAGTTGATTTCCTGGTCAACTTACACCCTGCATAGTCCTGTCAGAAAAAGCAACTAATTTACCAGAATGGTTGGTAGAATACCATAAACCTAGAGATGGAGTGCCTTGCAGATATCTAAAGATCCTCTTGACTGCAATCAGATGAGGCTCTTTAGGTGCAGCCTGAAATCTAGCACAAACACATGTAGCAAACATAATATCTGGTCTAGAAGCTGTAAATACATCAAGGACCCAACATACATCTGTAAAGTGTTTCATCAACCACTTACCTTTCTGATCTAAGTCCAGTTGTGTGGTGCTGCTCATGGGAGTAGAACAGGGCTTACAGTTTTGTAAATCAAACTTTTGCAAAAGATCTTTTGTATATTTGGATTGATGAATAAAATTCCATCAGCCTTTTGTTTGATTTGCAACCCAGAAAGAACTGTAATTCTCCCATGGCACTCATTTCAAACTTCTGTTGCATCAACTTTGTAAAGGCATCACACAACTTTGGATCAGAGGATGCAAAAATGATATCATCTACATAAATTTGAACAAGTAGATTATGCTGCCCAGCTTTCTTAATAAATAAAGTCTTGTCTATGGAGCCTCTAGTGAAATTGTTTTCCAGAAGAAAGTTTGATAATGTCTCATACCAGGCTCTGGGAGCTTGTTTTAACCCATAAAGAGCTTTATCAAGCTTATACACCCAATTAGGATGTTTGTTGTCCTCAAAGCCTGGAGGTTGACATACATAAACCTCTTCTTTAACTTTTCATACAAAAATGCACTTTTGACATCCATTTGAAAAACTTTAAGTTTTTGATAAGCAGCATAAGCTAAAAACAATCGAATTGCTTCCAGTCTGGCTACAGGGGCAAAGGTTTCATCATAATCAATACCTTCTTCTTGTGCAAACCCCTGAACAACCAGTCTGGCCTTGTTCTTAACAATAAGCCCATTTTCATCAGTTTTGTTCCTAAACACCCATTTAGTGCCTATTGCACACTTACCTGGAGGTAGAGGAACCAGTTCCCACACTTGCTGTTTCTTGAACTGAAGAAGCTCAAGCTGCATGGCATCAACCCATCCATTGTCCTTTAAAGCAATGTGATAATTCTTTGGCTCTTGCTGACTGATGAAGAGAGCATAGAAGCAGAAGTTTGACAATTGACTTCTTGTTGATACACCAGCAGTGATATCACCAATGATTTGAGACATGGGGTGATTCTTCAGATCTTGATACACAATGAGATCTGTGCAAGTGTTTGTAGCCGGTTCAGCAGCAACAGATGGTGATGGTGAATCATTTCCTTGAAACCAATCAGTGGATGGTAATTCAAAGGAAGTTGAATTCGAAGAAATCTCATCAGCATTTGTTGTGGATGGTGCTACTGGCGCTACAGGAACATCAGGTCTAGTTGAATCAGGCAGCTGATCACTAAACCTGAAGAGGTGAGTACTGCAATCATCATCATCATCAGCAGTACCACCAGGTGGTGAACTATTGACAGGAGCAACAGCAGGAGTTTGATAAGGAACATATTGCAGTATGTCCAGATCAAATAACTCCACAGGACTTTGTGGAATCTTGTCCTTTGGAGATTCATTAAACTTAACATGTAGAGTTTCTTCAACCATCTTTGTTCTGCAGTTGAAGACTCTGTATGCTTTGCAAGTAGATGAATAACCAACAAAGTATCCTGCATCCACCTTAGGATCAAATTTGTGGAGTTGATCCTTTGTGTTGAGAATAAAAACAGGGACACCCAAATGCTTTGAAAAATGAAATCAGTGGAGCCATGATGGAGAACTTCATATGGAGTCTTCATCAACCTCTGATTTACTAAAACTCTATTTTGCACATAACAAGCTGTGTTGACAGCTTCGGCCAAAAGGTCAATGGCAAACCTGAGTCAGCCAGCATGGACCTTGCAGCTTCAATGAGGGTCCTGTTCTTTCTCTCCACTACTCCATTTTGTTCCGGAGTCCTTGGAATGCTGAACTGCTTTTTGATTCCCTTTGAGAGATAGAAGTCATCAAGTGTATGATTTCTGAACTCAGTTCCATTATCACTCCTAATACACTTGACTGGAAGGGAATACTGCTTCTCAATGTACAGCACAAAGTGGATAATCTTCTGAGCAGCCTCATCCTTTGAATGTAGAAAGAAAGTCTACAAATCTGGAGTAATCATCCACAATTACAGACAGTATTTCTTCTTTGCCATGCTCATTACTCTCACAGGACCAAATAGATCCATATGCAGTAATTGCAAGCAGGCAGTGGACTTAGACACTTCAATAGGAGGAAATGAGACCTTGTGCTGTTTTCCTTTTAAACAAGCAGTGCAAGTTTCATCACAGTGGAACTCCTTTATTGGTAAGCCTCTGACTAAACTATTGTGGCTAAGCTGATTCATGTTTTTGAGATTAACATGACCAAGCCTCCTGTGCCATAGTTTAGATTCTTGAAAAGAGGCTTTGGAAAATAGGCAAGGATTACCTTTGAGATCTATCTTCTTAGAGAGATCTAAGGCATACACTCTTCCTGTCCTGTTGGCTTTCAGGAGAGTGTGATCATCCAATACCTTGTCAATCAAGGGCAAAACTTTTGATGACAGAATCCTACAGTTTTGACTTGTGAAAAGGGCAACATGGCCTTTATCACACATTTGACTGACACTCAAGAGGTTGTACTTGAGATTTTCCACATGATTAACATCATCAAATTTGATTTCTCCATTGGAGACAAAGCCCTTACCGATGATGTAAACCCTAGCATCATTGCCAAAAGAGACAAATCCCTTCTTTCCTTGAGAGTAGTCATGAAGAAGAGAGATGTTCCCAGTCATGTGCATGGATCCCCCACTGTCCATACCAGATGCTATTTTGGCATGTTGAAGAACCCTGCAATAATAAACAATCAGTTAGTTTTAGAGACCCAAACCTTTTTGGTTTTGGGCCTGGTCTCATCAATAGATGGTAAACTAGCATGTTTATTTGTAACAACAGCCTGAGAGGAAGAAGATGGTGCAGAAGAGGAGTCCTTTGGCTTAGACCTCCTTTTCTGTGGTTTCAACATAGGAGAATCTAGTTGGTTAACTCTACCCAACAGATGTTGTACCATCATCACCAGCTGTGTCTGATTTTGTGATAAAGCTTTCAGCTCATCAGACACATTGCTAGTGGAGTTAGATAAGGTCCTATGTTGCACCTTCTTCTTTTGAGCACCCTCAGCTGTCACCTGTTTAACTCCTTCCTTTGGATTGCTTTAAGGACTTAAGGGTTACAGGATTTGATGTTGCTGATACAAATGTGGTCTCAAACTCAGTTTTCATTTTTACCATTTTCTCATTAATTTCTTCCTTTTGTTTGAGTTGGAACCTCTTTTGTACCAACAATCATCTGTAAGATGATTGAACAAACCACATACTTCACATGGTTTCTTCTTCATCTTAGGTTGATCATCAACTAAAGATGGTGAAGCAACAGAAGACTTGTTCTTCAATGCTTGGAAGCATTGGTTGCTTTCTTGACAGCATCTTTAGTAGTCTTCAAACTCTTTCTACTGCCAGTTTTCTTCTCTTCAGTACTGACAGCAGTTGAAGTTTGAACTTCAGGAGTTGAATCCTGCTCTCCAGTCCTTTCAGGACCTTCAGGATTGACTCCTGAGTTGATCAACTTATTGATCATGTGAATGTCAGCATTTGGACCATCAACATCAGCTGATAGGTTCAAAGAGGACTTGATACTGACTGCTACTTTGATTGTGCTGTATCAGAAGGTAGATCACATGACTTGATGGATTGGTTATCACTCTCACCATCAGATTCTACCTCTGCTCTTGGGGTAAAATCTGTAGGTGGAGCAGTGTGATTGTAACCATTCCAAACTTCACATTTGAAGCAGATTGCTTACTAAGAAGCATTTCAAAACCTTTGCATGATTGTACCATCTATCACACTCGACCTGGGTAACTGCAAGGGTTTCTTTGAGATCCTTGTACTTCTCTAAAAGTACATCTTCTCTAGCCTTATCATCAATTATTTTGCAATTCAGTTTATAAATCTCATCATTTTTATCTTTGAGCACAAACTCAAACTCAGCTTTGTTTTTGGAAATTTCTTGTTCTAGCTCAATGTTTATTAATTAAAGCTACATTTGCTTCCCTAATGGAAGCAAATGCTGCTATGCATTGTTCAGAACATAATTTGGCTTTTGCCTCAGAGGATACCTGTGACCTGAGGTGTAGAGGCATTGGAAGATGAAGTATCAGCAGACTCCAAAGCATAAGAGCTAGATTCCCAAAGGGACTGTCACCACCATGTTGACCAGCACCTGAGAACAGTTGATCATGACCAGACAAGTCATCTGGTAAACTGCTCCAGTCAACAACTCCTGGGGTGAAGAAGCTGTGTTGTTGAGATGAAGGTTGTTGATGGATGGGGAAGGCTGAGGTTCTGGTAATGCATGAGGTTGTGGTGTCATAGGAACTTGAACTTGACTTGACTGTGGCATGTAATAACAAGGGTACTGATAAGGCATTTGACCCTGAGAAAACAAAATATGCCGGAGATTGTGTTGAGGATGATGACTAGATGTGACAGGATGTTGCCCTCTGTTTTGTTGACTGTTGCCAGGAAAAGTCACAAAGGGTGCAGTAGAGTTTGATCCAGTTGATCTACACTCTCTAGCAAAGTGTCCAAGCCGTTGGCATTTGTGACACCTCAACTTGCTCTTGTCAAAACCAACTTTGGTTTTGCCAGAGAGTCCTGGGAATTTTCTTCCAGTTCTTTTGTAGAACTTCTGAGATCTGATATTTATCAAGGCCATTTGGCTCAAAATATCCATCTCTTCTAAGTCATCATCAGCAATTCCCTTGAGATCATCCATAATGAAACATAAGTTGTCATTATTACATCCAGTGAACTGACCATCAACACTTACAAATGCAGAATTAGAAGTGCTCGAAGAGAAATTAATATGCTCATCATACTGGCATTCAGATGCAGCATATTCTGACTCATGACCCACCAAGGCAGTGTTGCCTTGAATAAAGTCTTCAGTGAGCTTTCCAGATGAAGACAGCTTTCTCTTCTGTTCTATCTCTCTCTCAAAAGTGAGCAATTTCCCATGGAGTTGGGTGAGAGATAGTTTGTTTCCAAACTTGCACTGGAGCGTAGGACAATAGTATATGTGTCCCATCTCTCAGGCAGTGATCTGAGAAATCTGTTATTCATCTGAATATTGGTGTATTCAAGTTTGACCATTTTTAGTTCAGAGATCAAACAAGAAAACCGCTCATATTGTTGAGTCAGTGTCTCACCCTTTCTATGAGAGAATGTCTCATATTGTTGGGCAAGAATTTCTCTATTATTTGCCAAGACCTCATCTGTTCCTCCAAATTGTTCTTTCAAAGCAATCCAGAGGTCATGGGCAGTTTCATGATGCATTAGCCCAGAATAGATTTCATTGGGCAAAGCCATGGCCAGAATTCCATGGGCTTTTGCATCAATCTCAAGCAACTTTTTATCCTCATCTGAGTATTGCTCCCTCTCTTCGGAACCATTTGATTGGTTTCCGGGTTATTCACCATAGGCTTGTGTGGACCATGTACCACAGATGTCCAACACCCTGCGCTGTTAACAGACAGGTGATGGAGCATACGTCTTTGCCATATGTTATACTCATTCCTAACCAGCATAGGAGGCTTGGTTGAGGAACCAGTATTGTGAGGATCATTGGAGGGAGTGGTCATTTTCAGTTCAAAAACAGTTTAGTTCAAGTTTAAAAAAAATTTTAGACAAACCACAACAAACTCAATGAGAACCAAGAATAAGATCTCAGGATGAATGAGCAGAAATACAGAAAATTCAATCTCTATAACCGTTTCTTGCACAAACAAAAGCTAATTCAATCAAACTTGGATCTTGAATAGCAGTTTCAATGATCAATTATTAGATCGATCAATGATTAACTGGCTCTGATACCATTGACAGGATCAGTGATCACAAGTTTGATGTTTATCAGAATGTAAAGCAGCGGAATACACAAACGAATAGACAAATTGTAGCAAGCAAACAATATATGTAAGCGTTAAGATCGCATACGGTTATAGGGAGAGAATATGAATTTCTGATTTCTAGGAATGTTTATAGATGTAGAATATTTCTAATCGAATCAATTAATCATTCCATTTAATTGCTCAATTCGCTCAATGATTACATGGGTTGTCACTCCTTATATAGAGTGCAACAGTCACTGCTGTTATCACGGAAAGTGACAACTGGCAGATCCAATACAGAAATAACTAAATCTTAACAAACTACTGAAATGTTCACAACTACTGAGAACATATCAGCAAGTTAAGTACAAAAATAAAACTACTGAAACTACAACGACTGAAGAACAAGCTCTTCAGTCGTTTTACAAAACTACTGAAACATAAAACATAAAACTACTGATATCACAACTACTGAAGAAGTACTCTTCAGCAGTTGTGACAAACTACTGAGGCTTCAGTACTTGGTCTTCAGACTTTGACCTTCAGTCAGTTCATCAGCATGATTGAGAGTAGTGATATCATCAGCTGATGTCTTCAGTCTTTGTCTTCAGACTTTGTACATCAGTTGTTGATCTTCAGTACTTGTGAACTCTTCAGCTGTTGTACTTCAGTACTTGGTCTTTCAGCTTCAGCACTTGTGTTCTTCAGCTGTTGTACTTCAGCACTTTGGTTCTTCAGCTGTTAAGGTCTTCAGCACTTGATCTTCAGCTGTTGAAGTCTTCAGTACTTGTCAAACTACTGATGAGGCTTTCAGCAGTTGTTGTGATACCGTGTGGGACTTAGAGATTTCTGATCTTGGCTCATTGGTTCTTTTGGTCCAACAACTCCAAAGCCATAAGAGCTAGATTCCCAAAAGGACTGTCACCACCATGTTGACCAGCACCTGAGAACAGTGGTCATCAGACCAGACATGTCATCTGGTAAACTGCTCCAGTCAACACTCCTGGGGTGAAGAAGCTGTGTTGTTGAGGTTGAGTTTGTTGATGAGATTAGGATGGTGGAGGTTCTGGTAGTGCATGAGGTTGTGGTGCCATAGGAACTTGAACTTGATTTGACTGTGGCATGTAATAACAAGGGTACGGATATGGCATTTGACCCTGAGGAACAAAATATGCCGGAGATTGTTGTTGAGGATGATGACTAGAGGTGACAGGATGTTGCCCTCTGTGTTGTTGACTATTGCCAGGAAAAGTCACAAAGGGTGCAGTGGAGTTAGATCCATTGATCTACATTCTCTTGCAAAGTGTCCAAGCCTTTGGCATTTGTGACACCTCAACTTGCTCTTGTCAAAACCAACTTTGGTTTGCCAGAGAGTCCTGGGAATTTTCTTCCAGTTCTTTTATAGAACTTCTGAGATCTGATATTTATCAGGGCCATTTGGCTCAAAATATCCATCTCCTCTAAGTCCATCAGCAATCCCCTTGAGATCATCCATATGAAGCACAGATTATCATTATTACACCCAGTAAACTGACCATCAATACTCACAAATGCAGAATCAGAAGTGCTTGAAGAGAATTAATATGCTCATCATACTCGCATTCATGAAGCATATTCTGACTCATGACCCACCAAGGCAGTGTTGCCTGGTACAAAGTCTTCAGTGAGCTTTCCAGATGAAGACAACTTTCTCTTCTGTTCTATCTCTCTCTCAAACGTGAGCAGTTTCCCATGGAGTTAGTGAGAGATAGTTTGTCCAACTTGCACTGGAGCGTAGGACAATAGTATATGTGTCCCATCTCTCAGGCAATGATCTGAGAAATCTGTTATTCATCTGAATATTTGTGTACTCAAGTTTGACCATTTTTAGTTCAGAGATCAAACAAGAGAACCGCTCATATTGTTGAGTCAGTGTCTCACCCTTTCTATGAGAGAATGTCTCATATTGTTGGGCAAGAATTTCTCTATTATTTGCCAAGACCTCATCTGTTCCTCCAAATTGTTCTTTTAAGGCATTCCAGAGGTCATGGGCAGTTTCATGATGCATTAGCCCAGAATAGATTTCATTTTGTTTGCAGTGCCATGGCCAGAATTCCATGGCTTTTGCATCAATTTCAAGCAACTTCTTGTCCTCATCTGAGTATTGCTCCCTCCTCTTCGAAACCATTTGATTGGTTTTCGGGTTATTCACCATAGGCTTGTGTTGACCATGTACCACTGATGTCCAACAACCTGCGCTGTTAACAGACAGGTGATGGAGCATACGTCTTTGCCATATGTTATACTTATTCCTAACCAGCATTGGTGGCTTGGTTGAGGAACCAGTATTGTGAGGATCATTGGAGGGAGTGGTCATTTTTAGTTCAAAATCAATTTAATTCAAGCTTTTAAAAGTTTTAAACAGACCACAACAAACTCAATGAAAACAAGAGAAGATCTCAGGATGAATGAGCAGAATATAGAAAATTCAATCTCTATAACCGTTTCTTGCAAAAACAAAAGCTAATTCAATCAAACTTAGATCTTGAATAACAGTTTCAATGATCAATTATTAGATCGATCAATGATTAACCTGCTCTGATACCATTTGACAGGATCAGTGATCACAAGTTCGATGTATTAGAGTTCAAAGCAGCGGAATATGAACAAGAATTAGACAAATTGTAGCAAGCAATCGATACTTGTATGCATTAAGAGCGCATACGGTTATAGGGAGAGAATATACATTTCTGATTTCAAGGAATGTTTACAGATGTAGAATATTTCTAATCAATCATTCATTCATTCCATTCATTCATACACGTATTACAATAGGTTGTCACTCCTTATATAGAGTGCAACAATCGCTGCTGTTATCACGGAAAGTGACAACTGGCAGATCTAATACAAAAATAACTAACTCTTTAACAAACTACTGAAATGTTCACAACTACTGCGAACATATCAGAGTGTTAAGTACAAAATATAAAACTACTGAAACTACAACGACTGAAGAACAAGCTCTTCAGTCGTTTTACAAAACTACTGAAACATAAAACTACTGAAACTACAAATATAAAACTACTGATATTACAACTACTGAAGAAGTACTCTTCAGTAGTTGTGACAAACTACTGACGCTTCAGTACTTGATCTTCAGACTTTGACCTTCAGATGTTTCATCAGCTGATGACTTCAGTAGATATCATCAGCTGATGTCTTCAGTCTTTGTCTTCAGGCTTTGTACATCAGTTGTTGATCTTCAGCACTTGTAAACTCTTCAGGACTTGTACTTCAGTACTTAGGTCTTTCAGCTTCAGTACTTGTGTTCTTCAGCTGTTGTACTTCAGCACTTTAGTTCTTCAGCTGTTGGAATCTTCAGCACTTGATCTTCAGCTGTTGAAGTCTTCAGCACTTGTCAAACTGCTGATGAGTCTTTCAGCAGTTGTTGTGATACCATGTGGGACTTAGAGGTTTTCTGATCTTGGCTCATTGGTTCTTTTGGTCCAACACTATCCAACTAAGCTGGATCCACTGACTGTGCGTGGTTGTACGCCGGAAACATCAATGCAAGAGTACTGAACAAGATCAACATGTGCCCGCAGTTCAAATAGTTGGCACATGTGATCTTAAAGTGTATTGCCTCCAAGCGGGGAGGATTTGATGAAATGTCAGACCAAATCTAGAATGCATACGTTGAGCTGGTACTAAACCACCCATTTTGTTTTTCTTGCATGCTCTTCTCCTATCTTATCGAGAACCTTGAAGCCAAAGGCAAGGAAGGCTTCTGTATGTATCCACGTTTCTTACAAATGATCATAGATGAGAAGCTTCCTATGCGCCAAATGAGAGAGATGATGTAGTGGTGCTTGAGGTGATGGATGATACCACCTTAGGCAGGATCAAAGTATACCAGAGGAAACAAGTGAACCCCCTGGTCAAGAGATTGTTTGGGCATCTGGCCAATGAAGACTACGTGGTGCCTGTTCGTAAAAAATGGCATCACGATGATAGTGATTCTGATGCTGAGCCTGTTGTAGTACCCACTGATGAAGAGGACGATGATTATGATGGTTAGAATGATGGTCAAGGTCGTGGAGATACTGGTCCTAGTCAATCAAGGTCCACCGAAACTTCTACAATGTCTCCACCATCTCCACATGACACCACTAATGCACCTGGTGGAACGGAGAGGCTGCCTTCCACCAAGAGTTCCTGCTCGATAAAGAGGAAGAATCTGACCATGAGCCTCTTGTGAGGCTAGTCAGTAGCCTGGTTGTGGCAGCCGAAAAAAGGAAAGAGGCGGTTGGTGGACGCCAAGCTGGGTCGAAGGATGGTGCTACTGCCTTCACTGATCCTACTTACACACCCACCCAACCAATCAGCTCATGGTGAGCCTCAATCTCTAAGGATCAAGGAGGAAAAGATGGCCTAACCCCACTATAGTAAAAGCAAGAGGAAGAGGATCACCCTAATCACTACAGCCACAACCACTACCACAGCCACAACCATTACCACAACCACCGCCACTACCACTGCCACCACCACTACGACAACCACTACCACCACAACACCCACTCTCACTCCCATCGCCACTAACATTACCACTACCACTTATACACCTACCTCCACCTCACCCACACTACGCAAGACAAATCCACCAAAATTCACTCCCATTCCTCCTCCTATCTTCACCCCATCCACCACCACTCAACAAGCCGATAAATCCACCCAATCCGTAAAGACACATGGCTCCACTCTACCCAGTATCAGATTAGAGGAATAGCTGGCAAGCCTAAACCGCATTATGCTAAAGCTGATTGCAACTGATGATCTGGGAGCTACTCAGATAAACCAGCTGATGGCGGTAAATGCAACTCCAGCCAAGCAAATAGCTCAGCTCAGTGAGAAGAATGCACTTTATAAGAGAGCTTTAGGCCGAGCTCACCATGCACTAAAAAGTCAAAACGAGTTAGTGATGGCATCGGTCAAAAGGATTGAGGGACTGGAGAAAAAGAACAAGAAGATTTTGCTAAGGCCGAAGGGATCTGAGGTTGAGCCCCTAAAGATTAAAGAGGGTGATGAAGATGGTGATGATATGGATGTTGATGATGAGCTTACTGATGATGATGAAGAAGAAGATGATGAGGAGGAAGCGGGACCTAGTGGGAAAGGCAAAAAGGATTATAAATATGATGATGATGAGCAGAAGGTCATGGTGCTGCATCAGCCTCGACTCAAGCAGCTCGGGAGAGGCACTCTAAAAGCGCCTCGTCCTCTGCAGCTCCAACTGAGGAGACTCATGATCAGGGCAACGACAAAGCTCCACAAGATGATGATTATGATGTTCTTCCCCTTCAGCAAGTCAAGACGCAGCTAACTATGATTCTTGACTTGCAAGGGATCGTCAGAAGGTCAGTGAGCTACACTCCGAAGAAGGAGAAATCATACATGATCTGACCGACGAGCAGCTAGTTGATATGTTCAAACTAAATTTAGATAAACTGATCAAAGATGCTCCTGAAGTCAATGTTTTAAGTGATGAGGAGCTATAGGAGGTTGATGAAATAGAGATTGAAGATGTGTCAGCTGACCACTATATGAGTAGACTGACCCTGAGGGCAATGTTATCCCCAACTTGGGTGAAACTTTTGGCAGTGCTACTTTTGATAAGCTAAACGAGATGGAGAAAGAAAAGGAGAAAGATAAAAGTCAAACCCAAGCTTCTGATGATTATGATGTTCTTCCCCTTCAGCAAGTCAAGACGCAGCTAACTATGATTCTTGACTTGCAAGGGATCGTCAGAAGGTCAGTGAGCTACACTCCCAAAGAAGGAGAACTCATACATGATCTGACCGATGAGCAGCTAGTTGATATGTTCAAACAAAATTTAGATAAAGTGATCAATGATGCTCCCGAAGTCAATGTTCTAAGTGATGAGGAGCTATAGGAGGTCGATGAATAGAGATTGAAGATGTGATAGCTGACAACTATACTGAGTACACTGAACCTGAGGGCAATGTTATCCCCAACATGGGTGGAACTTTTGGCAGTGCTACTTTTGATAAGCTAAACAAGATGGAGAAAGAAAAGGAGAATGAAAAAAGTCAAACCCAAGCTTCTAATGCGAATGTTGATCTTATGAAAGCTTAATGGGCTACTTGTTTTGCTGAAATGAAAGCCCAGCGCGCACCTCCAAAGCAGTCTTCCAAAGCTTCAGAGGCAAAGTCTTCCAAAGCACAACTCTTGAAGACAGATTTCTTCTAAATACTTTTAACAACATGCATTATCTGATGTACTTTTCCATAAAGCTTGACCCTTTCTCCTGCAACTATGTAAAGTCACCAACTTACATGAGTTGGTGAAAAGGTCCATGCCTTTGGTAACTATACATTGAGGTCTTGAGTCTGTAACATTCTACTTCATGTACTTTATCCTTTATGTAATACATAAGGATGTGAGCTATGGCATGTCATAGTCACAAAGTCAGAAAGGCAATCTGCCTTTTTGACTCTAGAATTGATATTGTTTTTTGTCTAGTCAATTGTATCCCACTAGCTTTCATAGTATGGCCTGCTGTAGGATGTAGTATAAGTATCTCACATTCTTGTAACTTTATTTCATGCTTTGTAACACTTGTAATAGAACATTACGAAAGCAATATACTGCAAACTTGAAAACTATCTCCTTGTGTATCTTACTCTTGTGTTCTATCTCTTAATTACTTGTGTTCTTAGTGTCTTTACTTGTGGTTAATCTAGTTCACTCTCTGATTATGTTAAGTTACTATCCTATTTGTATTGTTGTGTTGTAAGTGACCACCCTTCAATGGTCCTGCCTTCGGTATCAGAGCTTTCAGTCTCTTGTTATAAGATCTCACCATCTTAAGATCCCTCACTCTCACAAGTACTAAACATTTCAAATGGCTACCATTTCCAAAACAGGTATGGAAACTGGAACCATGAACAAGTCACCACTGATCACTCTTGATGACTTTGATACTTGGTGCCTGAGAATGGAACGTTTCATCAGGTCTATAGACTCAAGAATATGGTTGAGAATGGACCTTACATACCAAGCACCCATTTTGCTACTAGTGGTCTTATGATCCCTAAGGCTGTGGCAAACTACTCAGATGAAGGCATGAAGATAGTAGAGATTGATAGATAAGCCATGACAGCCTTTGAGACTACTCTTCCAAACTCTGTATACAGAGGTTTCAAGAAATGAAAAATAGCTAAGCATCTATGGGATGCATTTAAACTGATGTATGAGGGCTCCTCTGAAGCTAAGGAGAACAAGAAGGATCTCCTGAAGCAGCAGTTTGAAAACTTCACATTTAAAGTAGGTGAAACCATGACTTAGCAATACTTCAAGAATGTTGAGATTGTGAATACCCTTATGGATGGAGGAGTTCTTCTTGAGAATAGAAAGTTTATGTCCTCACTTCCTAGGCAGTGGAAACACTACTGTGTGATGATCAAGAGGACTGAGAATCTCAAAACTCTCACTCTAACAGAGTTATATGGGATTCTTAGTGGCTACCAGATAGAGATGAACTTGCAAGGTTCATCTGGCAACTCCAATAATCAAATGGGTTCATCCCTTCATATGGTTGAAAGGGATAGCATAGAACCCCAACATCATCTCATATGCTACCCTAGCAACTCACCAAAGGGTCCTTCATAACCCTCCCAAAGACACTAAGGGAAAACTACACTCAAGGAAGCCCATTCCAACAGACAAGCTTTTCCCAAGCTTTTATGTCTTCTGATGATTGTTATGGCAGTTTCTATTCACCCTTGAAGACCTGGATTGTATCTATCCAGATGATCTGGAGTACATGGAAATAGTCCAGCAGATGGCTCTTCTCACACATAGAGCCATGAAGTTCTACAAGCGCACTTGAAGGAAGTTTCCCAGTAATGCAACCAGTGGAAAGTTTGGCCTGGACAAAAGCAAAGTCAAGTGTTACAACTGTCACTTGATACGCCACTTTGCTAGGGAGTGTAAGGCACCTAGAACAAATGGTGGCCAAACACAGTCCAAATCCAACTACACTGACAAAGCGCCCCGGAATGAGAAGCCTAAGCAGTAGGTTCTTGTTGCTATTGAAGATGGAGGCTTTGACTGGAGCTTTCAGGTGGAAGATGCTTCCCCAAATCATGCACTGATGGCAGATCTTGATGAAGACAAGGTAATGGAACATCTCTGTACCCCTGAATGCATTGCTAAAGTCAATAGATATAGGTCCTATAACTTGGAAATGAGATCTGATCTTGATTCCTTAAACTTTTAAAAGCTTATTTTAGAAAGTCTGAAAATGATCTAGAGAACACTATTTCAGTTCTAAAACATGAGCATATAGATTTTAGGACTCAAATCAAGGATCTCATAACCAAGCTAACTGAGTGCCAGGCTAAGCTTGTGATTAGCAAAGCCAGGGCAGACAAGTGTGTTCTTCAATAAGAGACCTTCAAGAACAATAAAGTATGCTATCAAAATATACAGGGACTAGGATCAAATGAGATAGATCCTCCACACATAATCTTGTGTGTAAGATCACCAAGGTGTGGAACTTGTGAAGATGAGCTTCCTCTCATAGATCCTTTGAGTGAAGAGGATGAAGAAGTGGTAGTGAAGAATTCCTCTGAGAAGAGTGAAGAGGAGGATTTTAAGAAGGGTCGCTATCCTTCTGAGGAGAAGAAAAGACTATGATGACCAAGTCAATGAGAAAGAACTTGATCAGAAAGGGCAAAAGGAAAGCAAGGAAAGCTCAAGAGATCAAGGCTACTTTTGACTCCAAGCTAAAACAAGTGTTTATCTTTGCATGGTTTGAAGTGGTATAGATTGAAGACATCAACCTTAACTCTTCTTCTAAAAGTTCTGGTTCATGTTCAAATCATCTCAGTAAAAAGAAGAAGACTGATCTGCTGTGTATGACTGCTACACATCGCAGACCATCAAACTCCAAGAATAGTTCCCAACCCAAAAGGACTCTCTCAGCATCTACAAAGACGTGGGTGGAGAAGGGATATGATCAAAGTAAGTCTTGTTCCCAGAAGGCTCTTGGTAAGAAGAAAATGGACTGTGTTATGTGTGAAAGTACTGATCATCTTGCTAAGGATTGTCCATACAATCCTAAGGGTACTCTTCACATGATCAAACCAAAGACTTCCAAGAGTTCGAAGAAGATTCATGCTTTGGAAGGAAAATCTGTTTCCTTAAGAAGCTCTGAAACCATGAAGAAGACAAGTGGAAAATTGCCTTCGGAAGAAAAGTTGTTTCAGAAGGAAGGAATACTTCCGAAGCACTAAAGTCTGCTGTAGTGCTAGCATAAACTTCCGAAGGTCAAGTGAGCAAAACTTTCAAAGGATCAAAAGCTTCCGAATTATTGATGGTCAAGTCCAAGACTCCAAAGGTGGTGTAGATGTCTAAGAAAGACCAAGTGACTGAAAATTTTCCATGAATAACAACTCAAGATCCTCCAAGCACAACCATAGGATCTATTACTATTGCATTACCTTCTGTTTCACTTAATGAGCCCAAGACAAGTAAGGCTTGGGTTTCCAAATGTACTAATCATTTTCTTTGGGCGGTGACAGCTCAAGATAAACAAAAATGTTTGGATCATTGATAGTGGCTGTTCCAGGCACATGATAGGTAATAGGTCACTACTCCAGAAATTTGAAAGGATTGATGGAAGGCCAGTTACTTTTCGAGGAGATGAAGGTGGTTACATTTCTATATGGGGCAAGGTCACAAATGGTAAGCTCAACATTGAAAAGGTAAACTTTGTCAAGGAGCTTGGGTACAATCTTCTGAGTGTATCCCAATTTTGTGATCAAAATCATAATATACTCTTTACTGAGCATGAGTACATTGTTCACAAGCCTAGGGTGGTCATTCCTCATGAGCATATTCTGCTTATAGCCCCTAGGATAGGGAACATGTACACAATGGATTTGCAAGAAACATCTCCCTTTGGAGAAGTTTCATGCTTTATGTCTAAAGCCAATATTGATAAGTCTTTCCTATGGCATAAAAGAATGTGTCATGTAAACATTAAGAACATGAAAAACTGATGAAGAATGATTTGGTAACTAGAATGCCAAAGATAGAGTTTACAAGTGATGACCATTGTGTTGCATGACTGAAAGGGAAGCAACACAAGGTGTCTCACAAGCCTAAGGAAAGGAACTCAATCAGTACTCCCCTACACTTCTTACATATGGATCTCTTTGGGCCCACCAGTGTAATCAGTCTAGGAAGGACCTCTTACTGCTTAGTGATCACAAATGTCATTACAAGATTCACTTGGGTATTTTTCCTTAGAACTAAGGATGAGATTCTTGAGATTTAGAAGAGTTTCATCTTGAAGATTGAGAATCAATCTTATCACAAGGTCAAAATCACAAGATGTGATTAGGGAACTGAATTCAAGAACGAAATCCTTAATAAATTTTGTGATAAAAAAGGTATTATAAGAAAATATAGTGCTCCCAGGACTCCTCAGCAAGCTGGTGTTGCTGAGAGGAGAAACAGGACACTAATTGAAGCTGCAAGGACCATGTTGTCTGACTCTAAGCTGCCCATCACCTTCTGGCAAAGGCATTCAATAGTGCTTGCTATGTGTAGAACAGAGTTTTAGTGGTTAAGACTCATGGCAAGACTCCTTATGAACTTTGGCACAAGGGGAAACCTTGCAATGGTTTTCTCAGGTCATTTGTTTGTCCTTGCACCATCTTGAATGCTAAAGATCAAATTGCCAAATTTGTTGAAAAATAAAATGATGGACACTTTATTGGATACTCTTCCTTAGCTAAGGCTTACAGAGTATACAATCTCAGAACTAGAATTCTTGAGAAGTCAGCCAATGTGAGTTTCAATGAACACACACCCTGTGTGGTTGGTTCTGGTCCTGATTGGCTTTTTGTTCTTGATATAGTTACCACCTGTTTTAACAAATCTTGTGAGACTGTTTCAGGATCTGCAGAAAACTTAAATACAAGTGATCCTTATCCAAGGTTTGAGTTGAGAAGACCTTCAAGTAACACATCTTTAGCTCCAGTTGGGAGTACTTCTTGAAATGAGGTTTTTATCAGCACCATAATGACACACTCAGCTAATACATCTGGTATGCCTTGAAATTCCAACTTAGAGGCTCCACAACCAGATAAAGACACTTCAAATGCAGAAGACAATGATGGTAGTGGTGATAGTGATCAAGACTTTCTTGATGCTAATAACCACTCCATAGATGACAACATCAACGATGTCACACACTCCTTAGATCAAGTTTCTCTTGATAAGTGTGCTGATGGGGTGGGAGAAACATCTATGCCAGATCTAAATATCTCTAATTTAGATCTTTCTCAGCAACTTGTTGTGATCCATTAGCTAAGGATCCACAAGTCCTATCCCACTACAAACATCATTGGAGATGTTGTCTTAGGGGTAGAACAAGAAGACAAACCTATGAAGCAAATGTTTGTCTTCACTCTTCTTTCTTTTCCAAGATAGAGCCAAAGAAAGTTGATGAGGCTCTAAAGGATGGAAGTTGGGTTGAAGCTATGCAAGAGGAGGTGTTTCAATTCAAAAGACAGAAAGTTTGGAACCTATGTCCTCTTCCTCATTGGAAGACTACCATTGGAACTAAATGGGTGTTTAGGAACGACAAGGATGATAAAGGGTTTATCATCAATAACAAAGCTAGACTAGTTGTTTAAGGATACACACAAGAAGAAGGGATTGATTACACTGATGTCTTTGCTCCTGTAGCAAGATTGGAACCTATTAGTATATTCCTGGCATTTGCTGCATCCAAAAACTTCAACGTCTTTTAAGTTGATGTAAAGTGTGCTTTTCTTTATGGAGTGATTGATGAAGAGGTGTATGTCAAACAACCACCTGGTTTTGTAAATCCTGATCATCCTAATTATGTCTAGAAGCTTGACAAAGCTCTCTATAGGTTGCATCAGGCACCCAGGAAGTGGTATGAGACTCTATATCAGTATGTTTGCAAACATGGATACATGAGAGGTACTATAGGTGGAACTCTCTTCATCAAAGGACAGGAAAATGACATATTGCTAGTTCAAGTATATGTGGATGACATCATTTTGAGTTCAACAAATCCAAAGCTCCGCAAAGACATTGAGAATCTCATGAAGAACAGATTTGAAATGAGTGCCATGGGGGACCTTAATTTATTTCCGGAAATTCAAGTGAAGCAAGTTGAAGATGGCATGTTCAAAAGTCAGTCAAAGTACGTTCAAGACATACTCAAGAGGTTGAACATTACTGATTGTAAGATTTCTAAGACACCCATAGCTAGAAATCATTCCCTTGGACCTGATCTTGAGGGGAAGTGTGTAGATGAACCCTTATATAGGGCTATGATTGGGTCTTTTATGTATCTTACTGCTGGCATGCTAGATATAAGGTTTGTCACTTGCATTTGTGCAAGATATCAAGCCAACCCTAAGATGTCTCATCTTATCACTGTCAAAAGGGTTCTAAAATACCTTAAGGGTGCTTCAACACTTGGTTTATCGTATCCTAAAAATCCTGACTTCAATCTGTATGCTTATACATATAGTGACTATGGTGGTTGCAACATGAATTCAAAGTCTACATCTGGGGGATGTTAGTTTCTTGGTGAAGGGTTGTCTCATGGCAATGCTAGAAACAATCATGTGTCTCTGCATTGACTGCAGAAGCTGAATACATTGTTGCTGCAAGCTGCTATGCTCAAGTGCTTTGGATTCAAAATCAGATGCTGGACTATGGGTTAAACTTCAAGGAGACTCCTATTCACATAGTCAACAACAGTGCTATCTCAATCACAAAGAACCCTGTGCAGAACTCAAGGACCAAACACATCAACATCACGTATCATTTAATAAGATAATTATGAAAAGGGATTAATTAAACTAGTTTCACACACATGAACAATATGTTGATCTGTTTATAAAGGCTTTTGAGGAACAGAGATTTAAGTATCTAATATCAACTATTGTGATGGTTAACTTTGAATACGTTTTTCTTAAAAGACTAATTCTTATTATTTCTTAAAATATGTGTGTCATATGTTGTCTACTTCATCACTTTGATAAGCTTTTGTTTTCTTTGGATGAAATTTTTTTTAGATATTCCTTAGAAGTATGAAAATTTTGAAGCTTCGGATGTTATGTTTTTAACTTCGGAAGAAACTTATGCCTTTAAAACAACTAACTGTGCAAGTATTTTACCTTCGGAAGAAATTTGTGAAATATCTCTCGAATCTTGAAATCTCCTTTGGCACTTATTTGTTTTCAAGGACAATTTTCTTTTGAAGCAAATTAACTCTCGGATGTTTGGTTCCTTTAAACAAAACTCTCAACTTTTAATTTTTCTTCCGAAGTCAAAATTCTCAGAGTCCTTAGGAAATTCTTTCGAAGTCATTTTAGCTTTGGAAGCTTTTCATTAAAACTTCCGAAGTTAATTTACCTTTAGAAGCTTTTTGATTTACAAGAAAACTACTTTTTTAGGAAACGTAAACTACTTTTTCAGAGGTGGGATCGACATCCGGATTTCGAAGTTATCCTCTTTCATTAAACTTTATCGGAAATCCTTTTCACATATAAACCCAACGGTTTCCCCCACTTTCTATCATTTGCTTCTTCCTCCAAACCTAAAACCCCAAAATTTCTCTCTGAATTTACTTCTTTCATCTTTCTTCATTCTTATGCTTCTCAAAATGGCAAACCCTCTTCACAGAAATGACCCGAACTTTACCATGCAGTTAAACAGGCAACATAATCACGTTGCTCTGTTAAGCTCTGAGAAAGATCCTCATTTCTCAGAGTTTACTGTTTCTTAGCTTTGTCGAACTACTTCACCTCCCTAACCATTGATCCTCCACTCTATGAGGACCATCTACTAGAATTCTAGAAAACCTACCAAGAGGTTGTACTGGGTGGGGAGAAGGCACTGTCTGCCACATTGTAGGGGAGAACAGTCTTCATCACTCCGGCCATCATAAACAAGCATCTTCAGCTGGATGATGAAGAAGGTGAGGTGTTCTTCCCAAAGGGAGTTGTTAATCATTGCTTTGTGCAGGTGGGTTATGTGGGAGACTACTCTGTCAAGTCCTTCGGGAAAGGGAAGGCCTCATCCCAGTGGAGATTCGTGCTCAATGTGGTTATCCACAACTTATCAAACAAGCATGGTGGATGGGACCAGATTCCTTAGGATCTCTCCATCATTGTCCATGAAATGGTTCAGGGGGTCAAGTTCAGGTATTCTTAGTTTGTTTACACTAATCTACTTGCAAAATTGGACTCCTTAGAATATTACATGTTCCCTAGATATGTCTAGTACATTATTAAATGTGAACTGGGCTCACAGTTAAGGGGAAAAGGTAACATTCTTAAACAGTGATTGATGAAGCCCGACATCTTTAAAATACGGAGAAAGCCCACTGTTGGCTTCTCTAGGGTAGACACAGCTCTGGTCCCAAAAATGTTAGAGCTCATTGCTCAAGGTGACAACCCAGCAGCACCAGCTAGTGTTGAACCCACACCTTCTAAATCCTAACCACCTAAACAGCCTCAAATCACCCTCACCTACAAAAGAAAATACAAACGAACCCCTACTCAGGCTATTCAGTATGTGCAGGCCCCTATGCACTCACTAATACAAGAAGAAGTGGACATTGGAGCTCCCACTTCTCCTGAGGAGCAAACCATTCCCATCTCTTCAAGGATCAGTGTTAAGGTTCCTCATGCTCAGCCTGATGAGCTCATAAGCCAAACTGACTTAAGCCATCACTCTGAGTCTCAACACTTAAGTGATCAACCTTTATGGGACAGTTACCATCCCCAGCTATTAGATCTCAACAACCAATTCCTAACGTTTACTTCTACACTGATGTAGATCTAGGTTCAGTGAGTACCATGATTCTCTCTTCTTTTCCCCTACTCAAAGAGAGATGAGTGCTTCTGAGGTTCCTATTTCTTGCCCACATCAGTCACCTACTACTAAGGTGGACACTTCTGAACATGTTCAGGATGTCCATATGGAAGAGGCTCTCACTTTTCAAAGTGATTACATCATTAAGACCTCAACCATGGCAACTCAGCCCATTGACATCTCAACTGAGATTGCTTGTGAGTAGAGGAAGTCCAACAGCCAAGAACCTGAAGCTGGTGGTGAGTGTGAGGACTTTGGTCCAATCATCTCATCCCCAAATGTAGAGATTAATCAAGAGGCTGATGCAACCTAAACATCTTTAGTCTTTCCTGCATGTTGCACAAGTGCATTAAAGTGGAATGCTTCGGAAGTTTCACATGTGCAACATAAATACTCTATGTGTGAAATCTTCTGAAGCTAAGACCAACATCTTCCGAAGCCAAAGATGAAGTCTTCTGAAGCCTCAGAGACAAAGTCTTCCCAAGCTTCAAGTTCATGAAGACAGATTTCTTCCGAAGACTTTTAGTATCATGCTTTATCTGATGTACTGTTCCATAAAGTTGAACACCTTTCCGCTACGACTCTGCAAGTCACCAACTAACATGGTTTGGTGAAAACGTCCATGCTTTTGGTAACTGTACATTGAGGTCTTGAGTCTGTAACTTTTTACTTTATGTACTTTATCCTTTTTGTAATAGATAAGGATGTGAGCTATGGCATGTCATAGTCACTAGTCAAAAGGCAATCTGCCTTTTGACTCTACAATTGATTTTGTGTGTGTCTAGTCAATTGTATCCAGCTGGCTTTCAAAGTATAGCCGGTTGTAGGATGTTGTATAAGTATCTCATGTTCTTGTATCTTTCAAATATGCTTTTGTAACACTTGTAATAGAACATAGAGAAGGCAATATACTGCATTCTTGAAAACCAAACACTTGTGTTCTTTGTGTTTTGTCTCATATATTACTTGTGTTCTTAGTATCACCACTTGGTTAATCCAGTTTGTTGTTTGATCTAAGTTTAGTTTATCTCCTCTTTGTGTTATTGTGTTATAACTCTACACCCTTCACCATCCTATACCTAATGATTCTTCTGATGAAGATGAGGGGAATTTAAGACTAAAGGTGATACAACTTTCTCAAACATGCACCTATTTAGTCTCCAAGGTTAGTCACCTCGAATCTCAAGTGACTACCTTGTAGAACAGGGTCAATGATCAACAACTTTAGATTTCATATCTTAAGGAAAAAGTAGCTGGGAGACCTTTAAGAAGAGCTCAAATAGGAACACAAGAACCTATGGATGTGATTGACCTAACTCCTAGCTCACCTATGCAAGTAGGTGATGCTACCAAAAAGGGGGAGAAAGTCATTACAATCACAAAACCTAGGAGTTATTCAGAGGCAATGGAAACTGAGCACTCACCATCCTCACTTACAGTTGTGCATTCTCAGAAACCTTCTCAAATTCACATTGATGTGGAGTACATAGACTCCTTCATACATAGTCTATTTGAGGAAGGGATACCAAGGGCTATGTCATCTCCACCACCTTCCAATCACAACATTGGGTGGAGGTATGACAACAATAGGAGAGCCCTAATCATCATTTGAGTTAAAAGGCAGTAGGAGATCTTCAACTTTCAGACCTTGAACTTCTATGAAGGTCTAGATTTAGTCAGCATGCGACTTGTCAATCCAAGCCAATCAAGACAAGCTGACAAGTTGGCTCAAAGAATCCAAGACCGGATCACCGTAGAGTTCAGCCTTAGAAGAAGACTATGGCAATCAGGCAATGTCATCAGTCAACTGGATGTTAAGGTAGACCCTAAGATTAGTTTCATAGGGGAAACCTTGACTGAAGGCCCAGTGACAGAACCTGAGAGCCCTGTCTTATCATCAACAACTACTACAGAGATCAATTCCTTTTTGAGACACCTGCTGGTGAAGGTGCTTCTCAACCTCTCCCTGGCCAGAGCATGGAAGCTACACCAAGCAATGAAGGCCAAATCTCTCTCCACTCTGAGTCACAAAGGTTTGTGAGTGACAAAGGGAAAACGAAAAATGACTTCTGAGGAGATTAAGGAGGAGAAGAGAGAGACGAAAAGGAAGTTGAGGGGAAAAACTTCTTCCTCTGAGTCTGCAAGACTCATGGACTCAACTATCAGGGTTGCCCCCAGATACTCAGAATGATGAGTTAGGGCAGTCAGGATAAATACCTATAGACAAGGAACTATGACATAGACCATATCATTTCTCTCCCTTTGGAGGAACTTAATGAACTGGTTGACGTGGAAAAGTCAAGGGAGTGGAAAGAGGTCGAAGATGCCGAGCTACTAGTACAAATCAAAGAAGACAGAAGAAAGAAAAGACTAGGCAAGCATGTGCCTACTGCTCTCCCTAGTTCAAGAAAGTCCTGCATATGAGGATGTGGTTCAATAAGAACCTCAGGTAGATAAAGAAGAAGAAAGGATCAAGATAATCAACTACCTGAGTGCCACGGGCTTCTATCACACAAAAGCACTTCTTCCCTTATCATGTGACTATTTGAGTTTGAGTATCTGAACCAACTTGAACTTGAGATAGTCATGGAAATAGAGACAACCTAAAGAAAGCTAAGGGAAGAAACTACTAAGTCAAGAGCCATCATCCAGAAGAGTATGAAGAAGTCTACAGACAAGAAGAGGATGATGAGCTTCTTGAGGCTGTATGGATTCTTCGTAAGGAGACTTGGCCCCATGTCTCTATCCACTATGGATGAGCATATTAGGGTGATCAAGCAAAAGACAAAGAATGGTGAGCTGGCTGACTTACATTCCCCTCCAAGTCAAGCTCTCACCTCAAGTGGAGATTAAGGTTGAACAACCAGAGACAACACAACCTGGACCTCCTACTGAATCTCAGCAAGCTTCATCTTTTGATCCGCAGCAGGGTCAACCTCCCTCTCCTTCTAATCCTGTGAGAGTGGAAGACCCAACAAAGAAAGACAATGAAGATCAATCTGGTACTGCAAGCCAGTCTTATCAGTTAAAAGTTGAAAAGAGAAAGGAAAGGATGGCTTCAAAGCAAAAGTCGAAGAAGAAGAAGAAGACTACATCCTTTTCTGAACCTCAGGTTGAGTCAAAACATCCTGAGAATGTGCAGCGAGAGGATGCTCCATCATCTCCTATTTCAATAGCTCCACTAGCATCAGAAAGACCCATCCTGTCTTGACATGTACTACAAATCTAGAAAGGTGGAATGTAATTAGAGATCATGGCATTAAGAATGTGTACACATGGAAAGACATGTTTCAGTTGCCTCTGCATGATCTCTTTGACATGAGAAGACATGTTGATAATCTAAAGAATCCTGATCATCTTATGAGGAAAGGGCTGGTTATTATCCTGATGAGGACTATTGATATTTGAAGTCTTCAAGTGTTTTGGTAGCATCAGCTTAGGGGGAGTTTGTAGAGAATATGTATAGAGGCTGAAGCAACCAAAATCTTTTTGCATGCATCCCACACAAGTATTGAAGAAGAATGCTTTGGAAGTTTGACACAAGCAACAGAAATTGTCTAAGTGTGAAATCTTTCGAAGCCAAGACCAATATCTTCCGAAGCCAAAGATGAAGTCTTCCGAAACTTTAGAGACAAAGTCTTCCGAAGCTCAACTCTTGAGGAAAAATTTCTTCCAATGACTTTTAACAACATGCTTTGTCTGATGTACTTTTCTATAAAACTCGACCCCTTCCACTGCAACTCTGTAAAATCACCAACTTACATGAGTTGGTGAAAAGTTCCATACTTCTGGTAAGTGTACATTAAGGTCTTGAGTCTGTAACTTTCTTCCTCATGTACTTTATCCTTATTGTAATAGATAAGGATGTGAGCTATGGCATGTCATAGTCACAAAGTTAAAAACGCAATCTGCCATTTTTAACTCCACAATGATTTTGTTTTGTGTCTAGTCAATTGTATCGAGCTGGCTTTCATAGTATGGCTGGTTGTAGGATGTCGTATAAGTATCTCATGTTCTTGTAACTTTATGTCATGCTTTTTAACACTTGTAATAGAACATTGAGAAAGCAATATACTGTAATCTTGAAAACTATCTCCTTGTGTATCTTTCTCTTGTGTTCTATCTTTTAATTACTTGTGTTCTTAGTGTCTTTACTTGTGGTTAATTCAGTTCACTATTTGATTAAGTTAACTTATTCTCCTCTTTGTGTTCATGGGTTGTAAGTGATCACCCTTCAACGGTCCTGCACAAACCTATAAATACCACTTAATTCGTGGAAAAACATAACACTTTGAGAGATACTTCGAATATACATAACCCTAGCGGTCCAGAGCATCCTAAATAGCCAATCTAACTTCATAGTTTGATCTTGATCGATTCATACTCATTCTTAACGTTTAGTTCATTGTCATATGGATTGGATTATCGTTCTCACTATTTGGATCTCCAATCAAATAGGATTCCGCATTATTTGATCTGGTTTCATGGAATACGTTAGTACTCCATACGTACATAGTCCTAACATTTCCAAGGTTCTTGCAACTAATCATCAATGTCGATCTACCTAGAATAGCTAGATATGGTTATATGTTCGTTCAGGCACATCTGGGAAGATCTATACGAAATAAGATTAGTGGGAAGTATGAAGGAGGAGATATGCCCATGTTTGCACATGTGGCTGATCCTAATGGTAACATACCACTAGAACTGGTATGGGAAGACCAAAAAAGGAGTTCACCCACTAACACTCTACAAGCCACACATTCACCCCATCAATCACCCATTCACCAACATCATCACTCCCCACGACATCATTCACTAGCCGGTCAAAACATCCAACCACTCTCTCTAATTCTCCCTCTATCACCCGGTCATCAACTTCATGAAACTTGCAACCTCAATCACCTGAGCGTGTGCATATAGAACCTATCTGTGTTACTCTATCTCAAAACTCAGTTCACACTAGTGATACTGAGTTGGTTTCTCAAGCTAGAACCATCCCACTCTCAATCACCATCTCCTAAAAAGCAGCCTTGTCTAATCAAACTGAACCAGTTACACCTATCATTGATATTCAACAAGAACTACAACAACCTCATCAAAAGAAAACAGATCAAGCGGTTGACTCCAGCTCAAGCTCAGCTAGTGCAGCCCTGGGTAACGTCAAGAATGATAATATAGCTGCTGATCATGAAGCAGGGGAAGAAAAAGGAAATTAACTTAATGTAATTTCTTATCATGAAGATGACCTGAGTGAAGATGACATTCCTGTGAAGAAGAGTTATCCAGTTACCAAATATAACAAACTGGTCATCAAGTCAAACAAAAAAAAGCAAAGGATTCAAGAGTTGAAAGATGTGCCAAAAGAAAAGGATGATTAGTTGTTGAAGCAAGAATCAAGAATTAAAAGGTTAAGAGATGATGCAAATGCAATAATGAAGTGATTAATGCACTTCTTCAACAAGAAAAAGAGCTAAAATAATCAGTAAGGTTTTAGAAGGCTAAAAAGTAGAAGATGATTTTGGAAATTGATCATGTCATGTACTCAATTCTCTTTCTTCTCAATCCACTATGCTAAAAAGAAAACAGGAAGAGATAAATAAGCTAAAGATGAAAATCTTTGCCACGGAATCAAATGTTGCCTCAACAACAAAACGATCAAAAGAAACCTATGAGACTTCAAAGCCTATTATTCAATACATCAGCAAGAGAAAGTACCTTAGTACTACACATAAAGAGGAAATTAATGTAACAGATTCACCTAAAAGTTCAAGGCCTATATCTTCTGAGCACACTCCTTCAATGGATGTATCAACTTCAAAGCCTAAGTCTCATGATGAAACTAGTGATGAAGAATGGAAAGAGCTCACTAAGAAGAAACTCCTAATGAACAAGAAGAATTAAAGGTTGATGATCTTGAGACAACAAATGACATACTAGAAGAGAGACCAGAGTCAACAATGTTTATGACCCTTATCAACAATGGGTTTCCATATGAAATGGTTGAAAGGATGAATCTGATTGAAATGAAGGATCTGCTGAAAGAGTTTGAGCTTGATAGTTTCATGATCCCAAATTATGACTCTGAAGCATTCATAACATTTTAATCAATTCATAGAATAAAGAAGGAGTTAGGCCATTGCTACACAACAAAGCTTAGTAAATACAACTTGTTAGCTACAAGGTTATAACTATAAAATGCATAAGATTATAGGAAGAATACTTGGTGATCTTAGAAGGATGATGGAACATGTAATGAATTTTAAGCTTAAAACTGGTGTGAAATTCCAGACTGAAGCTTCAAACCCAGCTATAGAGCATCACAACAAAGTCCATGTTGAGCCTGTCACTATTGAAAGTAAAGAACAAGACAAAAGGAAAGATAAACTGAATAGAGAACCAAGAGAAGTGATACCCGGCATAATACGGTCACTTGGAACAACAGTTAGAGAAATCACATAACAAAAATCTACTTTGATGAGTTGTTTGATCATCTCACAACTCCTAGCTCTGTGGAAGAAAATAGGATCATGGCCTAGAAATATGATTCAGACTGGGATTATGCAGTCATAAAGAAAACATCAGGAAGGATTCAATACTTCCTTGATGTAGAACAAGTATTGTGCCTGCATGAATATGACATAAAGGATCTACAAAGTTTACATCACTAACTACCCAATTCACAAAAGGGGAAGAGATTTCTATACATTAGTGGGTAAATTAAAGAATAAGTTTAGAGATGATGTGCTGAAAGAAGCAAAGAGAGAGGATGTTGAACACAAAAGAAGAATACAAGGGCTTAAAAGGTTTAAATCCAACGCCTCTAAATTTGTTGATGATGAAATTTAAAGAGGATTGGATACAACAACAAAAAAACAATAGCAATAAAGTCAATTGAATCAATACACACATCCTATAATAGAGTACGGTTATGTTGATAAGAGAAAAGAGCTAGTGCTGCTAAGGAATGCAGAGAACAAGAAAGCTGATCGGATCAAGATCTTCGATCCTGTGGAAATCAAGTTGCTCCATCCTAGCTACACTTCATACTTACATGAAAAATTCATCCCAAAGTTGACTGATGAAATAGCTCAGAATGATATATTCCTACATGTTCATATGCTACAAGTGATTGAGAAACTGCATGCCAAGGCTTACAAGAGAAGAAGATATGAGGCAGGGATTTTGAGAGAGTCTAACATCAATGAAGTGAGTGAGTTAAGGATCTCAGAGCAAGATGAGTTAGAAATAGTACACAACAACAAAGTTTTGGAAACTCTTACAACTAAAGAAGATGTTCTGGGGCTCAGTTTTGAAACATTACAGAAGATTCACGAGATCAAGATCAACTACAACTATGATGATCAGAAGATTGTTGTCTTATTCCTTTACAACAAAATTATAGCAAGAGTAAAGGAGCTTTCAACTTTGAAGAATTTATTACAAGTGTCTAAGCCTAACGGGGAATATTGTTAGATCTAGGAACAATAGGTCTAGATCATTTTGTATAGGCTTAGAAGTTTAATCAATACTTCTAATGAATGATTATAATTCATTACTTTGATATACGCATTATGTATATAGGTTAACCCTTATGCGTGTTGATTTACCTATGAATGCAGGTAAAACATTATACTTGGTCAATTTGTAAATTTGACTAAGTGTAAGAAACATTTACGGATGAACATTTTGTTCTTCCATCCATATGTTTCTTACAAAAACAATCATCCGAATATCTTTTGGGGATGAAGATCCACCTCTGGAAGTTCAAGTGAAGATACCTTCGGAAGAACAAATACTTTCAGAAGAATAGGATAACATCATAAGAACAAACGTCTACGGAAGACTCTGTAGCTGCAAAGTCCAAACACTTGTATTTTAAATAATACAAGTGTTACTAGTCAACAGGTAAACAAGACAACTTCGGATCCCAAGAGATCCGGTGTTTCCTTAACTGAGACAATAATTGTCTATAAATATGGATCCTAGGTTTCACATTAGCGGACTAACGAGCCATAACACAATCAATTCGATGGCTAACATCACATCGATTAACAAAATCAAACACAAATCCTAACACCGTCATATCAATACATCATCAACCTTAACGTAATCAAAGCATATATTGTTTAGTGCTTTCATTCTTAATTAATCTGTAATCATTAATTAGTTTTAATGAAATACTTTTGAATTAAACCTTGTTTGCTTATTTATTGTGTTCATATCATTGTATTCATCATAACAAACATTTACTTCATTTGATAATTGTTCTTAAAAACAATTAAAGAAAAGTTAATGATCATTCTACAATCATTAGCTTGACTCCATTTGTCTAACATTGATAATATTTATTACGATCCATGGATTTACACTTGTACTTCATATTTGCATGTTAAGAGGTCATTGGTGGCATCAGCCTCCAAGTATAATCCTTACAAACTCATTCAGGCTGATGCTACCAAAACAAAAGGAGAACCTTGAAGCTTGATCTTGATCTTTTGACATTCCTCATCAAAATCAAGACCATTCCCTACATCATCATTTGGTCAAGATTCCTCAGACTTTCAAAGTATCTACTCATACCATAGAGATCATGTAGAGGGAATACAAGTATGTTTTGTTATAAGTACATGTCTTGATCCTCTTGATCTCTAGTGACATACACTCTGTCTAGGTTAGTAGCAAATACCAAGACAAGATTGGACTCTCAACAGCAAGAGGCTCTACTATTCACGGACTTTGTTTGAGCAGCCTTTTGTTGAGCACCCTCATGATGTTTTGACCATCTTGAGGTATAGAGCTAGATGCCTTGGACTTTTTCTTCTTCTTCATGTCCCTTTATGATGGCCATCCTTTTCCTATTTATGTACTTTACTTGAGAAGGCTATCCTGCTATACTAAGTGGTTCTTGTTTGTCCTTCTGAGTTGGATCCTTTTCCTTCACAAGTTCAGAAAAAAAACGATAAGGACCCGACTATCAATCAAAAGATGAAACTAACTGTGATATAGCACTAGGTATAGGTAGTGCTGTGTTTTAGGATTCAACCTTGAGCTCAACTTTAGGTGTAGCCTAACTTGGTGGAAAATGCAACTTAACTAGCTCACCCCTTGTTATCTGCTACTTGATCATTCTAATGTGCTCATCCATGATGGATAGAGACATTGACCATGTCTCTTGGAGAATCCATATAGCTTCAAGAAACTCACCATATTCTGTTTATTAGCATACTTCTTCTGATTGGCTCTGAGGTGGCTCTTGACTTTGTAGCCTTTTCCCTTATCTTCCTTTTAGCATCTTTTAGCTCTTTTTGCAATTTTGCTCAACCTGATTGAGGTATTCAAATTCAATTTATTCATAGGATAAGGGAAGAAAGCCTACTAACTCATAGAGACATATGGCACTCAGATAGGTTGTCATATTTTGCCTGTCTTGTTCCCTACCAACTTGAGTTTTTTGCTCAATATCCAGAACCTATTCCTTGATGCTTTCTTGAACTTAGGAGAGACTAGGAGCTTTATAGAGCCTTTTTCTTCTTATTTCTGCTTTGATTTTGAGGAGTAGTTCTACACCCTCAGCTTCCTTTCTCTCGTTTGAAACTTCCATGTCAGCCAATTCATTTAATTCCTCCATGGGGAGAGACATGGGTTCATCAACATTGTAGTACCTAGACACTATATAGTTTAATCTGGCTACCCTCAACTGATCTTCTCGAGTACTTGGCCTTAGAGCAAACCTGATTGGAACTTCTATAAAGCCAAGGGTCTCACTTGAACTCTTTCCCCTTGTCTTCCTCTTCCTCTCTTCTTCTATTCTTCAATCTCCTCAGAGGTCATTTTATTCTTCACTATTTTAGAAACATGCCTATGTGACTTATGTTCGAGTGAGCTTTGACCTTCATTGCTTAAAGTTTCACTTGAGCTCTTGCTATAGAGAGGCTATAAGACACCTTCACTAGCTAATGCCTCACTTAGGGTAGTGGATGTTGAAGCAATTCCTATCCCAAGGTTCATAGGCTCATATGTTGGCCTTAGCTAAGGTTTCTTGTTTGAATCTATCTTAGGGTTCACCTCATCATGCAGTTGACCAATAGTCTTGCCTGCTAGCCTCAATCTATATAGCTTGGTTCACGTTTTGAACTCTTCAAGAACTTTGTCTTTAATCCTATCAGCTAAATTTACATCTTGCCTACTTTGACTTGGATTGTCAAGGGGTAGGTCAAATAAATAGGTGCTCTCATAGTATCTTAGGTTGTACAAGTTGAAGAATTCTGATTGTTCCTGAGACCTAGAGATTGCCAGGGCTCTCCTATCATCATTTTACCTGCATCACACTATTGGATTTTCAGTACGGTAGGATGGGGTAGACATTGCCCTTGGTATACCCTTCTTAAACTGGCTTTGATTTAATGAATCCAAACCAGTATAGGCTTGAGGAGGATGTTGAGTATGGACAACTTCAAGTGAGGGTGGCGAGTCTGCCATGTCCATACTTTTCACTGAACTCCTAGGTTCCGTGATTGTATGTAGGACATTCTCCTCCTTTTTGGTAGTATCACCATCTTGCACAAGGGTGTTAAGGGTTAGGTCCATCACATCCATAGATTCTTATGAACCTGGTTCAGTTCACTTTGTAGGTCTCTTTGCTAACTTGTCCTTATGATTAGTAATCTCAAGTTGCTGGTCACTGGCCTTTCTTTATAAGGTGGCCACCTAAAATTTTAGGTGACTAACCTTTGAAACTAAATAGGTGCATGGTTTAGATAGTTTTTGCACCTTCATGGGAAGAATAATAGGGGATGAGAGAATAGGACCTAAGTTTTCTTCCTTATCACCAACTTAGAGTTCTTGGTTGCTAGATTTCTCTTACACCATGACAAATTCAAAGGAAGTGTTAATGGCTTGGGTTGCCATGGTTGAGGTCTTAACAATATAATCACTTGCAGAAGTGAGATCCTTTTCCGTATGGACTTCTTGGACAGGTTAAAGGAGGTCCACCTCAGTTGGGGTTGGGTGATGTGGGATAGATATGGATGATTCAAGAGCACTGATCTTTACTTGAGAAAGGGTCTAGTAAAGAGACTCATGATTCACACTAAAGCCCGTATCGACATCATCATAGAATTCTAGGTTGGGAATTGGTTGGTGTAGATCTAGCAGCAAGGGATGGTAGCTTTTCCGTCAAGGTTGATCACCAGATTTTTGAGACATAGAGTGAAGGCTTAAGGCTAGGGTAATGAACTCATCAAGACGAGCATGAGGAACTTGTGCACTGATGAATGAAATGATAGGAGTAGTATGATCCTCAAGAGAAATAGGAGCTCTACTTTCCACTTCCTACTGCAAGGGTAAATGTATGGGGTCTTGTACATAATAACTAGTTTCTGTAGGGGTTTGTTTGGATCTTCTTGAGTAGGTGAGGATAATTTGTGGCTATGTGGGTGGTGAAGATGTAGAAGGTGTGGGTTCAACATTGGCTTGTGTTACCAAGTTGTCAGCTTGAGCAATGAGCTCTAACATTTTTAGGACCAGGGTTGTTTCTACCACTAAGATGTCAATAACAGACTTTCTCACTATTTTAAAGATGCAAAGTTTCATCTATCCTAATTTAAAAGTCTTACTTATTCCCCTTATTTGTGAGCCCAGTTCATAGTTTAGAATGTGTTGAACATATCTAGGGGAAACCTAGTACTCTAAGGAGTCCAAGTTAGCAAGCATCTTTGTATAGACAAATTGATGATACCTGAAGTTGACACTTTGAACCACCCCATGGACTATATAGGATAAGTCATTAGGAATTTGGTCCTATCCTCCATTTTCGTTGCACATAGAATGGATGATAACATGAAGGATATAGTTCTATTGAGAGGAGACCTTACCATTCTTGAATGTTCTTATTCAGTAGTCGCCTTCATCGCCTATCGACCGAAATGAGTTGTTTTGAAGCAGATTTGGGGAAAGACAATTCGCCTTCTTTATCATCTAGCCTCACATGATAGTTTATGGTGGCTGGAGTGAAGAAAATTCTCTTCCCTTGCACTGTGCCAAACACTTCTTTCTCACCCTTAAAGATGACCTCTTGGCAGGTCATCTAGAGTTGTAGGAGTTGATCTTCATACAAAGGAGGGTCTATTGTAAGTGAAGTGAGTTAGTTAGAGTGAGACAAGAAGAGGCAAGCATGTTAGAAACCTGGATCTTTCTCAGATGATAACAGAGCAACTTGGTTGTGTTGCATTTGTAGTTGCGTGGAAAAATCAAATTGGTTACGGGGATTAGGGTTGTCTATTTTTTTTGTAGTTTAGAAGTGAAGAAAGGTAAGAAAAAATTTGATTTATGAGAAAATTTAGGGTTTGAAATTTTGTGGATGAAGATGAAGATGAAAGAGGTGGAACCATTGAATGTATATTTATATTGATTCGATTTGAGATGAAGTTGTTGGGAAATGTCAAAATTTTTCCCACCTCTAAAAAATTTGACAAAAATGTAGTTATCTTGGAATTCTAAAACTTTCAAAGATAATTTGTCTTTGGAAGTTTTGGTTAAAATTTCAAAAGGCAATTTGACTTCATTAGATATTCCTTCACTTGATGTAAATTTGTTACCGAAGAAAAGTACTTAGATTATTTTTGCTTCCAAGATATATTTGTTTCACAAAATATTAATCTTCAAAAGATTTATTCATAATATGAATAAAGCTTTAGAGACTTAATTGATTTCGAAAGAAAATTGTCATTGAAAACATATACGTACTTAGAAGCATATTTAAGCTTAGGAAAATATATATCAGAATTTCGTCAAAAGATAAATTTCTTAGTAAGCAGTTATTAGTTTTGAAGGCATAATTTCTTCCAAAGTAAACTTAATGTCTCCTGAAAGAAAATGTATCTTAAATTTTCAATATTCTAAGGAATATCATTTTAAAAAAATTCTTCAAAGTAAACTAGGCTTATATAGGTGATGATATAAACATCTTAAGTCACGCATATTTAAAAAAATAATCTTGTTTATAGTTTAAAAAATCTACTCAAACTTAATCATCCCAATATCTCATACAACATACTTTAATCTCTTAATCAAAAGCTTTTGTGAATAGATCAGCGTATTGTTTTTATGTTCAGTTTTACAAGTTTTATCAATCACTTTTGAAAATTGTCTCTAATCAAATATACCTGATGTTTATGTGCTTTGTCATTGAGTGTTGCATAAGAACATCATAATAGAGATACACTAGATGTTGTCTATGTGTATGGGAGTCTCTTTGAAGCTAAATGCATAGTCCAACATCGGAATCCAAAGAACTTTAGCATAATAGCGTGCAGCAAAAATGTATTTAGTTTTAGTAGTTGATGTAGACATACAATATTGTTTCTTTCATTGCCATGAGACTATCCTTCTATCTAGAAATTGACATCCCCTCATGTAACCTTTGAAGTCATGTTGCGGCCACCATAGCAATATATGTATAAGCATACGTATTGAAGTCATAATTCTTTGGATACTAAAGGCACAGTTAGGAGCACCTTTGAGATATCTAAGTATCCTTTTGACAGCAACCAAGTGTGACATCTTAAGGTTTCCTTCATATCTTGCATAAATACATATACCCACATGAGATTAGACATCCTGGCTGTGAGGTACATAAGAAACCCAATCATAGCCCTATAGAGATGCTTATCAATACACTACCCCTCAAGATCATTTTCTTCATCTGCAAACATACCTTAACATAAATTCTCCTATAACCGACTTTGTTCTTATCTTCCCTCAGCTTTAAGCTTTCTAAAATGGTCAACTTCAACCGTAGAAACAACCTTGATTTCTTCATGCAATTCCACAGGCAGTACAATCAGGTTGCCCTGTTGGACTCTAAGAAAAATTCTAGATTCTTAGAGGTTTGTTGTTTTCTTTCTCTATCCAGCTACTTTACCTCCCTTACAATTGATCATCCTCTTTAGGAGGATCATCTTTTGGAATTCTAGAAGACCTATAGAGAGGTTATTATGAATGGGGAGAAGGCACTGTCTGACACAGTGTAGGGGAGGAGAATCTTGATCACTCCAACCATCATCAACACACACCTTTAGTTGGATGACATAAAAGGTGAATTGTCCTTCCCCAAAGAAGTTGTAAATCATTCCATTGAGCTAATATGCTATGAAGGAGATTTCTCTGTAAAGACCTTCAGGAAAGGGAAGGTCTCATCTCAATGGAAGTACCTACTTTATGTGGCGATCTAAAGCTTGTCCAACAAGCATGGGGGATGGTACTAGATTCCTGAAGATCTCTCCTTCATAATACATAGAATGGTCCAGGGGGTCAAATTTAGATGCTCACAATTTGTGTATACGAAGTTACTTGCTAATTTAGGCTCCTTACAGTATTACATGTTCACTAGATATGTTAAACACATTCTCAACTATGAACTAGGCTTATAGTTAAGGGGAAGAGGTAAGCTCCTAGAGAAGTGAAGGATAAGGTTGAACACTTTGAGACAACACAACTTGGACTTCCTGCTGAACCTCAGCAACCTTCATCTTCTGAACCATAACATGGTCTAACTCCCTTTTCCTTCTGAACCTGTGAAGGAGGACGACCCAACTGAGAAGGAAAAAACAAAACAATCTACCATAGAAGGCTTGTCTACTTAGATGAAAAGTAAGAAAAGGATGGCCAATAAGTCTATATCGAATAGGAAATTAAGGGCATCCACTTCCAGACCACAAGATGAGTCAAAGCATCCTAAGGATCTATAAGAAGAGGCTGCTTAACCCACTCCAACTCAAGTAGAACCTCTTGCCTCAGGAAGACGCATCTTTTCTTAAACCTTAGCTCTAAATCCAAACATATGGTATGTCAAGAGAGATCAAGGTGGTCAAGACGTCTACTTCTAGCATGACATGCTTAACCTACCCCTGTATGATCTCTTTGATATGAGAAGATGCTTTAAGAGTCTGAGTGATCCTAACTAATTAATAAAGAAGGGAATCATCATCATCATGATGTGGACTGTCGATATCTGAAGACACTTCTTTGTTTTAGTAGCATCAGCTTAGGGGGAGTTTGTAAGGCTTAGTGAAAGGCTGATGTACTAAAAAACCGATCAAGTCTTTCCTGCTTGCATGACCTTAGTGCAAAGTAAAAGTTGCTTCGGAAGTTTTACAGCGTACATGAGAATTATTCTAAATGTAAAATCTTCCGAAGCCAAGACCAACATCATCCGAAGCCAAGACCAACGTCTTCCGAAGCCTAATATGAAGTCATCTAAAGCTTCAAAAACAAAGTCTTCTGAAGCCTAAGAAGTGAAGAGAGATTTCTTTAAAAGAATTTGAAAAACATGCTATGATGATGTATTTTTCATAATGACCAACTTTCCACTACAACTCTGAAGACTCACCAACTTATACAACTTATACAAAGAAATGAAAACATATATCTTTCAAAGAATTTGAAGAACATGCTTTTGTGATGTACTTTTCACACCAACTTTACGCTGCAACTCTGAAGACTCACTAGCTTATACAACTTATACAACTTATACAAGAAAGGAAAATTCGATGGATTTTTTAACTGTATATTAAGGTCGTAAGTCTGTACTATTATGCTTTTTGTAATATATTAGGAAATGAGCTATGGCATGTCATAGTCACTAATCAAAAGGCAAATTTGCCTTTTGACTCTACATTGATTTTGTTGTCTAGATCAAATGTATCTAGTTGGTCTTCAAAGTATGGTCGGTTGTAGGATGTAGTATGAAGTGTCTCAGGTCTTTATGATTTATTCTTATGCTTTGTATCACTTGTAATAGAACTTGAGAAGCAATATACTACAATCTTGAAAACCAATATCTTTGTTGTGTTCTTATGTTTCTGTCTCTTGTTTACTTGTGCTCATAGTATCATAATCAAGTCCTGGTTCCCTATTTGATTTGTCAAGTGTTCTAGACATTGTCCTCATTGTGAGACTAAGTGCATTAATCATCCTTTAAAAGGTCATGCACCCCGACTATGAATACCAAACCACAACACAATAAATCACGCTAAGCATTCACCCGTTTGACCACTAGTCAAGCTAGCGCGACTATCCCGGGTGGGGTTTGTTAAACCTAGTAGATCTACCAAGAATCAACTCGCTAATATCATATTAACAGTCTGAATGAGGTGTAGGTATCACAATACTAACTGGTATATGTAGTATCACTAATCGAAAGTATTGTACAGTTTATGAAAGACAACATGTTTCTCTTCCCTAAAAGCGTATAGTTTGAACGTGGGGCTGTAAACTCACCTTAGAGTGCACGGCAGAAAATTGAACCAGTTACCATAATAGTAACCTCAACCAAACACACAAATAACTTTATAAGTTTGTGCACAAAATATACATACAATATCCATGTCATATCACACACCGCTCAACACAACCAAGGCATAAAAATCAAGCCTTGACAACACTTCACACAATAATTCATTATAAATCACCTATACATTATTTTTAGTTGAACATACTTGAAGGTGTTTCGAGACTCAAGAGGTTACTTCCCAAAATATTTATTTTACCATAACTTCACTAAAATATAAACCAGTTACCATAATTTATCAAATCACTTAATCCTTTGTTTGATGTCAAAAAGAGCAGTTTTGACCTACCTTCACTAAAAATAAAATAACTTGAGTTTTAAACATCCAATTTAAGTGTCGTTGGGCTTTCTGGAAGCTGTATTAAAAAATGCAAATTTGGACCTAAGAAACGCAATGATTAAGTTTATTATCATCAAGTTACAACATACACAAGTTGATTAACAGAATCTACCAGAACGAAAAACATCAAGTTTTAGACTAAACGTGCAACATAACAATGTTTCATGACTTCACAAGACCATGTTATCATCTACAAGAGTTGAGACACTCAACAAATAGTTTTTACACCGTCACAAGTTTTAGAGAAACCCAAACCATACAGCTTATACCCAAACCCTTTTCTAAACCCATTACCCAACCCGACTTCATTCCACACAACAATCAACACACCCAACCCTTATTGCCCCCACATGGAATCAGATCCTACCCCACACCAACCATAAACGTGACTTCATATAAACCATTTCACAAAACCCACGATTACTAACAAATAACAAAGCAACACAAGATCAAATCAAAGGTTAACACACATAACACACATGAACAATCAAACACAGCTCTAGATCATGAGTTTCACCTTAGAATTCAATATGGGCAGGTCATGATCGTATTGTAGTAGCATGAGGAACAAGAAGATGAGTGTTTAATGGAGAAGGATGTCTATTAGGAGGGGTATGGTGGTGATTGTGGCGGTTCGTGGTGGAGGGAGGGAAAGCTCGGCCGATTGGGGAAGAGGGGAGGGGGTTTGATCGGTTGAGAGGGTAGGGGTAGATTAGGGTTTGCATGAGATAACATGCACTACTTTGAATGTTACGGGTCTCTCATGGGCTTTCAATGTTGGGCCGGGTGCACATGTGATGACAACACTCATTTAAGATCAATTATTAGTTAATAAAATCATAACAAAGAATGTTAAGTTAAAGGAACAATGTTAACCTCAGAGTTACGGTTGTCACAACATCCCGTTGTCCAAGGAATTTTCATCCTGAAAATTAGAACATCAGGTTAACACAAAACATCAAGTTTAACAGCGTTAATAGGAGAGTGTTCATAAGCTTGCTAAAGATGGACTTTTTGAATTTTTTGATAACAATCCCAAAATAAAGGAAATTAAGGTCTCGCAAAAATTTTGACGTCATCCCCTTTTTGAAGGAAATTTCATCTCAAAATTTAAAGAAAATATATCATGAGAATGATACCTTAAGATGTGGGTGCCTCATCTCTGAATAGCGGTGGGTGCTTCTTCATCATTTGATCATTGCGTTCCCAGGTAAATTCTGGTCCACACTTTTAATTCCATCTAACATGCACAAAAGGAGTGTGACACCATACATTAATCCCATATTGGCCATGGGCAGGAGAGATTCATGGTTATAAGGAATGTTTGGGATCTAACATCACCAACGTGTTTTAGGTGTATTGGCTGTGGAATAGAGGAGAACTTCACAGATGTAACACCCAGAAATTTTAAAAGATGACAAAGAAAGAATAAAATGGCAGAAAAGGAAGAAACACAATTTAACCCAAGTTATGGGATTAAATGTGTAAAAGGTACAAAATTTTGTTTCATTTTGTATAAAAGTGGGCATGGCCACCCATATTGTCTTTCACATCACTTTTCTAACCGGTTTTAGACAGAGAAAGTGAAGAAACTTTGAGGAATTGAAGAACATGAAGAAGAAGGCCGAATTCAAGGTAAAATTAATGTTTTTGAGGTGTTCTTGACTGGTTTAAGCCTTGGTTATGTACTTATGTGTGTTTGTTTGTGTTCGGGTTATGTTTTGGTGGGTTTCTAGGAGGTCAAACTCAATGGCATTTCGGTTTTGAAGAAGTCATACTCGGAATTTGTCAAAGGTGAGTTCTAGAACCCCCTTTTACATGTTTTAGCAAATTTTGGATCTAGAAATACCTGTATGAACATTTTTATAATGGGTGTTTATACCCGTATGCATGTGATTATGGATGGGGATTGAGTTGGGTATTTATGATGTTAAGATCATGTTATTTGCGTGTTTATGATGCTTACAACTATGAACTAAGCTTTGAACAGGATGAAGATTTGATTGGGGACTGAATTATGTTGATTAGAGTAAGTTGGTTGCCCATACACCTGAAATTGGCCGATGCACCCAACGGTCGAACTATCAAAGTGTTTTGCCAAATGACCAAACCCATTCGCCCAAACAATACTTATGCGCCTAGGATTTGGATGAGTTTGACTTAGTGTTCCATGCACCTAAATTGTCCATGCGCCAGGGCACTCATGCGCCTGCATAGTGCCCATGCACGTAGAATTTCTCCTAGAAGCCTTAGTGTAGGGCCATGCACCCAAATGGTGCCAATACGACCGAAAGCTCCCATGAGCCTAAGTGCTCCCATGCGCCTAAAAGGCCATGTGCCTGCATAGTGCTCATGCACCTAATGCCTTTGATTATTTTCTGAATTTTTGGGGAAAATGGATGTTTTAGGCATTGACTTGGGATGTTCTCAGGGATGAAGTATGATGAATTTATGATGTTGGATGTTTTAGTATGTGATGTTTATGATGCCATGTATGGGTATGTTAGCGTTATGTTCCTTATTAAGTATGATTATTTTTATGGCTTTGCATGTTATGATTATATCAATAAACGTAAAGTATTATGTAACGAAAGTAGAAAGATAAAGAGAAGAGGAACGTAATGAATGAAATATACCATGCATTAATGGATGATGAATGAATAAGTTTTGACCTAGTACTGCTGCCAGGCTTTATGCGTAATGAATGGGAGTCTATTTATAGGCTTCGGCCCAGTACCCGCTTTGTGCCTACGTTTGGGGTAAACTTTTTTATGGGATCCTTGTCGCCTTCCCCGGTATTGGTGCTAGACTTTGTGCATATTGAATGGGGTCTATTTATAGACTTCGGTCCAGTACCACTTTGTGCTTACGTTTGGGGTATAGCTGATGACATTGATGCGGAAACATAGAACGAAGGATGGCTAATGAATGAAATGTATAGTGTGAAAGTTAATGAAGGAAATGATGAAGTACATAGAACGAATGTTAATGAACGATGATGGAAGATGACAATAACATTTTCTATTTGTATGTACGATGCATGATCATATGTGAAAGTAAAGAAAGAAATGTTTTAAATGAAAGAAAAGTATTTTGCTTATAAAACTAGAACTCACTGAGCAACGCTGACTTTTATGTGTTTCCAGCTAGTAGGTAAATGTTCTTGTGGATGGCACGGGGCAGCTACTTGGCCTTTTTTGGATGGCATCCGTTTTGTTAAATGATGATGTTTTTGCATTGTCATGCGAAAAAATGATATTTGGTAATTATTAACGATGTTGTATTATTTTGCAAAAGCAATTTTTTATATATGAAATGGTTTTAAGTTATTCCACTGCAATGTTATAACAAATGTAAATGTATATTATATGTATTATGGGTAATGATTGAACATCTATAATTGTCCCGGGAACAAGGCCATACAACACTTAAGTGTGCTCCGGTGGTAGTAATCCAGGCATGGGTGACCTCCCAAGGAAGTTTTCACTAGGGCAACTAAAACAAATCCATGAGCTTCTAGTATGTAAAGTGGACAATATTAGTGGTTTGAAAGGCTGAGTGTTACAGAATGGTATCAGGGCCATTATTGTGTCGTTCGAGATACGCAACATACATCACCTAGGATGGTGACTTCTTGGGCTCATCGAGGATGATGAGTCTAAAGGGGGGTGATTATGTCACCCCATATTAATCCCATAACGGCCGTGGATAGGAGTGATTCCTCGATCAAAAGTAATGCCTAGGCTCTAATATCACCAACTTATTTTTGGCGTAATAGATGTGGATGAGAGGAGAACTCCACAATTATGATTGCTTAGGAGGCAGTAATCGAGAGATGTTACACTCATTAGTCTTTTTATGCTCAATCTAGGACAAAAAACAAGAGTGAATACAAACATTTATTTCATGGGTTTGTCCTCTTGTTCTCACCCTGTCTCCAATGATGTTTATGGTGGGATGCGACTATTAGATTCCAAATTTAGGAACTACAGCAAGTTGGTTGGAGAGATCTAAATTGGTTAAATTCATATTTGGTGATTGAGTATCACCCACCACATCAGGACACATATAAGGAGTAGCTTGATGCAATAATTGTATGACATAAGTTATATTGTCTTCTATGGAGTGGTTAGTAACATCAACAAATTCTTGATCACTATCAACACCTCCATCTCTACCTATATTGGAAACTCCATCATTTCGGCTATGTGCCTCTGTGTTAGAATTCGTAGGCACCCCAGATGTATCATCAAAAGAATTTATCATTGTTGTGCTCATGGGATTTCCAAATGTAGGGTTTGTTACAAGAGGAGCTGAAATAGTTTTCGGACTAGGTCTTCTCAGCTCAAATCTTAGATCAGAACTCCAATTCATAAGCTACATGTAGATCCTAAAACAACTTTACATGATTTGTTAAAATAGTTGGTAACGAAATCAAGATCAAACAATCAATTAAGACCAGAACCTTTAACACTAGGAGTGTGCTCATTTAAGGTCACACTGGCTGACTCCTTAGCTACTCTAGTTCTGATATAGTATACTCTCTAAGCCTTAGCTTGGGAAGAGTATCCAATAAAGTATCCATCAATTAATTTCTCAACAAATTTTGCTATTTGATCTCTGGTATTCAAGATGGTGCAAGGACATCCAAATACTAAAACTTTGTTCTGCACATAACATGCAGTGTTGACTGCCTCTGCCCAAAAGGTTATAAGTCATATATAGTCACATAACATGGTTTTTGCAGCTTCAATAAATGTATTATTTTTTTCTCCTAGTAACACTATTTTGAGAAGTCTTAAGATAACTATATTGTTTTGTAATACCTTTCTCATCATAAATGAATCAATGATTTTGTTCTTGAATTCAATTTCTTGATGATATTTTATTATTTTGACCTTGTGATTACATTGATTCTCAATTTTCAGAATAATTCTCTTCAAGATCTCAAGGGTCTCATCCTTAGTTCTAAGAAATAAGACTTAAGTGTATCTTATGATGTCATCTGTCATAACCAAATAATGTAATGTACTTCCTTGACTCATTACACTGGTAGGACCAAATATATCCATATGTAACAAGTGTAGGGGAGTAGTGATAGAGTTTTTTTATTTGTCTTATGAGACACTTCGTGTGGCTTCTGTAACACCCCGAATTTCTATTTAAACAGAAGGAAAAGAAAAGAAAATAGAAAGAAGAGAAATTGTGCACAAGTGGAAGGGATAATGTTTACAAAGTACAAACCTTATTATTTTAAGGATTTGAGGGGGGCATGGTCACCCATATCAAAAGCAGAAAGCTGCTTTTGCTCGCGGAGGAAGAAAGAAGAGAGAGAGTGCCCCGGTTCTAGAGAGAGAAAGAGGAAAAAGCAGCTTCAAAGGTAAGTCTTCTCTTCTATGAGCTCGGTTTCAGCTGGGTTTCAAGTTCTTGACCGAAGTTCTAGTTGTTTAGTGTTTGTTTTCGGGATTCAAGGGCTGAATCGAAGGTGGGTCTCAAACGAAAAGTGTGTAGCTCAAAGGCCACTCAAGATGAGTTTCTAGAACACCTCTTTTACTGATTTTCAACTTATTTGGGGCTATTATGCATACTAAGTAAACATTTTGAATGTAACCATGGGTTTACAGCTTTATGTTCAAAATGATGCATGTATGTATGTATGTTATAGTGTTGATTATGGGTTAGTGATGATTAATAGCATGCTTAGAGGGCCTTAGTATTTTAGATATGTGCTTGGGTATGATTAGAATGATAATCAAGCAAATTTGATAGCATAGAAAATATTTCAAAATGTTCTGATGAACATGAACAGTGGCCCATGCGCCCAGCATGAGTGGCCAGACGCCTAAGTGTTAGCCATGCGCCCAGAGGGGATCCATGCACCTACATAGTGGCCCATGCGCCCAGCATGTTGGCCCATGCGTCTAAGTGTTGGCCATGCGCCCAGAGGGGGTCCATGCACCTAAGCAGTGCCCCATGCGCCCAACATGTTGGCCCATGCGTCTAAGTGTTGGCCATGCGCCCAGAGGGGGTCCATGCGCATAAACAGTGTCCCATACGTCCAAGTGTTGGCCATGCGCCCAAGTGTTGGCCATGCGCCTAAATAGTGTTGTATGCCCAAAGTGATTGAAACGGCTAAGTTTTGATGCGCCTAAATAGGTGCCATGTGCCTGCATAGTGGCAAAGCGCCTAAACAGGGCAAAAGCGCCCAAATAGTGCCCATGCACCCAGACTATTTTACACTTGGAATTTTTATGCTTATGCGCTTGGAAGGTCCTATGCGCCCAATTTGGACTAGAGGTTTTCTATGTGATTTTTAAGGGGTAAATGGGGACATAGGCCTGGTTATGATGTGATGGCTTATGTTTGATGTGTGTTATGCATGTATGATGTTGCCTGTATGGTGATGGTGTATGTTTGTGTATATGTTCCTTATTATGTATGTATGTCTTCCCTTGGCTTTGCATTGAATGTTAATAAATGTAATGAAGTATTATGTAATGTAAAGTGGAAGATAATGAAAAGAGAAACATAATGAATGAATGCATGCATGAATACATGAATGAATGAATGAATGAAAGGCTTGCAAGCACATGTATGAGGTGAGCGACATTATGTTGCAACAGACTTGAAAGAGGGACTTGTCGCGTACTCCGGTACTGTTCCGGTCTTCGGACATGAGTTGGGAGTTTGTGAGCCGGCCCTGGCATAATATTAGTCTTCGGACATGAGTCAGGGGTATTGCATGAGGCAGGATGCAGATCGCGTACTCCGGTACTGTGTCAGTCTTCGGGCATGAGTCGAGGGTTTGTGAGCAGGCCCCGGCACAATATCAGTCATCGAAAATGAGTCGGGAGTATTGCATATGATGAAAGTGACGGATGATGAGATCCGTGTTGCATATCCCGATACTGTGTCAGTCTTCGGACATGAGTCAGGGGTTTGTTTATCATGCCCCGGCACAGTATCAGTCTTCGGACATGAGTCGGGGATATTGCATGAGATGAGATAATAAGGTGAGCGACTTTGTCTTGAAACAGACTCGAATAGAGTTCTTCCCTATGATTAACTCATACGGCATCTTTGTCGCGTATCCCGGTGTTATGTCAGTCTTTGGACATGAGTCGGGGGCTTGTGAGTAGGCCCCAGCACAGCATCAGCTTTCGAGCATGAATCGAGGATATTGCACACGACAAGATTCCAGAAATAAAGAGTAATGAGCAAAGATAATGTATGAAGGAACGAACTTATGAAATGAACGTTAATGAATTATCATTGTAATGTACGATGCAGACCCGTGTCATTCGACCTTGACAATCGTGGCTGAGTGCCACGAAGATGGTAAAGTCTGGTCGGATCTAGAAGAGAAGTGAACGATAATGTAATACGTTGACTGAACAGAAGTTAATGAACGTAATGACGAAGATAATAATGATGTTATCTGTATGTACGTATGATGTATGATCACAAATGATTGTAAAGTATAGCATGATTTTGAAAGAAAGGAAAGAATGGTTTGAACTAAAGTAAATATTTTATTATAAAAACTAGAACTCACTTAGCGTTGCTGACTTTTCTATGCATGATAGTTGGCAGGTATATTGTTAGGATCAGTGATTTAAGTTTGATTAATTAGAGTAGATTGCAGCGGAATTCGAACAATGAATTAGACAATTTAGCAAGAACTCAATTGATACTCAATGGAATAGTACACGGTTATAGAGAGAGAGAGAATTCTACAAAAGGAATATTTCATTCAAATGCTTTCGTGGTGGCTGAAAATCACACGTTACAATTAGGTCAACATTCCTTATATAAGGAATGTGACGTCTGCTGATGTCACTTGATAGTGACATCTAACAGAATTATACAAACAACTGAAACTATGCAAACTACTGCGAATGTTCTCAACAACTGATCACATCTCGGAGAATGCTAAGTACAAGAACATAAAACTACTGAACTAAATACTACTGAAACTATAAACTACTCAAAGGTAAATTACAAGTACTAAAAAGGAAAACCATCACAACACCTGAAGTTAATAACTTCAGCTGTTGTGACAACTACTGAAGTTAATAACTTCAGCTGTTGTGACAACTACTGATCATTCTGGTCTTCAATCTTTGGCTTCAGTCTTTGTTCTTCAGACTTTTATTTCAGACGTTGTCTTCAGCTCATAGCTTTAGACTTTGTCTTCAGTACTTTACTTTCAGGCGTTGTCTTCAGCTAATAGCTTTAGACTTTGTCTTCAGACCTTGTAATCAGCTGATGTCTTCAGCTGTTGTGATCTTCTTCAGCAGTTGTAATGTCTGTGGTACTTGGAGGTTTTTCTGATCAGGCTCATTGGTTCTTTTGGTCCAACAAACTCCCCTTGAACCAATGCAGCCAAAACCTCTAAGTTTATTGATGATCCCACTTATTCTTTGGCAGAAACACCCTCTTGATCAGCTTCAGAGGTAATCATGTAAGCACAGGCCGGGATAAGTTTTCTGATCTTTTGATTGGCTAAGTGTGGAAGGGAACTCTGTCTTGGGGAAACTGGACACAGAGTCTTGTCCCAACCATGAAACCTAATTCCCATTGGTGAGTCTGTAAGACTCTCTTGCATAGGCCTCAAGGAGAACAACTTGTTCCTCCTTGGTGAGTTCTTCTACTTCTCCCTCAAAGAAGAACTCAGGGCCATAATATTCAGACAGATACCTTACTGTCTTCCCATTCTTCAACTCAACAGTTGTGATCTCTCTATATGCGAATTCATCTGGATGAGAGCCTTCTAGCAACAACTGGAGTTCACTCTTTTGAAGATCTTCAAGTCTCTTATATAACAGCCCCTTCTTGATCATTTTGTTCTCAAGTAGAGGTTGAGGGGTTGTCTTTGAGTTGTGTGCTCTCTTGAATTCTTCTATAATCTCCCAGGGTGAGACTACCATAGCCAATATAATTGCAGCATTCAAAGTCTTTTTCACTTGGCCATGATATCTACTTGGTATGTTCATCTTGTGTATTCTGGAACTTACCCTGGGGTCTGGCCAAATCCTCACCCTTTCTCTTTGATGTTGGAATGTATGCCTAAGAGTGTACAGCCTCAGAGCTTGTTTCTTCATTCTTGAATGGATGAGGACTGAGGGAAGTCTTTGTCAACCATTTTGAGAAATTGCTCATCATGCTACTTCTGCTGTTCTACTTCTTTAATCTTCACTTTCACAATTTGCATTTGCAAGTCAGGTGTGATCATCTGTTGACTCCTCGGCTCAGCTGTTTTAAGTTTGAGAACAGTAGAGATTGGCAGACTATCTTCATTCTCATCCTCTTCTTCTTCTTCTTCTACCCTCAACACCATTCTCCTCCTTCTGGGTGTATCACTGGGTGTGGTTTGAGATGGTTTTTGGGGTAATGGAATTGGTTTTGTGGGTTGAGTTGTGGGTGGTTTTGGTTTAGGGATAGAATTGGCAGATTTTAGAGATGATTGCTTTGAGGGTTGTTTTTGAGTGGGAGTATGAGAAGGCTGATCTAGCAATTTAGTGGTGAGTTTGGCTTTTGAGAGCTTTCCCATCTCAGTTCTCTTCTCAGCACCTGCTTCATCCAGTCCTTCGATGATCAACCCTTTGTTGTAGCTTCCAGCAGAACAGATTTTCTTGGTCATCTCCAAGATACATTCTCTGGACCAAGACTTCATCTCTATCAATGCTCTTCCTAGATATTTGGCAATAAACCTGATCATAATCTCCAACCTTTCCCTATCCATCACACTATAACTAGCCTATCTTGCTTGAATTTCAATTATCTCCAACCTTCTGAACTCAACATCTAATGTGGCTGTGTCATGACCCTACCTGAAGAGCTGATCTATTATTTTGTCCATAGATCTGTTGTGAGCTTCATCAGCTTCTTTGACTAGATCTTCTAAGGAGTTTTCTCCATCAGACTTTGACTCAACACTTCTCTTCCGTTTGTAAGTGATCAGCTGATCATTCTGCTCTTTGTCTGTGCTTAGCTCTTGCAGTGTGATCAGCTGTTTCTCTGAGATCAGTTCTTGTTCTTTCTCCAACTCCTTTTCTTTTTCTGGTTCTTTCTCATCTTCTACTCTCTTCCTTTTCCTTTCTTTCACTGCCTTAGACTTAGTAGTCTCCCCTTTTTGGGTGCATTGGGATCAGGGGCTTGAAAGGCAGAAAGTGACTTGTGAACAACATCATCAAGGAGTGTTTGGAGATTTGAGGAGATCCTCTCATCAATGGCTTTATATACTATCTCAGTGATGATGGGAGTGATGAGGGGTAAGGAGCTTTGAAAGGTTGCAACCATCTGCCTAGAGGGGAACTGTCCCTGAGAGGTGGTGCCAAAAGCAGTGGCTTAGTTAAGTATATTGGCTGTGTATTTGGTGAACCTTCAAATGAAGGTGCCATCTGTGGGTTTATTGGGGTAGATGGACTTTTATCCTGAGACATTTTGGCTAGTAGTTCTTTGAGTCTGCTCACCTCAGTCTCTAAGATTGTGTTATGGGCTAAGAAATCAAAGAAAAAGTGCAGGTCATCATCAGTCTATGTGAATCATCTGACCTCCTGATTAAATCAGGATGTACATGCCCTGAGTGTAGATCAGTATATGCATGTGCCCCTTGTTCTTGGTTCTGGGGACTTCCTGCCTCTAGACTTTGTCCTTCATTGGCAGTTGCCTCTGGTGAGGTCTTATATATGTTACCAACTTCATCCTGTTCATTTGCTGAATCCGTAGAAGTGGCAGCCTGACCAGATGTTCTAACCTCCTCTTCTACACTTGGAGATTGAACATTATAACCCCTGTGCTGTGGGTTATCAGCAGCATTTTGGTCCTCCCCCTCAATCGTTGAGGTATTCCCAGTGTTAATTGGTTTCTGGGGAAAGGATGAGGAATGCAGCTGACTCAGCACTTTAGCAACTATAAGGGTTAGGCTTTGAGGGGTGGTTGCATTTTGAGATTGGTCAGAAGCAGATTGCACCCGGGGTGAGAGATGCTCTTCAATGGTAACCTTCTCAACTGAGATAGGTTCCAGTAATGTGGTATCCCCAAATTTGGTTGCAACAGGATCCTGTGGAGAGGATACCTATGCAGTTTCAGCTGGTTGAGTCTCTGACATGACCGGGGGGTTAGAACCAGTATGTGTTTCCTATATTGGTGGTACAGGGGCATCCTCAGGGGACTCATCTCCCTGAGTAGCCTTTTTGGGCTTTTGGGGTTTGGGCTTTTGGGGTTTGGGTTTGGTGGGGACTTTGGATCTGGAGGTGGAGGCTGTGGGTTCCCTCTGCTTGGGTTTGAGCAGCCGGCAACCCCTTTGAGAGTAGAGTCAGAGTTATTCCTGGAGTATACCTCAGCTAAGACAGCTGGAGTAGGAACTCCAAGACCAACATGGCCTTCAGATTTTAATTGATTTAAAATTATGGCCATCAGAAACCTGGGATATAGTAGCCATATGTTGTCACAGGTTTCTGAGCCAGATCCTTAAGTTCCAGAAACACTATCTCAGAAAAATTTAGAGTTTGTCGTTCAAAGATGAGTACAATACCTGTTGCCATCGTGAGGACATCTGATCCCATGAAGAAGTCTTTGAAGCAAGGCAGACATTCACCATGTGGAAGATAAGTCTTTGAGCATCATGGAAGTGCTTTTTGAGATGGTTGTAGCACTTAAGTCTCCTTCATACCCGTTGTTGATGAAAGACATATCAATGGTGCCTTTCGGGTATTCTTTAATACACGTGGCATCATGCAAATTTAGGGTTTTGCGAATGATGTCAAGGGTGATTACCACCTATTTCTGGTTGACCAACGACTGGAGAGTGATATCGCTATCATTTTCACCACTTGTTATAGAGACGTTGGTCTAGAATTGGTTTAAAGAATCGAGGTATATGGTAGGATTCAAAAGAAAGGTGGTTCTGTATTAGGAATCCACCATAAGATCGATGGCATTATCAAATTTGTTCCAAAAGGCCGATTTCGAGAGGTAGGCAACACAGTTGTGTCTGGGTTTGAGTTTCATGGTCGCCATTGTTTAGAGAGAAAAGGATAGAAAATGACTAATGAAACGTTCGGCTATAAGGGCAGGTATTTATAGGTTAAGAAAAGCTGAAAAGAAAACGACTGAAAGGGTTGGTGTTGTCATCAGTTGTATGAAAACAACTGAAGACTTGGTTTTAACTATCAAACATTTGAAACAACTAAAGACTTGGTTTTGGTCATCAGCAGTTATGAAACTACTGAAAACCTTGGTTTTGGCTTCAGGTGTAGGAAACAGCCGAGGACTTGGTGTTAGTCATCAGTAGTTGTGAAACTACTGGAGACATGGTTTTGTCATCAGTTGTTTAAGGTGAAACAGTAGTTTATGGAAACGATTGAAGAGAAAATTCTCATCAGTAGTTTTCGTCAATTCTTAGTTTTTCAGCTGTTTCATACTGTCGTCAACACTTACTCATCAGACTTTTTAGCTGTTTTCAGTTGTTTCATAGGACATCAAAACATCAATAATTATCTGTTTTTACTGACATCAGTATTTATAACTACATCTGTAGTTGTAACTGCATCAGTTTCTTTTAACAGAAAGTACAGTACGTTTTAAGTAATTTAGTCTTCAGTAGTTATGAAACCAACTGAGAATAAAACTTATGAGTAGTTATTTGTGACATGTTTACTAATGGTCATGAGGACTTGTTTACTGAGATCATCAGTAGTTGTCACTTATTCTATCTGCAGCATACCAACCTTAACACAAGGTTTTGGAAAGTTGAACTGTCCAAAGGCTAAGTAAATATATTTGCAAGCTCATCAGCACTTGGCACAAACTTTGGATCAATGAGACCTTTTTCAAAACAATCCCTAATAAAATGGTGTCTCATCTCTATATGTTTGGTCCTACAATGCTGGACTGGATTCTTGGCAATACACAGAGCTGAAGCACTATCCATTAACAATGGAGTCTTAGTCTCTGTAATGCCATAATCCAATAATTGGTTCTGAAGCCAGAGTACCTCAGATGTACAAGTTGCAGCAGCAATGTAATCTGCTTGAGCAGTGGATGTAGCAACAGATGTTTGTTTCTTACTCTGCCAAGATATCAAACAATTGCCTAGGAATTGACATCCACCAGAAGTTGACTTTCTGGTTAACTTACACCCTGCATAGTCACTATCAGAAAAAACAACTAATTTGCAAGAGTGTCCAGTGGAATACCAAAGACCTAGAGATTGTGTACCTTGCAGGTATCTAAAGATCCTCTTGACTGCAATCAAATGAGACTCTTTAGGAGCAGCCTGAAATCTAGCACAAACACAAGTTGCAAACATAATATCTGGTCTTGAAGCTGTTAAGTACATCAAGGACCCAATCATACAACTGTAAAGTGTTTCATCAACAGCTTTACCTTTCTGATCTACATCCAGTTGTGTGGTGTTGCACATGGGAGTAGAATAGGGCTTACAGTTTTGTAAATCAAACTTATTCAAAAGATTTTTTGTATATTTTGACTGATGAATGAAGGTTCCATTAGCCTTTTGTTTGATTTGCAAGCCTAGAAAGAACTGTAATTCTCCCATTGCACTCATTTCAAACTTTTGTTTCATTAAACTTGTAAAGTCATCACACAACTGGGGATCAGAGGATGCAAAAATTATATCATCAACATAAATTTGAACAAGTAGCTTATGTTGATACACTTTCTTAATAAACAAAGTTTTATCTATGGAGCCTCTAGTGAAATTATTTTGAAGAAGAAACTTTAAAAGTGTTTCATACCAGGCTCTAGGAGCTTGCTTCAACCTATAAAGAGCCTTATCAAGTTTATACACCCAATCAGGATGTTATTATCCTCAAAACCTGGTGGTTGACACACATAAACCTCTTGTTTTATTTTCCATATAAAAAACACTTTTGACATCCATTTGAAAAACTTAAAAATTGTGGAATGCAGCATAGGCTAAGAACAATCTAATTTCCTCCAGTCTGGCTACAGGGGCAAAGGTTTCATTATAATCAATACCTTCTTCTTGTGAAAACCCCTGTACAACCAGTCTAGCTTTGTTCTTGACAATAAGTCCATTTACATCAGTTTTATTCCTAAACACCCACTTAGTGCCTATTGCACACTTACCTGTGGGTAGTGGAACGAGTTCCCACACTTGCTGCTTTTTAAACTGAAATAGCTCAAGCTGCATTGCTTTAACCCATCCATTGTCTCTTAAAGCAACATGATAGTTCTTTGGCTCTAGCTGACTGATGAAGAGAGCATAGAAGCAGAAGTTGGACAATTGACTTTTGGTTAAGACACCAGCATTGATATCACCAATGATTTGAGACATAGGGTGATTCTTCAGCTCTTGGTACACTATAAGATCAGTGCAAGTGTTTGTACCAGGTTCAGCAGCAATAGATGTTGATCTAGAGTCTTGAAACCATGTATGAGATGGCAATTCAAATGATGTAGAGGAGTCAAAAATCTCATCAGCATTTGTTGTGGATGGAGCTGCTGAAGCTACAGGAATATCAAGTTTAGTAGACTCAGGCAGTTGATCACTAAACTTGGAAAGGTGAGTACTGATATTATCATCATCTTCAGTACTACCAGGTGGAAGACTTGCTGCAGAAGGTGATTTATTCACATGATCTGCAACAGCTAGAGGTTGATAAGGAAATATTGCAGTATATCTAGATCAAACAACTCCACAGGGTTTTGTGGTATTTTATCCTTAGGAGATTCATTGAAGTTCACATGCAAGGTTTCTTCAACTATCTTTGTTCTGCAGTTGAAGACTCTGTAAGCCTTGCATGTGGATGAATATCCTACAAAATACCCTGCATCCACCTTAGGATCAAATTTGTGGAGTTGATCCTTTGTGTTGAGAATGAAACAAGGACACCCAAAGGCTTTGAAGAATGAAATTAGAGGAGCCAATTAATGTAGAACTTCATATGGAGTTTTCATCAACCTCTGATTTACTAAAACTCTATTCTGCACATAGCAAGCTGTGTTAACAGCTTCAGCCCAAAAGGTCAATGGCAAACCAGAGTCAGCCAACATGGACCTTGCAGCTTCAATTAGGGTCCTATTCTTTCTCTCCACTACTCCATTTTGTTCTGGAGTCCTTGGGATGCTAAACTGCCTCTTGATTCCCTTTGAGAGATGAAAATCATCAAGTGTATGGTTTCTGCATTATGTTCCATTATCACTCCTTATACACTTGACTGATAGGGAATACTGCTTCTCAACATACAACACAAAGTTGATAATCGTCTGAGTAACCTCATCCTTTGAATGCAAGAAGAAAGTCCATACAAATCTGGAGTAATCATCCACAATTACCAGACAGTATTTCTTCTTTGCGATGCTCATCACTCTCACAGGACCAAATAGTTCCATGTGTAGTAACTGCAAGCAGGCAGTTGACTTAGGTTCTTCAATAGGAGGGAATGTGACTTTGTGCTATTTTCCTTTCAAAAAAGCAGTGCAGGTTTCATCACAGTGGAACTCCTTTATTGGTAGACCTCTCACTAAACTATTGTGGATTAGCTGATTCATGTTTTTGAGATTTACATGACCTAGCCTTTTGTGCCACAGTTTAGATTCCTGAGGAGAGGATTTGGAGAACAAGCACGAATGACCCTTCAAATCATTCTTCTTTGACAAATCCAGGGCATATACTCTTCGAATCCTGTTGTCCTTCAGGAGAGTATGTTCATCCAATACCTTGTCAATCAGCCTCAGAACTATGGAAAACAGAATCCTGCAGTTCTGGCTTCTGAAAAGTGCAACATGCCCTTTATTAAATATCTGACTAACAGTCAGTAGATTATACTTGAGATTCTCCACATGGTTAACATCATCAAATCTAATTTCTCCATTAGACACATATCCTTTCCCGATGATGTAACCCTTAGCATCATTTCCAAATGAAACAAATCCCTTCTTTCCTTGAGAGTAGTCATAAAGAAGAGAACTGCTACCTGTCATATGCATAGATCCTCCACTGTCTACATACCATATGCTTCTTTGGCATGCTGAAGAACCCTGCATTCATCATAAGGAACTAGTTAGGTTTTGAGACCCAAACCTTTATGGTTTTGGGTATGTTTTCATCAACAGATTTAACAATAACTTGTTTCTCATGATTAACAGTTGATGATGGTGGAGATGGTGCTGAAATGGATTTCTTGGATTTGGGCTTGGAATACCTTTTCAATGGTTGATCACAGGTGCATCTAGTTGGTTAACTCTCCCCAATAAATGTTGAACCATCATAACAAGTTGTGTCTGATTTGTAGCTAAAGCTTTCAGCTCTTGTGACACATCAGTACTTGTTTTTGATGAGTTCTTGTGGCCCACCATTTCCTCCTTGAAATTCACAGACTTAGTATGATTTTTATCATGAGGAACACTATCAGCTATTTTATGATAAACCCTATCCTTCTTTTCGGATTTGGGTGAAGCCTTGGGTTTATCAATTTGGGATGACTGTGGTACAAACTTGGTCTCAAACTTATTTTTCACTTCATCCATCTGCATTTTAATGAGCTTATCTCTGTTGAGTTTGGAACCCTTTTTGTACCAACATTCATCAGAAAGATGATTAAATTTACCACATATGTCACATGGCTTATTCTTCATCTTGGATTGATCAACTGCTGAAGTGGAAACTACTGAAGGTGTGATCTTCAGTACTTTCCTCCTTTCAGTACTTGTGTTAAGTACAGAAGCATCTGTAAGAACTGAAGACTTGTTCTTCAGCTATTATCTATCCGTCCTAAAAGACCGTATGATAGATTCCTCAGCAGTTGTTAATCCTTTTATTTCAGTTGATTTGAAATGCTTTTCAGATGTTGTGACTTGCCCTTCAGTACTTGAGGTACTTTGAGGAGAACATCTAAAGTACTCAGCTTCATGTGCTTATCAGTAGTTAACCCATCAGGGAATTGATTTTCTGACGTATCAACACTGATTTCTGAAAGATTTGATCTGCCCAAGATACATATTAAATTGATGTGGCTAGTGTGATATGATCCAAGTCGGTCATACCCAATAACAAGCCAAACAAACACCGATAAATATTTATTCGTTGATAAGATCATACAATTAAATATTAGCACCAATTTAGAAACCGGCTTTTCTAAATCATTGCTTTTGTAAATGAACAAGATTATATATATATATATATATATATATATATATAATTTATTCATATGGATTATTTGTTTCATTGCTTAAATTGGTTAAACAATGACATATAATAGTGTGTGAGTTCTATAAAATTAAATAGTTTAATTTTATAAAAGGGTAGAATGCAAGTATATTTTTTTTAATAATTTGAATTAAGAGGGAAAGACCAAGGGAGCCTAATTTTCGGCCACCCCTTGAGTCTTGGGATTCCCTTTTTGTTGTTCCAAGACATGCAATTAACTACACACTTCACTCTTGCATTTTTCACTCTCTCACACCACATAACAACAAAAGAGAAAAATCCTCTCTACCTTCTCTCTAGAAAACGGTTTTTAGTAAGAAAGGGGCTGATTTTCAGCCTTTAATCTTAGTGTTCTTGGCTGAAAATCAAGAGTTCAAGAGGGTTCTTGAAGGTGGTGTTGCATAACCTAGCAAAGAAGGTGTTTGAAGAAACTTGGGGTACAACCTCTTGAGGACTTCTAGCTTGAAGTTTCAGCCTTACATTCATCTCCTTTCATCTCATATAATTCGTTTTGGAGAAGCTACAAAGGTTGTAGTTTTATATCTTATGCTTTATCTTACTATATGCATTGTGTATAAAGATCCATGGGTTGGGGTTCTTTGTTAAATGGGTTTAACAACTATCTTCCTAACATGTTTTAAAATATAATATCCGCTGCGTTTTTCATATAATCTATGATATATGAGCTTTGATAAACATGTTGGAACCCCTTACAATGGCATCAAGAGCCACTTATACATATGCATACATATATTACTTCACTAGTTCACAGTTTTTGGGTGCTTAACACCTCAAATCTGTGAGTTAGTGGGCTGTTTTGTGCCCCCCTTTTTGATGTTTTAAAGATCTTACTTTATGCATATAATGATCTTTAAAAATCTAGATCATAAGATGTTTATTAGTTTGGACTAAACCCATGTGTTCTTGGTTAATGTTGGCCAAGAAAATGGGTTAAAAAGGGGCTGCCAAAACCGTGTCTTATGATATGTTTTAATATGTTGTTTGTTGTTTATGCATAACAAAGCCTTGACCATATTGATTGATTGTTTGATTGGTTGTTTAGTTATATTCATTTGGGCATGTAATGTTTTATTTTTGGGTTTCAAGTTTTGTTTTGTAATCTATTCATTCATATGATTTGTAATAAATAGATTAGGAGTTTTTCTTTACTAGAAACATGTATTAGGATACATAATTTTGTAAAGGATGCTCAAGATCAAGACTTGAAGAAAAGATAAGACAAAGAGGATGCTTGAAGATGTGGATTCAAGTGGGAGTCCCTTTGATCAACCATGTGTCATGATTCTTAACCCTTAGGACAAGACCATTTGACACACTTGTTTTGGCTAAACAAGTGTGCTCAACATAGTATGCTTTGTTATGCATATATGAATGTTTTGTTTATGTTTGGTTGATTGCATATGATGATGTTTGTTTTGATTATTTGGATGTGATTAACGAACCGTCTACTAAAACAAACTATAAACAAGAAAATTGGTTCTCAAATCATTAAGCAAAATAGAATGGTTCTATAAAAGGAATTAATGGTTTGTAAAATAAAATGAGTTTTATTTAAAAGAATCGATAGAGTACCATATGGTTGAATGCATACAATCATATGATACATAGACTTTTCTAAAACTAGAATTGTATCATTTTAAATCCCTTTTGAAAACAAGTTAAGCACCATCCTTTTACACAACACTTAGGTTACTTGCAAACTCTTAGTGGGATAAAGGTCACCTAACCACTTTGAGGGAACTTGTGACTTGAGGTGAGAATACCATGTTTGTGGGATAAAGGTCACCTAACCACTCATGTAGTAAACTCACACGTGTGTGTAAGTAGGACGACTTGATTTATAAAATATATTGAATGGATCACCTAAAATGTGTTTTATAAAAGGTGTTGATGGGGTAAACATGCCGTTATAAACAAAAGATGTTCAAACGATCCCATACCACTAGAAGTTGCAATAGGTTGCAATTGTCATTTATGACTACCTTGTTTATTTAAATAATGGGATAAAGGTCACCTAACCAATATTTAAATATAACGTTGGATTCTAAAATTTTATTTATTAATAAGTCTATGAGACATAAAGGGTGTTAATAAATAAAATATAATTATATCAATGATTACTAAAATGGACTTTGTAAAATCTTGTAGATGGGCAACAACAACGCTAATAGTGATGTACCTAACCAAAACAACTTATCTCTTAGGGCGATCCTTCAAAGGGATCGTCTAACGCCTAACAACTTCATGGATTGGTACCGCAGCTTGAGAATTGTTCTCAAGCAAGAAAAGCGGGCCTACATTCTTGATGATCCCATCCCTGATGAACCTAGCGAGGAGGATGTGGAGGCCTATAATAATTGGGTAAAGTATGTAGAGGACTCCGTCCAAGTCTCTTGCCTTATGTTGGCAAGTATGACACCTGAACTCCAAAAGGAGTATGAGCTCCATGGAGCCTATGACATGATCACTCAGTTGCGGGAAACGTTCCAGCAACAAGCTAGAGTGGAGCGCTTTGAAACGTTTCGAGCGCTTCATGCATGTCGGATGGAGGAAACCCAATCAGTTTCATCTTATGTTCTTAAGATGAAAAGCCACATCGACCGCCTTCAAAGGCTAAATTGTCCTGTCTCAAAAGAATTGGCCACGGATTTGATCCTTAATGGCCTAACTAAAAGGTTTGAGGCATTCGTCATGAATTACAACATGAACGGATGGGACAAGAGCATAAATGAACTTCATTCGATGCTCAAATCAGCTGAGGCGGGAATGGGTAAAAGGGTTTTACCCGTTCTCACCATTAATGAAGGTGGGAGAAGAAAAAGGTCTCTACCCCCTCCTAAGGCAAATGTTGCCAAAGGAAAGGGGCACGTTAAAGGGAAGGGGAAGATGGTTTTTAGGGCGGAACCTCCGAAGCCCAAGGAGAAGAAGCAAAAGGTTGCTGTAAACGACCCATGCTTCAAATGTGGTGAGATAGGACATTGGATGAGAAATTGTCCAGTCTATCTCAAAGAGTTGAGAGAGAAGAGGGATGCGGGGCAAACCTCAGGTATAATTTATATGATACATGTTGAGCTAAATGTTATTTCTTCTAACACATGGGTATTAGATACCGGATGTGGAACTCACATTTGCAATTTGTTGCAGGGTTCAAAAGAAATGAACATTATGCAAAAGGGGAAATAAGTCTGTTCATGGGCAATGGTGCAAAGGTTCACGTGGAAGCCCAAGGAGACTACATTTTGAAGCTTCCAAGTGGTTTGGAAGTTATTTTATATAATGTATTATATGCTCCTAGTTTGACTAGGAACATAATTTCTGTTTCCCGTTTAAGACAATATGATTATGATTTCAAGATTGTTGACAATGATATTCATGTTTCTTTAAATCATGTATTTTATTTTAAGGCTATACCTTGTAATGGTATTTATGAATTGGTTCATGAAAACACAACATATGATAGCTCAATATATCAAGCAACCACCAAAAGACTCAAACAAGATTTGAGTGATACCTACCTTTGGCATTGTCGTCTTGGTCATATAAACAAGAAACGTATACAAACACTTCAAAAGAATGGTCTTTTAAACACAAATGAATGTGATTCATTTGATGTATGTGAATCTTGTTTACAAGGAAAAATGACTAAGGCACCCTTTAGTGGTACTAACGAAAGGGCAAAAGATTTATTAGGTATCATACATTCAGATGTATATGGTCCTTTTAAGCCAATGACTAGGAATGGTGAAAGATACTTCATTACCTTTACCGACGATTATAGTCGCTATGGATATGTGTATTTATTAAGACACAAAGATGAAGCTTTTGAAATGTTCAAAAACTTCAAGAATGAAGTAGAAAATCAACTCAACAAGTCAATTAAAGTTCTCCGCACCGATAGAGGTGGTGAATACTTAAGTGATATTTTTCAAGATCATCTTAGGAGTTGTGGGATCATCTCACAACTCACTCCACCTGGAACACCGCAACATAATGTGTGTCTGAGAGGAGGAATCGAACCTTATTGGATATGGTTCGATCTATGATGGCTAGAAGCACATTGCCTCTATCATTTTGGGGTTTCTCTTTGCTCTCAGCGGCCCGTATTCTGAATATGGCCCCAACCAAAAAGGTGGAAAAGACACCTTTTGAGATATGGCATGGAAGAGTTCCATCCCTATCGTACTTAAGGGTCTGGGGTTGTGAGGCTTATGTTAAGACACCCACCCCAAACAAATTAGATGTCCGATCCACCAAGTGTATCTTTGTTGGATATCCTAGAGATTCTATGGGATATTATTTCTATAATCCACTGGAACAAAAGGTATTTGTTGCCAGAAAGGGTGAGTTCTTAGAAGCCAAGTTCCTTATGGAAGGAGCTAGCAGTAGAACAGTGGATCTTGAAGAGGATCAAAAACTGCAAGAACCACAGCCCGATGCACGTTTGGTTGAAACTAGCACTCAACATGAGGATGTTGAGGATGATCAAGCGGTTGATCAATACACACAAAACGTTCGCAGAAGTGGTAGAACTACTAATCCACCTGAAAGATACGGATTTTTCATGGATGGATGCTATGTGGTAGATTCAGATGAACCAACCACATATCATGATGTAGTGTCCAATTTGGATTGTGACAAATGGCTTGAAGCCATGAACGTTGAGATGCAATCCATGTATGACAATCAAGTTTGGGAACTTGTTATGCCGCCTCTTAATTCCAAAGTAGTTGGAAGTAAGTGGGTTTTCAAGAAGAAAACCGATATGCATGGAAACTTGGATACTTACAAAGCTAGACTTGTAGCAAAGGGTTTCACTCAAACTCAAGGGGTTGATTATGATGAAACCTTCTCACCTGTTGCAATGCTTAAGTCTATTAGGATATTGTTTGCCATAGCAGCTCATTATGATTATGAGATTTGGCAAATGGATGTCAAAACTGCTTTCCTAAATGGATATCTTGAGGAAGATGTCTATATGGTTCAGCCTGAAGGTTTTGTCGATCCAAACCATCCTAACAAAGTATGCAAGTTAAAGAAATCAATCTATCGATTGAAACAAGCATCGAGAAGTTGGAATCACCGTTTTGATGATGAAGTAAAGAAATTTGGCTTCATCAAAAATGCTGACGAGGCTTGTGTGTATAAAAAGGCTAGTGGGAGCACAATAACCTTCCTAGTATTGTATGTTGATGACATACTACTATTGGAAATGACATTCCAACCTTGGAAGGCGTAAAAACCTGGCTTGGAAGTTGTTTTTCCATCAAGGATCTTGGTGAAGCCACCTATATTCTGGGAATAAAGATCTATAGGGATAGATCAAGGCGGTTAATTGGTTTGAATCAAAGTGCATACATTGACAAAATCTTGAAAAGGTTCAAGATGGAAAACTCTAAGAAAGGTACCGTACCTATTCAAAGAGGGACAATATTGAGTACGAGTCAATGTCCAAGCTCCAAGGAGGAGCAAACTAGGATGAAGGCGATCCCATATGCATCTGCTATAGGATCCATCATGTATGCAATGATATGCACTAGACCAGACGTGTCATGCGCTTTAAGCATGACAAGTAGATACGAGCAAAATCCTGGTGATAGTCATTGGATGGCTATCAAAAACATTCTGAAGTACCTAAGGAGGACTAAGGACATGTTCTTGATCTACGGGTCTGGTGAAGAGGAACTCGTTGTAAGAGGTTACACGGATGCAAGTTTCCAAACCGATCGAGATGATTCACGATCTCAATGGGGGTACATTTTTATTCTAAATGGGGGAGCTATTTCTTGGAAAAGCTCAAAGCAAGAAGTCGTAGCGTTGTCCACTACAAAGTCAGAATACGTCGCCGCTTCAATGGCAGCACAGGAAGCTGCATGGCTGAAGAAATTCATAGCCGATCTAGGGGTAGTCCCTTCCATTCAGGATCCCCTAGAGATCTTTTGTGACAACGAGGGTGCGATTGCTCAAATCAAGGAACCTCGTGCTCATCAAAAGACTCGGCACATTGAACGGAGATTCAACTACATAAGGGATGAAGTTGAAAAAGGAAAGATATGTATTCGCAAAGTCCACACTGATAAAAACGTTGCGGATCCACTCACAAAGCTCCTTGAAAAGGCAAAGCATGAGGGTCATGTTTGTGCCATGGGACTTAGATATTCAAGTGACTGTATTTGATGTTGTATTTTGTATTTGGATATTAGAACTTCTGTTATTTGACTTAATTATATGGTTATAATTTTCATTTGTTCTTCTATTTTAGCATGTTTAAATCCGTGAATAAATAAGTTATTCTAAACGTCCGTAGTCGATCATACTTGTGGGAACAACTATGAATGCAAGACTATAATGAACTTGGATTGGTTGATGTTCATAAGGTATGAATATAAAGCAAGAGGTTGTTACCAAGGTTCATTGATATCTATGGGATATAGATGTTGGACTGACCCGCACTCAATTATTTCTGCATGGAATCTTTGTGATTAGTCATATACATTAGGGGTAGCAAACCGTTGCTAGGCGTTATTTGCTGCTTGCATCAATCTTCTATGAATCTTGTGCAAGTGGGAGATTGAAAGATTTGATCTGCCAGGATACATATTAATTGATGTGGCTAGTGTGATATGATCCAAGTGGGGTCATACCCAATAACAAGCCAAACAAACACTGATAAATATTTATTCGTTGATAATATCATACAATTAAATATTAGCACCAATTTAGAAATCGGCTTTTCTAAATCATTGCTTTTGTAAATGAACAAGATTATATATATATATATATATATATATATATATATATATATATATATATTATATATATATATATATATATATATATATATATAATTTATTCATATGGGATTATTTGTTTCATTGCTTAAATTGGTTAAACAATGACATATAATAGTGTGTGAGTTCTATAAAATTAAATAGTTTAATTTTATAAAAGGGTAGAATGCAAGTATATTTTTTTTAATAATTTGAATTAAGAGGGAAAGACCAAGGGAGCCTAATTTTCGGCCACCCCTTGAGTCTTGGGATTCCCTTTTTGTTGTTACAAGACATGCAATTAACTACACACTTCACTCTTGCATTTTTCACTCTCTCACACACACATAACAACAAAAGAGAAAAATCCTCTCTACCTTCTCTCTAGAAAACGGTTTTTAGTAAGAAAGGGGCTGATTTTCAGCCTTTAATCTTAGTGTTCTTGGCTGAAAATCAAGAGTTCAAGAGGGTTCTTGAAGGTGGTGTTGCATAACCTAGCAAAGAAGGTGTTTGAAGAAGCTTGGGGTACAACCTCTTGAGGACTTCTAGCTTGACGTTTCAGCCTTACATTCATCTCCTTTCATCTCATATAATTCGTTTTGGAGAAGCTACAAAGGTTGTAGTTTTATATCTTATGCTTTATCTTACTATATGCATTGTGTATAAAGATCCATGGGTTGGGGTTCTTTGTTAAATGGGTTTAACAACTATCTTCTTAACATGTTTTAAAATATAATATCCGCTGTGTTTTTCATATAATCTATGATATATGAGCTTTGATAAACATGTTGGAACCCCTTACAATTTCATCTTCTGATTTTGGGTGATCTCTTGAGGATGATACACATGATGATGTGGTTTGGAAATTACTTTCACCTTCAGGTTTTACTATTGATTTTGGAGTAAAATCTGTAGGTGGTGCAATGTTAGTGTAACCTATTCCAACTTCACATTCGAAGTTGTTTGCTTGCTGAGACGCATTTGAAATCCCTTGCAGGATGATACCCAACGGTCACACTCAACTTGGGTAGCTGGAAGTGTTTCTTTGAGATCTCTGTGGTTCTCAAGAATGACCTCAAGCGTAGCCTTTTCATCATTAATTGGCATTTAAGCTTATAAATCTCATCATCTTTATCTTTAAGGACAGACTCATACTCAGCTTTTTTTTTGGAAAGGGTTTGCTCAAGCTCAAGATTTTGATTTATTAAAGCTACATTTGCCTCTCTAATAGAGATAGATGCAGCTATGCAAGATTTAGAACATAGTTTGGCCTTAGCCTCAGAGGATACCTGGGTTACCTGTGATGAAGATGCATTGGAGCATGAACCCTCAGTAGACTACAGGGCCATGAGAGCAAGATTCCCAAAAGGATGTTCACCACCATGTTGACCATCACTAGTAAATAGTTGCTCATTACCAGAAAGATCATCTTGTAAACTGCTCCAGTCAACAGCACCGGGGGTGAAGAAGCTGTGATGAGGTTGTGATTGAGATGGTTGCGATGGTTGAGGCTCAGGTAACGCTTGAGGTTGTTGTGCAATAGGAACTTGAACTTGATTTGGATGTGGCATGTAATAGCAGGGATACGGATATGGCATTGGACCATGATGGACAAAATATGCAGGAGATAGAGGTTGTGAGTGATGACCAGAACAAGCAGGATGTTGCCCTCTGTTTTGTGAACTATTGCTTGGAAAAGTCACAAAGGGTGCAGAGGAGTTAGATCCAGTTGATCTACACTCCCTTGCAAAGTGCCCAAGCCTGTGGCATTTGTGACACCTCAACTTACTCTTGTCAAAACCAACTTTGGTTTTGCTAGAGAGTCCTGGAAATTTCCAACCAGTTCTCTTGTAGAACTTTTGAGATCTGATATTAATCAAAGCCATTTGGCTTAGAATATCCATCTCTTCTAAGTCATCATCAGCAATACCTTTCAAATCATCCATAATGAAGCACAATTGTCACTATTACAGCCTGACTGACTATCAACACTAACAAATGCATGATCAAAACTATTTGAAGAGAAATCTATATGCACATCATAAGGGCTTTCTGATGTAGCATATTCTGATTCATGACCAACCAAGGCAGTGTTCCGTGATACAAAGTCAGCAGTGAGCTTTCCTGATGATGCCAGTTCCCTTTTCTGCTCTATCTCTCTTTCAAATGTAAGCAGTTTCCCATGGAGTTGGGTGAGAGATAGGTTATCCAGATTTGCACTGGAGCATAGGATAATGGTACATGTGTCCCATCTCTCAGGTAGTGATCTGAGGAATCTGTTATTCATCTGGCTATTAGTGTATTCATGTTTGACCGTTTTCAGCTCAGAGATCAAACAGGAATAACGCTCAAACTATTGAGTCAGTGTCTCACCCTTCCTATGAGAGAATGTCTCATATTGTTGGGCAAGGATTTCTCTGTTGTTTTGTAAGACCTCATCTGTTCCACCAAATTGTTCTTTCAATGCATTCCAGAGTTCATGAGCAGTTTCATGATGCATAAGCCCAAAATAGATTTCCTTCGGCAATGCCATGGCCAGAATTCCATGGGCTTTAGCATCAATCTCAAACAGTTTTCGATCCTCATCTGAGTATTGTTCCTTCTTCATCGGAACCATTTGGTTGGCTTCCGGATTGTTCACCATAGGATTGTGTGGACCATGTACCACACATGTCCAACAACCTGAACTGTTAACAGACAGGTGATGGAGCATTCTTCGTTGCCATATGTTATACTCAGTCCTAACCAGCATCGGAGGCTTGGTTGAGGAGCCAGTATTGTGAGGGTCATTAGAAGGAGTAGTCATTCTTAGATTCAATCAAATTCAATTAAGTTTTAACCAATTTAGCGCAAAACACAACAAACTCAATACGAACCAAGAGCAATCTCAAAGCAAATAACCGAAAGCAGTAGAAATTCAATCTCTATAAGCAATTCTTGCAAATATGCTAATTTGATCAAACTTAGATATCGAAATAGCAGTTTCAATGATCAATTGTTAGATTGATCAATGATTAACCAGCTCTTATACCATTTGTTCGGATCAGTGATTTAAGTTTGATTAATTAGAGTAGATTGTAGCAGAATTCGAACAATGAATTAGAAAATTTAGCAACAACTCAACTAATACTCAATGGAATAGTACACGGTTATAGAGAGAGAGAGAATTCTGCAAAAGGAATATTTCATTCAAATGCTTTCGTGGTGGCTGAAAGTCACACGTTACAATTAGGTCAATATTCCTTATATAAGGAATGTGACGTCTGCTCATGTCACTTCATAGTGACATCTAACAGAATTATACAAACAACTGAAACTATGCAAACTACTGAGAATGTTCTCAACAACTGATCACATCTTAGAGAATGCTAAGTACAAGAACATAAAACTACTGAACTAAAACTACTGTAACTAGAAACTACTGAAAGGTAAATTACAAGTACTGAAAAGGAAAACCATCACAACTACTGAAGTTAATAACTTCAGCTGTTGTGACAACTACTGAAGTTAATAACTTCGGTTGTTGTGACAACTACTAATCACTCTCGTCTTCAGTCTTTGTCTTGAGTCTTTGTTCTTCAGACTTTTATTTTAGACGTTGTCTTCAGCTGATAGGTTCAGACTTTGTCTTCAGTATTTTACTTTCAGACTTTGTCTTCAGTAGTAATCCTCTGATCTTGTCTTTAGACTTTGTCTTCAGACCTTGTAATCAGCTGATGTCTTCAGCTGTTGTGATCTTCTTCAGCAGTTGTAATGTCTGTGGGACTTGGAGGTTTTTCTGATCAGGCTCATTGGTTCTTTTGGTCCAACATATAGATTGATGCTGAGGAGTTGCAGGCATGGATGCATAAGCTACTGGGAGCATTTTGAGGCTGGCATCTGCATTTTGACCTGTCTTGGTATTATGAGATGAAAAAAATGTTGTAATTGAACGAAATGACATGTTTTTAGTTATTAATGAAAGTTTTTTAAATTTCGCTGCAAAATATATGTACAGTTTATAATGTTTTAAGTGCAATGAATGACCAACTGTGAGGTGTCCGAGAACAGGGCCTTACAGCATCCTTTTTAGGCATGTAACACAACGACCATCACTTGTAAACTCTTTCTTGGCATTCCAGTTACCAAACTATTGGAGCCTTGAAGATTAGCATTTAGTCTTTAGTTTTTGTTTTTGTCATAGTGTAGGGACTTATTTGTAAATATATGTTCCTTAGTTTTTGTGGAGAGTATAGATAGGATTATATGTATTTTTGTGCATGTAGACGCTTGTTGAGTACTTAGAACTCTATCTCATTTGTACATTGTAATCCTTCGCAACTATCAATAGAAATATCTGTTAATTTTTGTTATATTTGAATCTGTTGATTACTTTGTTCATATAATTGATAATCACATCATAATATCAACACAGATCGATCCATTTGAACCTATCAAATGGTATAAGAGTCTTTGGTTCAGTGATTTGGAGCTTAAAATCAACTTTTGAGCCCCTATGAATCACTTGAATATGTGTTTGATAGCAATTGTAAAATTAATTATTGAATTTGTGTGCGAACTATTCTTCGTATTCAAACTCAAGTTCAAGCAAAAATTCAAATTAATTGTTGTTGATTGAGAGATTTTATGTTTAAGGATTGATTATCAGTGGATATTACACTTGACTAAAGGTTTTTAGATCAATTAATCAAGTTTCAAAAAATTTGTTAAGATCTGGTTGTTAAGAAGATGATTAATTAAGCGTTTAGAGTGTTAGAATCATCTAAAATTGACCTAAGTGTGTGGGCGCATTAACATTGTTTAATCGTTTTCAGAGTAGATATTTAGACACTATTATGGATGTTTTAGTACTAATTGGACATTTTTTCAGAAACTAAGTCCCACACACTTGTACACTATTTGGTCGCTCTACAATTGTTAGGGCGCTTGATGTAACACCCGGTTATTTTAAAGTTAAAGAAAGAGAAGAATAAAGCGAAGGAAAAGAAAGAAAGGCTATTTAACCAAATATGAGGGGTTAAATATGTAAAAAGTACAAGATTTACTTTTAAGTTGTACAAAAGTAGCATGGCCGCCCATGCCATGCCACTTTTTAATTTTGAGTTCGGATTTTAGAGAGAGAAAGAGTAGAGCTCAGGTTTTTAGAAGAAAAAGAAGAAAGAGTTCGAATGCAAGGTAAGAATTCATGATTTTATGGTGTTCTTGACTGGTCATATCCTCGGTTTTATGCTTATGTGTGTTTGTATGTGTTCTGCTATGTTTTTAGTGGCTTTCTAAGTGGTTGAATTCAATTTGCAAACGAGTTTGGAGGAAGCCATACTAAAAAGCTGCAAAGGTGAGTTCTAGGACCCCTCTTTTACTAGTTTTTAACTGATTTTGGGGCTGGAGATGCATGAATATATATGTTTTTATTAAACTGGGTTTTGGACCCGTATGCTTGAATGTGTGTATGATGATGTTATGATGTGATGTGTGACTATGTTCATTCTTGATGATGTATGATTGTGTTTCTAAGGCTTAGAGGGTAAGATTTAAGCTTAGAACATGATGAATGGTGCATGGAAATCAAATATGATGTTTTAGGTTCATATGTTAAGTTTTTAAATCTGCCTAAGTGTTTGGAAGTCAATGCGGATGAAAAGGGTTAATGTGGATGAACATTAACCATTGAGCAAGGCCAATGGGAATGAAGTCAATTGTGGATGAAGTCAATGCAGATGAACATTGACTAAGTGCATCAAATGCGGATGAGCATTTGAGTAAGGCTAGGAAATGCAGATGAGGTATGTCAATGCGGATGAGCATTTGACTAAGTCTGGAAATGCTGATGAAATATGTCAATGTGGATGAACATTGACTAAGTGCATGAAATGTGGATGAGCATTTGACAGTGGGAAATGCGGATGAAGTCAAATTCGGATGAAGTCAATGTGGATGAACATTGACTAAGTGCATGAAATGCGGAGGAGCATTTGACTAAGTCTGGGAAATACGAATGACTAAGGCCAAATGCGGATGAACTATAGAAAATGCAGATGAACTATAACAAATGCGGATGAACTATAGGAAATGCGGATTAATGCTTAGAAAAATTCCGACTTTTTGTGAAAAAGGAGTAATGTAGGCTTTGACCTAGGAGATTCCCGGGAGATATGTAAGTTGACTTTTGGGGTCATAGATGGTATGATGGGCTTGTATTGATATGTGATTGATGCTTATGCATGATGATGATGATGATGTTGCATGGTTATACATGATGTATGTTATGTATGTATGATGCCCTGCATGATGATGTATGAATGATATGTTTATGTTACTTATGATGATGTATATTTATCTTTCCTATGTTACTCAGACATATGTACTGCCATGTTTCAGAATAGCTAAGAACTAAGTCAAAGTATAATATTCAGTAAATATCAAGACCCAATATGTATCTCAGGTGAGAGAATACCAAATGATGTTCGCCTTTACTCAAATTTACTTATGATTAATCATGAAGATTCCAGGTAGTAATATTTGAGATACGGGTCAGTCCAATATTTGTATCCCACAAATATCTAAGAACCTTGGTAGCAATCCTAGGTCTATATTTATCCATATGAATATCTACGAATCGAAGTTCATAATAGTCTTACCCTCATACTTGTTCCCACAAGTATGAACGACTACGGACGTTCTGAGTAAATGATGTACTCCTGGATTTTAAACATGCGAAATATGAATATTAGTTGAACCATTATAACAAAATAATTCAAGTAATAAAGGGTTATAATATCTAAATACAAAATTAAAGATCAAATCCAGTCACTAAAATATTGACGTCCCATGGCATAAGTATGACTTTCATGCTTTGCCTTTTCAAAAAGCTTTGTGAGTGGATCCGTAATGTTTTGATCCGTGTGAACTTTACAAATACATGTCTTTCCCTTTTCAACTTCATCCCTTATATAGTTGAATCTCCATTCAATGTGCCTAGTCTTTTGATGTGCACAAGGTTCCTTGATTTAGCAATCGCACCCTTGTTATCACAAAGAATTTCTAGGGGATCCTGAATGGAAAGGACCACACCTAGGTCAACAATGAATTTCTTCAACCACGCAGCTTTTTGAAGTGCTAATGAAGCGGCGATGTATTTTGACTCTATAGTTGATAATGCCACCACATCTTGCTTAGAGTTCTTTGAAGAGACTGCTCCTCCTTTCAAGATGAAAATGTATCCCGATTGTGATCATGAATCATCCCGATCAGTTTGGAAACTTACATCTATGTAACCCTTAACTACGAGTTCCTCCTCACCAGATCCATAGATTAGGAACATATCTTTGGTCCTCCTTAGGTACTTAAGTGTGTCCTTACAGCCATCCAATGACTATTTCCAGGATTTTGCTATTAGCGGCTTGTCATGCTCAAGGCGCATGACACGTTCAGCCTAGTGCATATCATTGCATACATGAGGGATCCTATGGCATATGCATACGGGATTCCATTCATTTTGTCTTGCTCATCCTTTGAGTTTGGACATTGATTCTTACTCAATATCGTTCCTCTTTGGATAGGTACCATACCTTTCTTAGCGTTTTCCATCTTGAACCTTTTCAAGATCATATCAATGTATACACTTTAGTTTAAACCTATCAACCGCCTTAATCTATCCCTATAGATCTATATTCCCAAACTATTGGCAGCTTCATGAAGATTCTTAATGGAAAAACAGCTTCCAAGTCAGGCTTTTACACCCTACAAAGTTGGAATGTCATTTCCAAGTAGTAGAATGTCATCGACATAAAATACAAGGAAAGTGATGATACTCCCACTACTTTCTTATATACACATGCTTCATCATCGTTTTTGATGAACCCAAATTTGATTATCTGTTCAACAAAACGGTGATTACAACTTCTTGATGCTTGCTTCAATCCATAGATTGATTTCTTTAACTTGCATACTTTGTCAGGATGTTTTGGATCGACAAAACCTTCGGGTTGAACCATATAGACATCTTCCTCAAGATATCCATTTAGAAAAGCAGTTTTGACATCCATTTGCCAAATCTCATAATCATTATGAATAGCTATGGAAAATAATATCCTAATAGACTTTAGCATTGCAACTAGTGACTGAAACCCCTTGAATCAACCCCTTGAGTTTGAGTGAAAAGCGGTTTTGACATCCATTTGCCAAGTCTCACATAATCAACCCCTTGAGTTGGGGTGAAACCTTTTGCTACAAGTCTAGCTTTATAAGTATCCAAGGTTCCATCCATATCGGTTTTCTTCTTGAAAACCCACTTACTTCCAACTACCTTGGATTTAAGAGGTGGTACAACCAAGTCCCACACTTGGTTGTCATACATGGATTGCATCTCAATGTTCATGGCTTCAAGCCATTTGTCATAATCCAAACTGGACATTGCATCACGATAAGTGGTTGGTTCATCAGAATCTACCACATAGCATCTATCTAAGAAAAATCCATATTATTTATGTGGATTACTAATTTTACCAGCTCTGCGAACGTTTTGTGTGTATTGATCAACTATTTGATCATCCTCAACATCCTCATGTTGAGTGCTAGTGTGAACCAAACGTGTATCCGTTTGTGGTTCTCGATCCTCCTCAAGATCTACTGTTCAACTACTACTATTTCCTTCCCTAAAGAACTTAGCTTCTAAGAAGTTAGCCTTCTTGGAAACAAACTCCTTTTGTTCCAATGGATCATAGAAATAATATCCCACAGAATCTCTAGGATATCCAATGAAGATACACATAATGGAATGGCTTTCTAACTTGTTTGAGGTGGGAGTCTTAACATAATCCTCATAACCCCACACCTTTGAATATGATAGAGATGGAACCCTCCCATGCCATATTTCAAAAGTTGTCTTTTTCACTTTCTTGGTTGAGGCCCTATTCCAAATACGGGCCTCAGAGAGCAAAGCGAAACCCGAAAAGTTAACTTTCTTGGACACACCATTGTGTTGTGGTGTGCCAGGTGGAGATAGTTGTGAGACAATATCAAAACTTCTAAGATGATCTCTAAAAGCATCATTTAGATATTCACCTCCTCTATTGGTGTTGAGAATTTTTATTGACTTGTTTAGTTGATTTTCTACTTCGTTGTGAAACGTTTTGAACATTTCAAAAGATTCATCTTTGTGTCTTAACAAGTACACATAACCATGTCAACAATAGTCGTCGGTAAAGGTAATGAAGTATCTTTCATTGTACCTAGTCATTGGTTTAAAAAGACCACATACATCTCAATGTATCATTCCTAATAAATATTTTGCCCTTTCTGTTTTGCCACTAAATGGTGCCTTAATCATTTTACCTTGTAAACAAGATTCACATAGATCAAATGAATCATATTCACTTGCTTTTAAAAGACCGTTCTTTTCAAGTGTTTGTATGCGCTTCTTGTTTATATGACCAAGACAGAAATGCCAAAGATAGGTGTCACTCAAATCCAATTTGAGCCTTTTGGTGGTGGTTTGGTACAATGAGCTATCATATAATGTGTTTTCACGAACCAATTCATAAATACCATTAATAGGAATAGGTTTAAAATAAAAGATGTCATTTAAAGAAACATGAATTTCATTTTCAATAAATGTCATAACATAACCATATTGTCTTAATTGGGAAACTAAAATAATGTTCCTAATCAAACTAGGAACATACAAAACGTTCTTTAAAATTGCTTCCAAACCATTTGGAAGCTTAAAGATGTAGTCCTCACGATCTTTAACTTGACCTTTTTCCCCATTCCCCATGTAGAGGCTTACATCCCCTTTCTTGAAGTCCTTACTTCTATTGAACCCCTGCAACAAATTGCAAATATGACATCCACATCCGGTATCCAATACCCATGTGTTAGAGGATATAGATTTAGATCAATATAAATCATGAAAAGTGTACCTGAGTTTTGCCCGACATCCCTCTTAGCTTGCAACTCTTTGAGATGGACAGTACAATTTCTTGCCTAATGTCCAATCTCCCCACACTTGAAGCGTGCGACATTTGAAGCAACCTTTTGCTTCTTCTACGCTTGTTTTGGTGGTGGCGCTCTTACCACTCCCTTTTCCTTAACCTTGACATACCCCTTTCCCTTGGCAACATTTGCCTTGGGTGGGGGTGAGGCCTCTTCTTGTTCCCACCTTCATTGATGGTGAGAACATGCAAAGCCTTTTTACCCATGGCCACCTCGGTAGTTTTGAGCATAGATTGAAGCTCACTTTTGTTCTTATCCTACCCATTCATGTTATAGTTCATAACAAAGTTATCATAACTTTTTCGAGACGTGACAATTCAGCCTTTTGAGGCGGTCAATGTGGCTTTTCATCTTAAGTACATAAGATGAAACTGATTGGGTGCCATCCTTACGACATGCATGGAGTGCTCGAACTATTTCAAAGGACTCTCCCATTGCTTGTTGTTGGAACATTTCCTTCAACTGGGTAATCATGTCGTACGCTCCATGATGTTCATACTACTTTTGAAGATCCGGAGTCATACTTGCCAACATGAGGCAAGACACTTGGACCGAGTCCTCAGTGTATTTCACCCAATTATTATAGGCCTCCTCATCATCCTCATTAGGTTGAACTGGAATCAGATCATCTAAAATATACGATTGCTTCTCTTGCTTGAGAACAATTCTCAAGTTTCGAAACCAATCTATAAAGTTATTATGGTTTAGAAGCTCCTCTTGGAGAATGTTCCTTAGTGATAGTGAGTGAGCGGATGGGATGTCATTATTTTCATTGTTTTTGGTGGCCATCTGCAAAATTTAACAAAGTTCAATTTTAGTGTTTTCGATATTATTCATATTTTAATTATTAAAGCACTTTTAAGTGTCTTACACAAATTTAAAATTCTAGAATCCAACATTCCATTTATCTAGTGGTTGGTACCCTTTATCCCATTATTTTAATTAACAAGGTAGTCAACGTTTTGACAATTGCAACCCTTTGCAACTTCTAGGGGTATGGATCGACTTAAACATCATATGCATGGTCAGCACATTTATCCCACCAACATCTTTGTAAACCATATTGTAGGTGATCCATTTAACATGGCTTGCAAATCAGTCACCTTACTTATTGGTGTTTGATTAGCTTGTTATTGGGTATGACCTTACTTGGATCATAATGTACTAACCACATCAAGCTTGTATGTGTCTTGGGCATACAAGATCCAACAACCTTTGGAGGTGCTATCCGGGCTTTAGGCTTACCAAACTAGGTATACTATGTATAAAGCCTTGAAAATAATCTGTGAAGGAGGCAAAGAGATTCAAGATCTCAAAAGACAGGACCTGAAACCAGATGATGAACAAAATGATCTTACAATAGAAATTTTTGAGTACATATGTGGATAAACCATAAACTAGGTGATGAACAGATATGTGCAACTTACAACCGAAATGTCAACTTTAGGGATTAATAATTATCATAAAGACCTAAATGATAGACTTCTAAATACACTTCCATCTTCTTTGAAACAAACAATGACTTTGTTAAAGCATACTAAAAAGTTTCCGATGATTCTTTATCTTCTTATTGCAAAGATTGAGTCAATGGAAATGTGACATCTGGTAAATTTCGGTTACCAAACACCGTTAGTTCCGTTAAGTCTTGCTTACACGTGTCATAAACACACACTAGTTGTCGTTAAACATTGATGACCCAATAATAATGAATAATGTTAAATTAATGAGAATCTAATTGATTATGTGATTATTGTGTTATGTTTATGTGTTTTCATGTTTTAAAATGTTAATTAGAAAATTAATCGCGTAACGCGGAAACGTGCCTATTTATTCGCAAGTCTTGTGTTGTTATAAAGATAAAATATATAATGATTTTCATTAGTTTGTATCTTTATATTATTAAGTTAAAAACACTTACAAAGAGTTTAAAGCCTAGTTTTTATAAAATACAAATTACAAGGGCTTAAAGGGTAATTATGGAAATAAAATTAAACAAACACCCAAACCCTAATTCCCACCCACCCCCCATTCGCCGCAAACACCCACACACACCCCTCCCATTGCGAAATCAGCCAAGAAAAAGCAAGAGAACTCGAAATTGGATCAATTTCAAGGGTTACTACACGTTGGAATCATCAATTGCAAGTTAACCCGTGTTTAAAGGTTAGATTTTACATGTTTTGTGAGACTTTTCATAAGGGCCGAACCCTAGTTGCGAAATTGGTGTTCATGGAGTCGAATTTGATGTTGTTTGATGTGTTAGTACATTAGTTAGATTGTATACATGTTAGTTAACGTTGATTATGTATGAATTGTATGTTTTTAGTGGTTTAATCATGGACTTTGCTTGGAAGCAAACCCTAATTCAAAAATGGTAGGATAATGGATGAATGATGATTGTTTCATGAATGTTTGATGATTAATAGGTTGTATGAATGCTAGGTTACATTGATTTTGCAAGAAATTGATGAATTGATGTTGATGTTCATAGATTACTAATAATAGTAATTTATTTTACATGTAATGTTGAATTATTGATGAATTGATGTTATGGATGTGTTCATCGTGATGATTAGATGTTAGTTTGTTGTTGTGATCATTGGGAATTCAAGAACACATGTTATAGTTCATACATTACTAAAGATAGTAACTTTTTAGGATATGAATTGATGAGTTATGATGTTTGGATGTTGTTGATCATACTTAGATGATGATATGAACTTGAATAGGTATATTATTGATGAATTCATGAATGCATAGGATGTTTAATAGATTTTTGGATGTGCATTCCCAAAAGGGAAACTTTATTTATGCAAAATGTGAAAGATGATAGTTTGAACATGTTTGGGATGTTAGGAGCATGTTAGTAAGTTCTGGATGAATTCTAATGTGATAGAACATGTTAAGTAGTTGTATGGGATGCTTGGATAATCATGGGTGTTGTTTGGACATTGATGATCATGTATGAAGTTGATGTTGATTAGTAGTTAGGACGTCATGTTTGGGACTGGAAATTGATTGTTGTGATGTTGTTGAATGCAATGTACATGCGAATCTGAGGCCCCTACTTAGTAGGATTGGCATGGTTTAGGATGTGAAGTCGTGAGTGACTTCACATGGCATGTGGTGAGTGGTTTGATCCTTGTGTGACATGTTAGTTGTGTTATAACTAGTGGACATGTTAATGTTCTAGATTCGCATGACTTGTATGATACTTGGTTGTATGATGATCTAAGTGATACACCTAGTTAATATAGCATACATATGATCTATGTGAATGTTAACTATGTATGATATATGTGTATGATTACTTGAATGGTTTATAACACATAAAGTCACCAATGGGTCAAACGGGTCAACTGGGTCAAACATGTCTGTTTTTTCTGAAATCTTGAGTCCTTGGTTGTAGTGTACTTAGGGTTTCACATGTTCCCTTTTACACGTACTCACGTACTTATGATCTAGGTAACCACTGAAGGTTGTCTGTCCATTCTGTTTGTCAAGTAGAACTCTAAGTGTCTATTACGCATATTAGGTGAGTTCATGCCCCACTTTTTATTTAATCTCTTTTGGGGGAGATAGCATACTGGTAAATCACAAACCATTTATATATTCAAGTTGTGTATAATATTATATAGTGTTAATATCATGGAAAAGTCCTCACACTTTTGAATTGTTAATATTGAATAGCGGGGAAATTTGGGTAGTACTACTGGGTCTGACGAGCCCCAAGTGTGTGACTCGAGGTCAACCGGGTGCAATTTGTCCTAATGAGCATTGTCACGACCTGTTAAGTCGTGATAGGAGGCAACAAAGTAACACAGTCAGCTTCAATTGCAAAATCACTATGAAATAATATTTATTGTTAATGGACTAGCTATCTGTTACAATGCACTACTTGTATATCTCTATTATTAAATTGTTTATGTTTGGGTATCTCTTGAACTCACCAACCATTGTGTTGACATTTTAGTATGCTATTCTCATGTCATTAGCTTGCTTGCCATAGGAGCACTACATGGTTCACTTGCATTATAAGACTCGGTCTTCAAGGCATTTTTAGCATTCTAATGATTAATGTTTACTCTTTTGGGTTGGCACATGTTTTTCCATAGTATACATTTTTTATTTCTTTGGGGTTGTTTTTTTTAAAATGCTTCCGCACAGTTTAAAGTTTGTACTTTGGTTGATTTATTTAAGTTATGGCATATAAAGTCGTTGCGAGTAACTATTGACTGTGATCCTGGTTTGTTCACACGCCTCGCGGTAAAACTCCGCACGTGGATTTTGAGGGTGTGACAGATTGGTATCAGAGCCATTGGTTACAGGGAACTAGGTTGAATACACACTAGACTATAACCGCACACAGTTAATTAGTTACCTGTGCCTTATCCTCATCTACTATATACTCATTGGCATACACGTCACACTCTCTGCAGCACGGCATCGTCATCGAGAGCTCCGGGTAAGCGACCTGAATCACCTTCACCATCTGAATCCCCACCTCCCGCACCTGGACCTGACAATGGATTCGATAGGCCCCGACTAGCTTATCCTCGAGAGGAGATTGACTGGGATCAACCCTTTTCATTGATGAAGTGTGACCCTCAACGAGACTGGCGTTTCTATCCTAGGTTCGTTGATCATATTATGTTTAGGGAGCGCGTACCTGTCCCGAGGCCCAGGACTAGGAACAATGCCGACCGACCAATTCCTTCACTCCCACGGACGATGCAGTCCAACAAGCAACTAATTGCTACACTAGTGGCTGCACTAGACACCGAGCAGTATCGAGTCAAGCGGCTCACGGGTGATGTCTGTACACTGCAGCAAGAGGTGTACAAACTGAAACATCAACTGGATGAACTTGAGGAACAACACGGGAAGACCCTAAACGTGTGTCACCATATGCAAGATGGTCTCATGGCACTCCAAGGGCGCGTGACTGCTTCTGAACAGCGGGACGCCGTAGCCGATAATAGGATTGCCATTTTGGAAGCTCAACTAGCGGCACTTCAGATTGCTATAGCTCCTACTTCTGTAGCAGACCCTGAGGATGAGGATCCCGAGAAGGGACCCGAGGAGGAAGAACCAGAGGAGATGGAGGATGACAGTGATGGGTCAGATGTTGTCGATTGAATTCTTTATATGACTTAGACTATGTAGTGTTTTCTTTTTGAAACCTATGTGGGATGGGTTGTTTCCCCACACGAGCGACAAACTTCGATTTTGACATTGATAAATTCATTGTGACTCATTTACAATTTATTTACTGGGTTATTATTTTTGTTATGAATGTTGTGGTTGTGATGATTCATTATTTCTCTTATTTACTGTTTACTGTGCTTCAATCAGTTAAATGTGTTTGATGTTACTCATTATTGTATTTGTGAATGTAAAGTGAAAAGAATGGACGCCCGTGGACGTGGACGTGGACGTGGTCGTGGACGCGACGTGGACGTGGTCGTGGATGCGACATGAACGTGGCACCGGAGAACAGGGCGGTAGTGCTATTAACATGACCCCTGTAGAATTAGCTGCTCTAGTTAATGAGCGTGTTCAGGCGGCAGTGGCTGCTGCCCACGTAGGTCAGCCAGCATGTAAACAATGATAGAAAGATAAATCTGATATCCTTCATAACTGTATGGGATGTCTGATTAATGTGTACCTACAAGTCCTTTATGGACCGTAAACCACACACCTAGAGCAGTACAGAGGGTGCTATAGGGCTTGTACTATGGTTCGAGAAGACTGAGTCTATTTCTCCAAATGTAACTGTCCACCTGTGGATCAAGTGAAGTATTCCACCGACACTTTGGAGGGTGCTGCTCTGTCTTGGTGGAACACGCAAGTCCAGATGCTAGGACAAGCGATGGTGAATGGACTTCCATGGGATGAGTTCAAAGCAATGATGACTGAGGAGTACTGTCCTTGCAATGAAGTGCAGAAGTTGGAGATGGAGTTCTGGCAATTGAAGATGCAGGGCTCAGAAATCGAGGCTTACACCACCAGAACCCATGAATTAGCAACTTTGTGCCTGGGAATGGTGAATGAGGTGCATAAAAGGTAGAGCATTACATACGGGGATTGGTACCCAAAATCCAGAGTATGGTAACTGCTTCCAACCCCGCCACAATTCAGCAAGCCATCCAACTAGCTCATAGGCTTACTGACCAAGCCGTCGAGCAAGGACGTCTACCCAAACGGGGTGTTGTGGCGAGCGTGGCCGACAACAAAAGAAAGTGGGATAATGCCAACAACACCAAAGCTTCATCATCTTCTAGCGGTCAACCTCAACCTCAACAGCAACAACAGCCGGTTTAGCAGCAATAGAGGTTCGACAATAACCGTAACTTCAACCAAACGCCTGCAAATAATCAAGGACCCAGTGGTTATGGTGGTAGACATCCGAAGTGCACTCGATGTAATTACTATCATGTGGGAAGGTGATATGAGCTTCAAGTGTCAACGTTGTGGAAAAATTGGACACGCTGCTAAGGATTGTCGTGGTGAGCTGGTAAGGAGGCCACAACAACCTCAAGAACTCCAAAGGGTGGTTTTGAATGTAGGAAAGAAGGGCATTATAAGCGAAACTGCCCACAACTAAGGAGAAATGGTAATGGCAATAACGAAAACAACAACAACAACACCAACAACACACGGTAACAAAAACAACACAGTAATAACACAACGGGAGAAATGGTACTGGTAATGGTGGCAATAAAGTTGGAGCCAAGGGGAGAGCCTTTGTCAATGGCTCAGGTGAGGCTCTAAATGATCCCACAACTGTTACTGGTAGATTCTCTGTAATGGTTGTTTTGCTACGGTTTACTATCTTATATTGATACTAGAGCCGATAGGAGTTTGTGGTCTTAAAGTTAATGTAGTCTTTTAAGTGATATACACTCTGCTTTAGAATCTTAAGATACACAGTGGATTAGCCGACGGTAACAATCCATGTAAGCATATATATCCTTTAAAGACTGTAAGATAGAACTTGGGGTTGGTCATACTTTCTCTATACATCCATGCCTGTTACACTGGGGAGTTTTGATTGTTGTATAGGATGGATTGCCTCTCCTAGACATGCAAGCGGAAGTCACTCATGTAATGAAAGAAGATCATAGGAGTCCCTGTTGATGACAAAAAACCTTACGTCGGGGATGAAGTGGTGTTTGTTGGATAGGCATCATCCATACATGAAAGCTCAAAAGTATACGAAAAAGGTCGTTGGCTATTCTAGCACTGTAAACCGAATAAGCAGAGCGGAGAAAGGTGAAGGGAGAATATTCCCATGACAGGATCAGTGATCACAAGTTTGATGTATCAGAATATAAAGCAGCGGAATACGAACACGAATTAGACAAATTGTAGCAAGCAATCGATATTTGTAAGCATTAAGACCGCATACGGTTATAGGGAGAGAATATGTATTTCTGATTTCTAGGAATGTTTATAGATGTAGAATATTTCTAATCGAATCAATCATTCATTCCATTCAATTACTCATTTCACTCAATGATTACAATAGGTTGTCACTCCTTATATAGAGTGCAACAGTCACTGCTGTTATCACGGAAAGTGACAACTGGCAGATCCAATACAGAAATAACTAATTCTTAACAAACTACTGAAATGTTCACAACTACTGAGAACATATCAGCAAGTTAAGTACAAAATATAAAACTACTGAAACTACAACGACTGAAGAACAAGCTCTTCAGTCGTTTTACAAAACTACTGAAACATAGAAAATAAAACTACTGATATCACAACTACTGAAGAAGTACTCTTCAGCAGTTGTGACAAACTACTGAGGCTTCAGTACTTGATCTTCAGACTTTGACCTTCAGGTGTTTCATCAGCTGATGACTTCAGTAGATATCATCAGCTGATGTCTTCAGTCTTTGTCTTCAGACTTTGTACATCAGTTGTTGATCTTCAGCACTTGTGAACTCTTCAGCTGTTGTACTTCAGTACTTTGGTCTTTCAGCTTCAGCACTTGTGTTCTTCAGCTGTTGTACTTCAGCACTTTGGTTCTTCAGCTGTTAAGGTCTTCAGCACTTGATCTTCAGCTGTTGAAGTCTTCAGTACTTGTCAAACTACTGATGAGGCTTTCAGCAGTTGTTGTGATACCGTGTGGGACTTAGAGGTTTTCTGATCTTGGCTCATTGGTTCTTTTGGTCCAACAAACTCCCCCTGAACCAATGCAGCCAAAACCTCTAACTTATTTATACTCCCACTTATTGATGGCAAAATGTTGGTCTTTTTCCTTCTTGATCAGTAGAGAAGATGACCCATGTAGGCTCCGGCCTGGGAAGAAATCTCAAATATTTGTTTGGCAGAGTATGAATGGGAACTCTGTTTTGGGGAACTGGACACAGAGTTGTTATCCCATTCATGAGATTTACTTCCCCATAATGAGTCTGTATGACTCACGAACATAGGCCTCAAGGAGAACAACTTGTTCCTCTTGAGAGAGTTCTTCTGCTCCTCCTTCGAAGAAGAACTCTGGACCATAGTACTCTGATAAGTACTTCATGGTCCTGCCATTTTTCAGCTCCACCGTAGTTACCTCCCTATATACAAATTCATCAGGATGGTTGCCTTCAAGGAGTAACTGGAGCTCATTCTTTTGGATGTCTTCAAGCTTTTTATATAACAACCCCTTCTTAATCATCTTGTTTTCTAGTAAGGCTTGAGGTGTCTTCTTTGCTTGGTGAGCTTTCTTGAATTCATCAATGATTTCCCAAGGTGAGACTACAACGGCCAACATGATGGTAGATTCTATTGTTTTTCGTACTGGCCGTTGTATCTGTGTGGGATAGTTCTTTTATGGATTCTAGAACTCACCCTGGGGTCTGGCCATACTCTCACTCTCTCCTTCTGATACTGAAAGGTGTGCCTGAGAGTGTACAGCCTTTGAGCATGCCCTTTCATGGCTTGAATAGATGATGACTGAGGAAATTCTTGTCAACCATCTTCAACAGTTGCTCATCGTGCTGTTTCTGCTGTTCTTCTTCTTCTATCTTGACTCTGACCATTTCCCTTTGAGAGTCAGGTGTGATCATGGGTTGACTTCGGGGTTTTGGTAGCTTCAGAACAGCAGAGAGTGGCAGACTATCATCTTCATCCTCTTCTTCTTCTTCTTCTTCCATCCTCAGCACCCTTTCTCCTTCGGGGTACATCACTGGATGATGGTTGGGTTGGTGAAGGAATTGGTTTTGAAGAATGAGGATGTTTGGATTTTGGCTTAGAGGTTGGTTGGGAGATTTGAGGGATAGGATCTGTTTGAGTGGGTGGAAGGGAAGGTTGATCTAGCATCCTTGTAGTTAATTCGCCTTTGTGAGTTTAGCCATCTCTAACCTTTTGCCAGCCCCAGCCTCATCAAGGGCTTCCACAATAATCCCTTTGTTGAATTGCTCAGACAGACAGATTCTGGTGGCTATAGCCAGAATGCTGTCCCTGGCCATGCGCGGATCTCCATTAATGATCTTCCAAGTATTTTGCAATAAAGCGGATCATTATTTCCAACCTCTCTTTCTCAAGAGCATCATACCCTGCCCATCGGGTTTGTATCTCTTGTACTTCTAACCTTCTGATCTCACTATCCAGTGTGGCTGTGTCAAACCCCTGCCTGAAGAGTTGTTCAATTATTTTATCCATGGAGCGGCTGTGTGTGGTGTCAGCTTCTTTGACCAGCTCCTCCAAGGATTTGTCTTCAGCAGTGTGATCATCAGCACTTCTCTTTCGCTTGTAAGTGAGCAGAGGTTGCTTTTCTTTTTCCTCTTGGACTTGCTTCTCTTCCTTTTCCTCAGATCTTTTCCTCTTCCTTCTTTCACTGCAGTACTCTCCCCCTTTTTGGTTGCATTGGAGGAAGGGGTTGTACCGCAGAAAGAGTCTTTTGGACAGCAGCATCAACCAAGGGCTGTAATGTTGAGGAAAGCCTCTCATCAAGGGCTTTGATCACTATATCAGTGATTATTGGGGTGATGAGAGGGAGGGAATTTTGGAGTACAGCACCTATTTGCTCAGGAGGGTTCTGTTCCTGAGAAGTAGGGCCTGAAGCAGAGGCAGGTGGTTGATTTTGGGGTGGCTCTGTGTTTGGGAAACCTTCAAGGGAAGGTGCCATCTGTGGGTGTATGATGGTGGCAGATGGACTTGCATCCTGAGACATCTTGGCCAGCAGCTCTTTGAGTCTGCTAACCTCATCCTCTAGAATGGTGTTTTGAGCAACTACATCATAGAAGAAGCTCAGGTCATCATCAGTGATACTGAATCACCTGACCTCCTGCTTAGAGCAGGATTTACATGCACTGGGTGTAGACCAGTTGGTGCATGTGCCCCTTGTGCTTGGTACTGGGGACTTCCAGCCTCAGGACAATGTCCATCATCAGCTGTTGCCTCTAGGGAGGTCTTAGCAATGTTACCAGCCTCACTCTGGTCATGTGCTGAGTCAGAGGAGGTGGCAGCCTCACTAGATATTCTAAGCTCCTTGTCTACACCAGGAGATAGAATTGGGAAACCCCTGTGCTGTGGGTTCTCAGGTGCACTGTGTTCCTCCCCCTCAATTGTAGAGGTATTCCCAGTAGTAAGTGGTTTCTGGGGAGGGGGTGAGGAGTGCATTGAGTCAGCACTTGTGCAACTATTAAAGTTGGGCTGTGAGGGGCGGTTGTTTGGGGTAAGGGGTTAGAAGCAGTGTGCACCTGGGGTGGATGGTGCTCTTCAATGGCAATCTCCTCAAGTGAGGAAGATCCCAGATAAGTAGGTGCCCCTTGGGTTGCTGCAGGTCCTGTTGAGAGGAGCCTGAGCGGCTGTGGCTGGAAGAGTCATTGTATCCACTAGGGGGTTTGGACTAGTGGATATATCCTGCGTTTGTGGTGCAGGAGCATCCTCAGGGGACTCAATTCCCTGAGTAGCCATTTTGGGTTTCTTTTGGTGGGTTTGGTGGGGACATTGGATTTGGAGGTGGTGGCTGTGGGTTCCAGCTGCGTGGGTTTTCGCAGCTTGGCAGCCAGTTTGAGTGTCCGGTCAGAGTTGTGCCGGGAGTATACTTCTGGCAGAACAGCCGTAGCAGGGACTCCCAAGCCAACAAGTCCCTCAGCATTAAGCTGGTCTATAATAATGGCCATTATGAACCGTGGATAGAGTATCCAACGGTTGGCAGTTAGTTTTTGAGCCATATCTTTGAGCTCTGAAAATATTAATTCTGAAAAGTTTAGTGGTTGTTGCTCAAGGATAGAATACATTACCTGCTGCCATTTGGTGGACATTTGATCCCAAGACGATGTCTTAGGGGCCAAACATACATTGACCATGTGAAAAATCAGGCGCTCAGCGTCATTAAAGTGTTTCTTCATGAGTGGTGGCACTGAGATCACCTTGATATCCATGCTGAGCAAATGATAGATCTATGGTGCCCTTCGGATATCCAGCAGGAGAGGTAGCATCACTCAGTTGAAGAATTTTACGGATTGTTGCAGGAGTAATGACTACTTCTTTGTTGTTGACGACTGACCGGAGGGATGTGTGTTGCTCTCCTCAGTTGTAACAGTAACGTTCATCCAAAATTGGTTCAAGGATTCGGCATGTAAGACGGGGTTCAGAAGGAATGCCTTGTTGTATTGGGACTGAACCATAAGATCGATAGCAGTATCGAACTTAGTCCAGATCGGCGATTTTGTGAGGTAGGCAACACAGTTGTGTCGCGGTTTAATTTGCATAGACGCCATGGAGGAAGGAATTTTTGGAGAGGAACGTTAGGTTTGAAGAAGATGAAGCATGAGAGCTCAGGTTAAGGGTATTTATAGGGTACGGGTGAGGAAACGACTGAAGGATGTGGTGTTAGTCATCAGTAGTTTTAAACGACCGTTGACATGGTATTATCCTTTCAGACGTTGAAACAGCTGAAGTCGTGGTGTTAGGCATCAGTAGTTTAGAAAACTACTGAAGACCGTGGTTTTGACTTCAGATGATTGAAACAACTGAGGACATGGTGTTTGTCATCAGTAGTTATGAAACTACTGAAGACAGTGGTTTTGTCATCAGCTGTTGTAAACAACTGAAGACTTGGTATTAGTCATCAGTAGTTATAAAACTACTGAAGACGGTTTTGCTTCAGTTGTTTAAAATGAAACAGCAGTTGTACAAACGACTGAAGAGAAAGTTCTCTTCAGCTGTTTTCGTCAATTCTTAGCTTTTCAGCTGTTTCAAACTGTCCTCAACACATTCATCAGTCTTTATGGCTGATTTCAGTTGTTTCATAGGACATCAGTACTTATCTGTTTTTACTGATTGCAGTAGTTATGACTGCATCAGTAGTTGTAACTACATCAGTAGTTTAGAACAGATGAAGTACTTCAGTACTTGTGAGACATTTAGCCTTCAGTAGTTATAAAACTACTGAGGTTAAAAGAGCTCATCAGTACTTATATGTGACAGGTACTCATGATCATCAGTATGAATTACTGAGATCATCAGTAGTTGTCACCTATTCTAGCTGCAGCATACCAAGCCTTAACACCAGGTTTTGGAAAGTTGAACTATCCAAAGGCTTAGTAAAAATGTCTGCAAGCTCATCAGCACTAGGCACAAACTTAGGATCAATCAGACCTTTTTCAAAACAATCCCTTATAAAATGATGTCTGATCTCTATATGTTTGGTCCTAGAGTGCTGGACTGGATTTTTGACAATGCAAAGAGCTGAAGCACTATCCATTAACAATGGAGTCTTAGTCTCTGTAATGCCATAATCCAAAAGTTGGTTTTGAAGCCAGAGTACCTGAGATGTACAGCTTGCAGCAGCAATGTACTCTGCTTCCGCAGTGGATGTAGCAACTGAGGTCTGTTTCTTGCTCTGCCAAGAAATCAAGCAGTTGCCTAGGAATTGACATCCACCAGAAGTTGATTTCCTGGTCAACTTACACCTGCATAGTCACTGTCAGAAAAAGCAACTAATTTACCAGAATGTCCGGTAGAATACCATAAACCTAGAGATGGAGTGCCTTGCAGATATCTAAAGATCCTCTTGACTGCAATCAGATGAGACTCTTTAGGTGCAGCCTGAAATCTAGCACAAACACATGTAGCAAACATAATATCTGGTCTAGAAGCTGTTAAATACATCAAGGACCCAATCATACATCTGTAAAGTGTTTCATCAACCACTTTACCTTTCTGATCTGAGTCCAGTTGTGTGGTGCTGCTCATGGGAGTAGAACAGGGCTTACAGTTTTGTAAATCAAACTTTTGCAAAAGATCTTTTGTATATTTGGATTGATGAATAAAATTCCATCAGCCTTTTGTTTGATTTGCAACCCCAGAAAGAACTGTAATTCTCCCATGGCACTCATTTCAAACTTCTGTTGCATCAACTTTGTAAAGGCATCACACAACTTTGGATCAGAGGATGCAAAAATGATATCATCTACATAAATTTGAACAAGTAGATTATGCTGCCCAGCTTTCTTAATGAATAAAGTCTTGTCTATGGAGCCTCTAGTGAAATTGTTTTCCAGAAGAAAGTTTGATAATGTCTCATACCAGGCTCTGGGAGCTTGTTTTAACCCATAAAGAGCTTTATCAAGCTTATACACCCAATTAGGATGTTTATTGTCCTCAAAGCCTGGAGGTTGACATACATAAACCTCTTCTTTAACTTTTCCATACAAAAATGCACTTTTGACATCCATTTGAAAGACTTTAAGTTTTTGATAAGCAGCATAAGCTAAAAACAATCGAATTGCTTCCAGTCTGGCTACAGGGGCAAAGGTTTCATCATAATCATACCTTCTTCTTGTGCAAACCCCTGAACAACCAGTCTGGCCTTGTTCTTAACAATAAGCCCATTTTCATCAGTTTTGTTCCTAAACACCCATTTAGTGCCTATTGCACACTTACCTGGAGGTAGAGGAACCAGTTCCCACACTTGCTGTTTCTTGAACTGAAGAAGCTCAAGCTGCATGGCATCAACCCATCCATTGTCCTTTAAAGCAATGTGATAATTCTTTGGCTCTTGCTGACTGATGAAGAGAGCATAGAAGCAGAAATTTGACAATTGACTTCTTGTTGATACTCCAGCAGTGATATCACCAATGATTTGAGACATAGGGTGATTCTTCAGATCTTGATACACAATGAGATCTGTGCAAGTGTTTGTAGCCGGTTCAGCAGCAACAGATGGTGATGGTGAATCATTTCCTTGAAACCAATCAGTGGATGGTAATTCAAAGGAAGTTGAATTCGGAAGAAATCTCATCAGCATTTGTTGTGGATGGTGCTACTGGCGCTACAGGAACATCAGGTCTAGTTGAGTCAGGCAGCTGATCACTAAACCTGAAGAGGTGAGTACTGCAATCATCATCATCATCAGCAGTACCACCAGGTGGTGAACTGTTGACAGGAGCAACAGCAGGAGTTTGATAAGGAACATATTGCAGTATGTCCAAATCAAATAACTCCACAGGACTTTGTGGAATCTTGTCCTTTGGAGATTCATTAAACTTAACATGTAGAGTTTCTTCAACCATCTTTGTTCTGCAGTTGAAGACTCTGTATGCCTTGCAAGTAGATGAATAACCAACAAAGTATCCTGCATCCACCTTAGGATCAAATTTGTGGAGTTGATCCTTTGTGTTGAGAATAAAACAGGGACACCCAAATGCTTTGAAAAATGAAATCAGAGGAGCCAAATGATGGAGAACTTCATATGGAGTCTTCATCAACCTCTGATTTACTAAAACTCTATTTTGCACATAACAAGCTGTGTTGACAGCTTCGGCCCAAAAGGTCAATGGCAAACTGAGTCAGCCAGCATGGACCTTGCAGCTTCAATGAGGGTCCTGTTCTTTCTCTCCACTACTCCATTTTGTTCTGGAGTCCTTGGAATGCTGAACTGCCTTTTGATTCCCTTTGAAAGATAGAAGTCATCAAGTGTATGATTTCTGAACTCAGTTCCATTATCACTCCTAATACACTTGACTGGAAGGGAATACTGCTTCTCAATGTACAGCACAAAGTGGATAATCTTCTGAGCAGCCTCATCCTTTGAATGTAGAAAGAAAGTCCATACAAATCTGGAGTAATCATCCACAATTACCAGACAGTATTTCTTCTTTGCCATGCTCATTACTCTCACAGGACCAAATAGATCCATATGCAGTAATTGCAAGCAGGCAGTGGACTTGGACACTTCAATAGGAGGAAATGAGACCTTGTGCTGTTTTCCTTTTAAACAAGCAGTGCATGTTTCATCACAGTGGAACTCCTTTATTGGTAAGCCTCTGACTAAACTATTGTGGCTAAGCTGATTCATGTTTTTGAGATTAACATGACCAAGCCTCCTGTGCCACAGTTTAGATTCTTGAAAAGAGGCTTTGGAAAATAGGCAAGGATTGCCTTTGAGATCTATCTTCTTAGAGAGATCTAAGGCATACACTCTTCCTGTCCTGTTGGCTTTCAGGAGAGTGTGATCATCCAACACCTTGTCAATCAAGTGCAAAACTTTGGATGACAGAATCCTACAGTTTTGACTTGTGAAAAGGGCAACATGGCCTTTATCACACATTTGACTGACACTCAAGAGGTTGTACTTGAGATTTTCCACATGATTAACATCATCAAATTTGATTTCTCCATTGGAGACAAAGCCCTTACCGATGATGTAACCCCTAGCATCATTGCCAAAAGAGACAAATCCCTTCTTTCCTTGAGAGTAGTCATGAAGAAGAGAGATGTTCCCAGTCATGTGCATAGATCCCCCACTGTCTACATACCAGATGCTACTTTGGCATGTTGAAGAACCCTGCAATAATAAACAATCAGTTAGTTTTAGAGACCCAAACCTTTTTGGTTTTGGGCCTGGTCTCATCAATAGATGGTAAACTAACATGTTATTTGTAACAACAGCCTGAGAAGAAGAAGATGGTGTAGAAGAGGAGTCCTTTGGCTTAGACCTCCTTTTCTGTGGTTTCAACATAGGAGAATCTAGTTGGTTAACTCTACCCAACAGATGTTGTACCATCATCACCAGCTGTGTCTGATTTTGTGATAAAGCTTTCAGCTCATCAGACACATTGCTAGTGGAGTTAGATAAGGTCCTATGTTGCACCTTCTTCTTTTGAGCACCCTCAGCTGTCACCTGTTTAACTCCTTCCTTTTTGGATTGCTTTAAGGACTTAAGGGTTACAGGATTTGATGTTGCTGATACAAATGTGGTCTCAAACTCAGTTTTCATTTTTACCATTTTCTCATTAATTTCTTCTTTTTGTTTGAGTTTGGAACCTCTTTTGTACCAACAATCATCTGTAAGATGATTGAACAAACCACATACTTCACATGGTTTCTTCTTCATCTTAGGTTGATCATCAACTAAAGATGGTGAAGCAACAGAAGACTTGTTCTTCAATGCTTTGGAAGCATTGGTTGCTTTCTTGACAGCCTCTTTAGTAGTCTTCAAACTCTTTCTACTGCCAGTTTTCTTCTCTTCAGTGTGACAGCAGTTGAAGTTTGAACTTCAGGTGTTAAATCCTGCTCTCCAGTCCTTTCAGGACCTTCAGGATTAACTCCTGAGTTGATCAACTTATTGATCATGTGAATGTCAGCATTTGGACCATCAACATCAGCTGATAGGTTCAAGGAGGACTTGATGCTGACTGCTACTTCTGATTGTGCTGTATCAGAAGGTAGATCACATGATTGATGGATTGGTTATCACTCTCACCATCAGATTCTACCTCTGCTCTTGGGGTAAAATCTGTAGGTGGAGCAGTGTGATTGTAGCCAATTCCAAACTTCACATTTGAAGCAGATTGCTTACTAAGAAGCATTTCAAAACCTTTGCATGATTGTACCCATCTATCACACTCGACCTGGGTAACTGCAAGGGTTTCTTTGAGATCTTTGTACTTCTCTAGAAGTACATCTTCTCTAGCCTTATCATCAATTATTTTGCAATTCAGTTATAAACCTCATCATTTTTATCTTTGAGCACAAACTCAAACTCAGCTTTGTTTTTGGAAATTATTTGTTCTAGCTCAATGTTCTTATTAATTAAAGCTACATTTGCTTCTCTAATGGAAGCAAATGCTGCTATGCATTGTTCAGAACATAATTTGGCTTTTGCCTCAGAGGATACCTGTGATACCTGAGGTGTAGAGGCATTGGAAGATGAAGTATCAGCAGACTCCAAAGCCATAAGAGCTAGATTCCCAAAGGACTGTCACCACCATGTTGACCAGCACCTGAGAACAGTTGATCATGACCAGACAAGTCATCTGGTAAACTGCTCCAGTCAACAACTCCTGGGGTGAAGAAGCTGTGTTGTTGAGATGAAGGTTGTTGATGAGATAGGGAAGGCTGAGGTTCTGGTAATGCATGAGGTTGTGGTGTCATAGGAACTTGAACTTGATTTGACTGTGGCATGTAATAACCAGGGTACTGATATGGCATTTGACCCTGAGGAACAAAATATGCCGGAGATTGTTGTTGAGGATGATGACTAGATGTGACAGGATGTTGCCCTCTGTGTTGTTGACTATTGCCAGGAAAAGTCACAAAGGGTGCAGTAGAGTTAGATCCAGTTGATCTACACTCTCTTGCAAAGTGTCCAAGCCGTTGGCATTTGTGACACCTCAACTTGCTCTTGTCAAAACCAACTTTGGTTTTGCCAGAGAGTCCTGGGAATTTTCTTCCAGTTCTTTTGTAGAACTTCTGAGATCTGATATTTATCAAGGCCATTTGGCTCAAAATATCCATCTCTTCTAAGTCATCATCAGCAATCCCCTTGAGATCATCCATAATGAAACATAGATTGTCATTATTACACCCAGTGAACTGACCATCAACACTTACAAATGCAGAATTAGAAGTGCTCGAAGAGAAATTAATATGCTCATCATACTGGCATTCAGATGAAGCATATTCTGACTCATGACCCACCAAGGCAGTGTTGCCTTGTATAAAGTCTTCAGTGAGCTTTCCAGATGAAGACAGCTTTCTCTTCTGTTCTATCTCTCTCTCAAAAGTGAGCAATTTCCCATGGAGTTGGGTGAGAGATAGTTTGTCCAAACTTGCACTGGAGCGTAGGACAATAGTATATGTGTCCCATCTCTCAGGCAGTGATCTGAGAAATCTGTTATTCATCTGAATATTGGTGTATTCAAGTTTGACCATTTTTAGTTCAGAGATCAAACAAGAAAACCGCTCATATTGTTGAGTCAGTGTCTCACCCTTTCTATGAGAGAATGTCTCATATTGTTGGGCAAGAATTTCTCTATTATTGCCAAGACCTCATCTGTTCCTCCAAATTGTTCTTTCAAAGCAATCCAGAGGTCATGGGCAGTTTCATGATGCATTAGCCCAGAATAGATTTCATTGGGCAAAGCCATGGCCAGAATTCCATGGGCTTTTGCATCAATCTCAAGCAACTTCTTATCCTCATCTGAGTATTGCTCCCTCCTCTTCGGAACCATTTGATTGGTTTCCGGGTTATTCACCATAGGCTTGTGTGGACCATGTACCACTGATGTCCAACACCCTGCGCTGTTAACAGACAGGTGATGGAGCATACGTCTTTGCCATATGTTATACTCATTCCTAACCAGCATAGGAGGCTTGGTTGAGGAACCAGTATTGTGAGGATCATTGGAGGGAGTGGTCATTTTCAGTTCAAAAACAGTTTAGTTCAAGTTTTAAAAAGTTTTAGACAAACCACAACAAACTCAATGAGAACCAAGAAAAAGATCTCAGGATGAATGAGCAGAAATACAGAAAATTCAATCTCTATAACCGTTTCTTGCAAAAACAAAAGCTAATTCAATCAAACTTGGATCTTGAATAGCAGTTTCAATGATCAATTATTAGATCGATCAATGATTAACCTGCTCTGATACCATTTGACAGGATCAGTGATCACAAGTTTGATGTATCAGAATATAAAGCAGCGGAATACAAACACGAATTAGACAAATTGTAGCAAGCAATCGATATTTGTAAGCATTAAGACCGCATACGGTTATAGGGAGAGAATATGTATTTCTGATTTCTAGGAATGTTTATAGATGTAGAATATTTCTAATCGAATCAATCATTCATTCCATTCAATCTCATTTCATCAATGATTACAATAGGTTGTCACTCCTTATATAGAGTGCAACAGTCACTGCTGTTATCACGGAAAGTGACAACTGGCAGATCCAATACAGAAATAACTAATTCTTAACAAACTACTGAAATGTTCACAACTACTGAGAACATATCAGCAAGTTAAGTACAAAATATAAAACTACTGAAACTACAACGACTGAAGAACAAGCTCTTCAGTCGTTTTACAAAACTACTGAAACATAGAAAATAAAACTACTGATATCAAACTACTGAAGAAGTACTCTTCAGCAGTTGTGACAAACTACTGAGGCTTCAGTACTTGATCTTCAGACTTTGACCTTCAGGTGTTTCATCAGCTGATGACTTCAGTAGATATCATCAGCTGATGTCTTCAGTCTTTGTCTTCAGACTTTGTACATCAGTTGTTGATCTTCAGCACTTGTGAACTCTTCAGCTGTTGTACTTCAGTACTTTGGTCTTTCAGCTTCAGCACTTGTGTTCTTCAGCTGTTGTACTTCAGCACTTTGGTTCTTCAGCTGTTAAGGTCTTCAGCACTTGATCTTCAGCTGTTGAAGTCTTCAGCACTTGTCAAACTACTGATGAGGCTTTCAGCAGTTGTTGTGATACCGTGTGGGACTTAGAGGTTTTCTGATCTTGGCTCATTGGTTTTTTGGTCCAAACCCATAGTAAACGTAATTTTCCGGAGGTGTTTCCAGAGGATCTTCCTGATTAGCAACCTCACCGCAAGTGGAATTCCAGATTGAGTTGACTCCGGCGCAGCTCCGATTGTAGGGCCATTATCGATTCGCACCAAACGAGCTACAAGAGTTGTCATCACAACTTCAAGAGCTTTTAGATAAGGGCTTTATTCGACTAGCACTCACCTTGGGGATCTCCTGTTCTTTTTGTTAAAAAGAAGGATGGACATCGGATGTCCTCGATTATAGAGAGTTTAACAAAGTAACAGTCAAGAACCGATACCCTTTACCTCGTATCGACGACTTGTTCGATCAGCTTCAAGGATCGAGCTATTATTTGAAAATTGACTTGAGATCTGATTAGCATCAACTTAGAGTTCGAGAAGAAGACATTCCAAGACTGCATTTCGTACTCGTTATGGTCATGAGAGTCTTGGTCATGCCTTTTGGGTGACCAATGCACCTGTTGTGTTCATGGACCTGATGAACCGCTTGTGCAAACCTTATCTTGATCATGATCGTTGTGTTCATCGATGATATACTGATATATTCTAGGACCAAGGAGGAGCATGAAGAGCACTTACGAATGATCTTGGAACTGTTCAAAATGAGTAGCTATATGCCAAATTTTCAAAGTGTGACTTTTGGATAAGAGAAGTGTAATTCCTAGGTCATATTGTTAATGAGAAGGGGATACATGTTGATCCTGCCAAAATTGAGGCGATAAAGAATTGGACTACACCCAAAATGCCGAGTGAGATAAGACAATTTCTAGGATTAGCAGGATATTACCGATGATTCATGGAAGAATTTTCTAAGATCGCACAACCTCTCACAGCCTTGACTCACAAAGGAACGACATACAAATGGAGTGAGAGCCAAGTATCAGCTTTTCAATTATTAAAACAAAAGCTTTGTATTGCCCCGATATTAGCATTACCAGAGGGAATGGATGACTTTATGGTGTATTGTGATGCATCCATTCAAGGATTGGGTTGTGTCTTGATGCAACGAGATAAGGTGATAGCCTACGCCTCAAGACAACTAAAGGTTCATAAGAAGAACTATACCACCCATGGCTTAGAATTAGGTGCAGTGGTTTTTGCCTTAAAGATCTGGAGACATTACGTGTACGGTACCAAGTGCACTATCTACACCGATCACAAGAGTCTTCAACATATCTTCGAGCAAAAAGAGTTGAATATGAGGCAGCGACGTTGGGTGGAACTACTAAACGATTATGATTACGCTATTAAGTACCATCCGGGAAAGGCGAACGTAGTTGCCGATGCCCTAAGCAAGAAGGAAATAGCTAAACCCCGATGAGTGTGAGCTTTACAACTTACTATCAGTACCCAACTGCCCAAACAAGTTAAGGGGGTGCAGATAGAAGCTTTAAAAGCAGAAAATGTTGGTTCTGAGTCATTAAGGGGAATGGATAAACAACTAGTGGTAAAAGAGGATGGAATTCGGTATTTCATGGATAGACTTTGGGTGCCTATTTATGGAAATTTGAGAGATTTATTTATGAGCAAGGCACACAAATCTAAGTATTCTATACATCCTGGATCCGACAAGATGTATCATGACCTAAAGGCGCACTATTGGTGGCCTAACATGAAAGCGGATGTAGCTACATATGTGAGCAAGTGTTTGACCTGCTCGAAAATAAAGGTGGAATTTCAGAAACCATCCGGATTGTTACAACGACCTGAGATTCCAATGTGGAATGGGAATAGATCTCCATGGATTTCATTACTAAGCTACCCGGACTAGTACTGGTTGTGACACGATATGGGTTATTGTGGATCGATTGACAAAGTCTGCTAATTTTCTTGCAATTAAGGAAACGGATAAGATGGAAAAATTAACTCGACTGTACCTTAAGGAGATCGTTTCGAGACACGGTGTACCGATCTCATTATTTCCGATCGCGACGCTCGTTTCACATCACATTTCTGGCAATCATTGCAGAAATCTTTGGGTACACGATTAGATATGAGTACTGCATATCATCCACTGACGGATGGCCAGAGTGTGTCTCATACAGACGTTGGAGGATATGCTAAGTGCTTGTGTGATTGACTTCTGGAATAACTGGGAAATTCACCTGCCATTGGTGGTGTTTTCTTATAACAACAGTTATCATACTAGCATACAGGCAGCACCTTTCGAGGCATTGTATGGGAGAAAATGTCGATCACCAGTTTGCTGGGCAGAAATTGGTGTTAGTCAGCTAACAGGTCCCGAGTTAATTCATGAGACAACTGAGAAGATTGTGCAGATACGGAACCGTATGGCTGCAGCGCGAGACAGACAAAAGAGTTATGCTGACAAGAGATGGAAGCCTTTAGAGTTTCAGGTTGGTGACAAGGTTTTGTTGAAAGTCTCACCATGGAAAGGCGTAGTTCGGTTTGGTAAACGAGGGAAACTAAATCCGAGGTACGTGGATCATTGAAATAGTGGAAAGAATAGGTCCAGTAGCCTATCGACTAGCCCTAACTGATTCGCTAAGTGGAATCCATGATGTGTTTCACGTGTCAAACCTGAAGAACTGCATAACTGATAAAACACACGGTCGTACCACTACAAGAAATTCAAGTGGATGAACAATTGCGTTTTATGGAAGAACTAGTTGAGGTGATGGACCGTGAGGTGAAAACACTTAAGCAAAGCAAGATACCCATTGTCAAAATCAGTTGGAATTCACGACGTGGACCGGAATTCACATGGGAACGAGAAGATCAAATGAAGCTTAAGTACCCTCAACTACTCGAAAAGAAGATGCCAGCTGACGAAGGTATTGACTTAAATTTCGGGACGAAATTTCTTTCAACATGGGCATGATGTGACAACTCATCCAAAACTCACTTGATTTCGATTTCTGTGTGCCAATGGAGTGGACCAGTGATGGAACACTCTCACCATGTAACACAATTTTCGGGACGAAAATTCTTTCAACATGGGGATAATGTGACATCCGGTAAATTTCCATTACCAAACTCCGTTAGTTCTGTTATGTCTTGCTTACACGTGTCGTAAACACACACTAGTTGTGGTTTAACGTTGATGACCTAATAATAATGAATAATGTTAAATTAATGAGAATCTAATTGATTATGTGATTATTGTGTTATGTTTATGTGTTTGCATGTTTTAAAATGTTAATTAGAAAATTAATCACTTAACGCGGAAACGTGCCTACTTATTCGTAAGTCTTGTGTTTTTACAAAGATAAAATACATAATGATTTTCATTAGTTTGTATCTTTATATGGTTAAGTTAAAAACACTTTACAAAGAGTTTAAAGCCTAGTTTTTATAAAATACATATTACAAGGGCTTAAAGGGTAAATACGGAAATTAAAATTAAACAAAACACCCAAACCCTAATTCCCACCCCCCCCCATTCGGCCGCAACACCCACACACACCCCTCCCTTTGCGAAATCAGCCAAGAACAAGCAAGAGAACTCGAAATTGGATCGATTTCAAGGGTTACTACATGTTGGAATCATCAATTGCAAGTTAACCTGTGTTAGAGGTTAGATTTTACATGTTTTGTGAGACTTTTCATAAGGGACGAACCCTAGTTGCGAAATTGGTGTTCATGGAGTCGAATTTGATGTTGTTAGTACGTTAGTTAGATTGTATACATGTTAGTTAACGTCGATTATGTATGAATTGTATGTTTTAGTGGTTTAATCATGGACTTTGATTGGAAGCCAACCCTAATTCGAAAATTGGTAGGATAATGGATGAATGATGATTGTTTCATGAATGTTTGATGATTAATAGGTTGTATGAATGCTAGGTTACATTGATTTTGCAAGAAATTAATGAATTGATGTTGACGTTCATAGATTACTAATAATAGTAACTTTATTTTGCATGTAATGTTGAATTATTGATGAATTGATGTTATGGATGTGTTCATGGTGTTGATTAGATGTTAGATTGTTGTTGTGATCATTGGGAATTCAAGAACACATGTTATAGTTCATACATTACTAAAGATAGTAACTTTTTAGGATATGAATTGATGAGTTATGATGTTTGGATGTTGTTGATCATGCTTAGATGATGATATGAACTTGAATTGGTATATTATTGATGAAATCATGAATGCATAGGATGTTTAATAGATTTTGGGATGTGCTTTCCCAAAAGGGAATCTTTATTTATGCAAAATGTGAAAGATGATAGTTTGAACATGTTTGGCATGTTGGGAGCATGTTAGTAAGTTCACGGATGAATTCTAATGTGATAGAACATGTTAAAGTAGTTGTATGGGATGCTTGGATAATCATGGGTGATGTTTGGACTTTGATGATCATGTATGATGTTGATGTTGATTAGTAGTTACGACAGCATGTTTGGGCCTGGAAATTGATTGTTGTGATGTTGTTGAATGCAATGTACATGGCTAATGAATATGATTATGATCATCATACACGCATGCGAATGTGAGGCCCCTACTTAGTAGGATTGGCAGGGTTTAGGATGTGAAGTCGTGAGTGACTTCACATGGCATGTGGTGAGTGGTTCGATCCTTGTGTGACATGTTAGTTCTGTTATAACTAGTGGACATGTTAATGTTCTAGATTCGCATGACTTGTATGATACTTGGTTGTATGATGATCTAAGTGATACACCTAGTTAATATAGCATACATATGATCTATGTGAATGTTAACTATGTATGATATATGTGTATGATTACATGAATGTTTTACAACACATAAAGTCACCAATGGGTCAAACGGGTCAACTGGGTCAAACATGTTTGTTTTGTCTGAAATCTTGAGTCGTTGGTTGTAGTGTACTTAGGGTTTCACATATTCCCTATTTACACGTACTCACGTACTTATATGATCTAGGTAACCACTGAAGGTTGTCTGTCCATTCTGTTTGTCATGTAGAACTCTAAGTGTTTATTACGCGTATCAGGTGAGTTCATGCCCCACTTTTTATTTAATCTCTTTTGGGGGAGATAGCATACTGGTAAATCACAAACCCTTTATATATTCAAGTTGTGTATAATATTATGTAGTGTTGATATCATGGAAAAGTCCACACACTTTTGAATTCTTAATATTGAATAGCGGGGAAATGTGGGTAGTACTACTGGGTCTGACGAGCCCCAAGTGTGTGACTCGAGGTCAACCGGGTGCAATTTGTCCTAATGAGCATTGTCACGACCTGTTAAGTCGTGACAGGAGGCAACAAAGTAACACAGTCAGCTTCAATTGCAAAATCACTATGAAATAATATTATTGTTAATGGACTAGCTATCTGTTACAATGCACTACTTGTATATCTCTATTATTAAATTGTTTATGTTTGAATATCTCTTGAACTCACAACCATTGTGTTGACATTTTAGTATGCTATTCTCAGGTCATTAGCTTGCTTGCCATAGGAGCACTACATGGTTCACATGCATTATAAGACTCGGTCTTCAAGACATTTTAGCATTCTAATGATTAATGTTACTCTTTTGGGTTGGCACATGTTTTGCCATAGTATACATTTTTTATTTCTTTGGGGTTGTTTTTTTCAAAACGCTTCCGCATAGTTTAAAGTTTGTACTTTGGTTGATTTATTTAAGTTATGGCATATAGAGTCGTTGCGAGTAACTATTGATTGTGATCCTGGTTTGTTCACATGCCTCGCGGTAAAACTCCGCACGTGGATTTTGAGGGTGTGACAGGAAATTGATGAGAGCCAAGGAATAAAGATAGAGTTGCATCCACTTCTCAGTACAAGTATGTTGCTTCTCCAGCAATACTGTGGAGAATGCTTTCCTTGCCAAGGATGAAACTACTCTAGAAGATGAGGGTAACGTGTTTGTGGGAGCAGATTTTTTCACAAGTGTACTTGTCTATTCAACTCAACCACACCCATAGTCTCATCTTAAACCTCAAATTTCTAAAACTCAAAATGAGATTCCATCTTCTAACTCTGTTAAACCTAGCAAATTTAAACATCCTTGTACACAACTATGAGTCCAAATATTCCTTTATAGCCTTTATCGCAAGTTTTCAAGCATATCAGGGTTGCCATTTAACACATGTTGAATTGATTTCGCAGGATCTTTTTGAGATGGATCTTGATGATGTTGAAGAAATGGATCTAAACTAGCAAATGGGGATGATAGCTTATAGAACTCAAAAGTATTCATATGTGAAATGAAACTATAAGCCAAGTGAAAACAAAACAATTGGCTTTGATAAGTCAAAGTCAAGGTGTTTTAATTGTAATAGTTATGTCCATGTTTTTAGAGAGTGCAAAGCTCCAATAAGACAAGGATGAAATGGTAAAAGTAGCTCTAATAGTCAAAGGTATCATCAAAAGGCTCAGAAGACATTTAAAAGGCCATATCAGAGTATACCAATGCCAGAACTAAAAAAAGAATCAAATGCCATCGAAGAGCCAACAAAAGCACTAGTTGTCAACAACAAGGATAGTTATGATTGGAGTGCTTATGAAAATATTTTACATGAGATCTTATTTTTATCTACCACTTATCGCTAAGATTAACAATGAAGATTGGTCTAACGACAAAGATCCAAAGGCAGAAGGAGAATCAAAGAATGAGGAAGACTATAATTGGACGACAAATCTAACCCAAAGGAAAATCAGAAGAAATTGCTCTTATGGCACGGTCAGAACAACCCAAGGTTGTAAACTCATCATCTGATACTTAGTCTTCAAATTCTTATCCAGAAATTCCAGTGGAAGTAAGAAAGAAAATATGCACTAAAGCATGTTTTGAACAAGTAGAAGAATACAAAACATACTCATTCAAAGTATGTGATAAACCGAAACAAGAAGAGTTAATCCACAATAACCTAAAAGCTAATCATAAAATTTATGATGATAAAATCATATATCTTGAAACTTCTAGGAACACAACCTTAAAAGAACTTGAACTTGAAGAGATGAGAAAAACACTTGAACAAGAGAAATTGAAACATGCAGCAACATAGATTGATTTAGCCAAAGTGAAAAGCTCAAAAACTACGGTTGAACAATTGGTAGATGGTAGGAAAGACAAAAATAATATAGGATTAGGATTCACACATGAACCTATGTATGAATCTATCTCCAATACCTTACCTCAAAACTTTAATACTCATGATCATTCACCAGAGAATAAAGCTAAGCTCAAAGAATTAAAAAAAAAAGAATGTTTAATCTAATGTCAAAAGTGAAATCGAAAAGATACATGTTGAAATATTCGAGAAGAAATACTTATAAAAGATAAAGAATGGTCATGTGATAATAGTCAAATACTATGAACCTTGACTAAAGAACAAAAAGCTGCTTGTACCGAAGGTGAATGTGTTATTGAAAAGTGTGAACATGAACAAGTTATGAAAAAGTTAATGTAGTAAATAACAAGATGAAACGGAAATCTAAAGAAGAGAAATCAAACACTTCGTGTTCTGATGATTCAAGATCTTATGAATCAAATCACATTGTTTAAAACTTAAAGAATCTAAAAAAGAATCTTTTCAAGATTCAATTAAAACCCAAAGCACTAAAACTTCATTAAGAACAAGAAGTCAAAGAAGAAGAAAAGCAACTACTATAGCTAAAAATTCTGAACCAAACAATCAATCAAGCCAAATTAAACGAGTAAAGTTTGTGTCAGCATGAACTTTTGACCCGAACACAATCTCTCAAACAACATCAAAACCTACGATCAAATCTAACTCTGATCTGAAAACAAATTGAAGTCCTAAGTCTTCCGTTTTTCATAGAAGATTTGTGTCTAAGAAGTCAAAGAATGGTGAAAATGTCCAAAAGATAAATCATAAAAATCCAAAGAGCAAACTCACTAAGCAAAAACAACAATGTAACCTAACTACCCTAAATCAATACAAGGATCAAATATGGCATCTACATCTAGGGTTAATCAAATTTTATTCAAACATCCACAAAGGTACTCGGACATATGTGATATGTATAATCATAACACATCTGAGTGTTATTTTAACAAGTATTGTCATATTGTGATATGACAAATCACTCAACGACTTATTGTTATTTCAATAAATATTGTGCCTTGTGTGATGAACAAAATCATAATACTGAGGATTGTTACTTTAGGAAATACTCACTGATTATGGTAATCAATGATTTCAAATAAATCAAGATGACGGTTTTAGTAGATTATCAAAACAACCTTCCTTAGGCTTGAGATCTCTCAGAAGAATCAATTCTGGTTATGATGATCAGTATACTATGAGATCACCACATCATAATCAAGGAAATTTCATTCCATGTTTAGTAAGAATTAAAAATGGAACATTTAACAAGAAATTTTTTTCAAAGAATGTTTCAAATGATGGTCTAGTGTTTCTTGATAATGATTTTAAGAATCGTTTTACTGCTTTGAGGTCAAAACAAAGAAAACAGAATCAACCATGTTCAAAGAGGATTTGAAAATCCAAAATTTCAAAAGAACCCTGACGTAAACAATCTTCATTCTAAGCAATTTCCCATTGTGGATAAATATGGCAAGCTCAAGACCATCTTAGCTTGGTTTTTAGAGCCAGGTTTATAGATCCAAGCTAACAAGCTAACGACTGATAATTAGAACCATGAAAGAGGGATTCTTGCACATTATGAATTGCAAGTAAAATATGTGTTGGGGATTCTTGCACACTATGAATTGCTTTAAACTTAAATTAGTTTCAAGTTTCATATATAAATGATATTGAAGAAAGATCTGGATCTGTAATTGCAAAATCCAAATTGTAAATCCTGGATTTAGGAAAAAAATTAAACTTGTTCTTATAAGATGCATCAACGACCTGAGGTTTATCCTCTGTGTGGAATTTAGCCAAGCCGTCACTTAGGTTTAATGTTTAAACCCTAGCCTCTATGAGTAACATGATTAGGTCAGATCACCGTCACCACAACCTGAGGTGGTCAGGGCCACTGAGAAGTCATGGTGGCTTGGATCGATAGAGTGGGAGATGTGGTGGTACCTAACGGTGAGGGTTTAGGGCTTCAAAGGTGGTATCGCCTGTGTGTGATGGTTACCAATGAGTGGTGGCGGCTAGCCGGTGAGTGGCTTCGATGGATCGACAACTTAAGAGACAATTTTGGAGAAAAAAGGTGCGAGAGTTTATCATTGTCTTGTTAAAATTGTACAGTGTTTGAGAAATTAGTATATATGTGTTAAAAATGGGGGAATTGAAGCGTTTCAAAAAATAACGAACAAAGATGAAACACAAATATACATGTCATTGTTTCTATAAATTTTAGAAAATACGACGTAATTTTTATGACACGCAAAAATGTGTGTCGTGTTTCTTCGCGCATCATATTTTGCACGTCATCTATTAACAGATGTGTAGTAGTGATGGATGGTTGTTAAAGTTTTTAGAGATTGAGATGTCTACAAGCTAGATATGTGTCAAGTTGCTCCTTCAACTCAAACAACTTGCCTCATTGCTTACGCTTCAAATGATGAAAGCCAACTTTGGCATAGATGTCTCGGACATTCCAACTTCAAAAACATGAATGAACAAACTTGTAGCAGGAAATCATGGAGTAGGCTTTCCAACAAAGAAGTTTGCTACATCAGACCTCTATAAAGCCTGTTTGAAAGAGAAGCAACACAGGGTGTCTTATAAGTCCAAGCTAATAAACTCAAATTCAAAGCCTGTACAGATGTTACACATGCATCTATCGGTCCTATAAACATGCATGTGACATCCGTCACCTTAAGGTCCGTCGAACGACATAAATAAGCATTGAATTATTTTAATTATTCTTCCTTTTCTTCATGAACTCCAGCTTTAAGGAATCCGTCACTTTATTTTCAAACAACATTATACTTTTTAACTTGTTCCCGTGTTGTGGGAATTGCATACAATGTTACCATCTATGTTTATGTGAATCTTATATCATGTTTATGCTCATGGCTATGTGGTCATGAATACTGACTAACACGACACAAGTCCCCTTGTTGTCGGGTGTCGTCATGACACGCTTGTCATCATTATTATTATTGCATTTCTATCGCTTACCTTGTGTTATGACGATTCTCGTCTCGTTACGCCCCCATGTTTCCGCTCTTAGCGGGGGTGTGACAGACTAGTATCAGAGCCATTGGTTATAGAGAATTAGGCAATACACTTGACCTAGACTATAACCTAGGAACCTTCATGTAGATTTGCATGCCAGGGTTGTGTGCAATTTGTATCTCATACGTGTTCCTCATTACTTATTCGATTAACTATTTGTTTCATGATCATTTCACCCCGCGAGGGAGCCCTTTTGCTCACTCTTTAAGGGATGTTTGTATTGGATCTTCCATTTCCCTCTGTGCACCGAGTTGCTTTATCAATCCGGGTATTGAACCCAAAGAGATCTTCATAGATCATGCTATTGCGTTTGACCATAAGCACTGGGATTTACCCCGAGGAGGTTATGTCTGAGACCTCAAGAGAGGAGGAAATAGGCAACCTCCGCTAGACTAAACTTGATTTCATGCATGGACATGCCATCATTATGATGGACTACTATTTGGACATTACTTATGTATGGTGTGAGAAATTTATGATTTGTATGCGATGTGTGACAACCATAAGTATGGTCTTAACCCGGAAAGTTAGACCTTAATGTGACATGGATAATGTGTCCTGCAATGGTTAAAACTTATGCATTTGCTATTCTTATGATTAGAACATGCCGCCTCGAAGAGTTACCCGCAGTAACAGTGGCGGAAGTGAAGCCCCGAGAGGCAGAGGCAGAGGTAGAGGTAGAGCACCGAGAACAAGTGATGGTCCTACCAATGTCACTCTAGGAGCAGGAAACGCTGGTATGGCAGCCTTAATCGCTTAACAGCCGGCCGCACTAATTCTGACTATCGTGGCCCAAGTGAGCGATGCTCTTCAAAATTCTCACCCCACGGGGATGGTGGCAATGATAACGAGGATAACGGGAACCCGACTGGGAACGAAAGCAATCAGGAGACCGGAATCGGTGGTACAGCCGGTAATGTAACTGGAATTGTGAATGTTAGACGGGGATGTTCATACAAGGAATTTGTGGCTTGTAAACCACGAGAGTTTGATGGCAAAGGTGGAGCCATAGCTCTAACCAGATGGCTTGAAAATATGGAGGTTGTGATCGACATCAGCGAATGCCTCGACAGTCAAAGGATTAAGTACGCCACTTGCTCACTACAGGGCAAGGCACTAACCTGGTGGAACACTCAGATTCAAGCTAGGGGAAGAGAATCAGCGATGTAAATGTCGTGGGATGAGTTCAAGGCCCTAATCACCAAGGAGTATTGTCCTCTCAATGAGATGCAAAAACTTGAGCATGAGTTCTGGAATCATGCCATGGTGGGGGCTGGGCACGCAGCTTACACCGATCGTTTTCACGAGCTAGCAAGGTTGGTTCCGCATCTAGTCACCCAGGAATCAAAAAGGATAGAGAGGTACATTTGGTGACTCGCGCCTCAAATCCGGGAAATTGTAACCGCTACTGCTCCTCCTACTATTCAGAGCGCGATTCTGAAGGCTGGCGCTCTAACTGATGAAATGGTGAGAACAGGGGTATTGGGCAGGGGAGCAAAGAAAAGGAAAGAAGTTGGGGAAACGAGCCGATCGAGTGCCACGAAATTCGAGAAAAAGGCCAAGACAACCAGAAATTTTGTGGCCGTGACCCAGGGCAGGCGAGAATATGTGGGTCCGCACCCCAGAAGCGATAGGTGCAACTTTCATCATCCCCCAGCTATGCCGTGCTGGGTGTGCACTAACTGTAGACGCCTGGGACATTTAGCAAGAGACTGCAGAACAGCGCCGAATATGGTCCCACCAGTCAATGCGGTTAACCCCGTCGGGAATGCCAGGGGCTGTTATGAGTGTGGAAGCCCTGATCACTACCGGAACATGTGCCCCAAACTGAATCGGGCGTCGGGCCAACAAGGGAACAACCAGCATCAGACTATGGCTATAGCTGGAAATCAAGGCCCGACAAACCAGGGGAACGCGGCTCGGGGACGCGCTTTTGTCATGGAGCCAATGAAGCCCGTCAGGACCCAAAGTTTTGTCACGGGTATGCACGTACTCAATAATCACTTTGCATCTGTATTATTTGACACTGGAGCAGACAATAGCTTTATATCTTCTGAATTTGTGCAATTGCTCGATTTGAGTCCTAGTAGGCTAGAAACTAGCTACTCTGTAGAAATGGCCAATGGTAAGGTTGTTTAGGCAGACAAGATTATTAGAAAGTGCTTGATAATATTAGAGAACCACACCTTTGATATAGACTTGATACCATTTGAGCTAGGAAGTTTCGATGTGATTGTGGGAATGGATTGGTTGTCGAAAAACGGGGCGAGATTGTCTGTCGAGACAAGGTAGTGCGAATCCCTATGTCAGACGGGGGAGTACTCAAAATTCAAGGAGAAAGACCGGGGAGAAACTTAAAGCTTATTTCCTGCATGAAAGCACGCCGGAGTTTACGAAAACAGTGCTACTCTTTTCTGCCTCACGTGGTGGAAAAGAAGGAAGAGGAGCAGAAATTGGCAAATATCCCTGTAGTGCGGGATTACCTGGATGTATTTCCTGATGACTTGCCCGGTTTGCCTCCTCCACGACACGTGGAATTTCGTATTGAGTTGGTTCCTGGAGCTACACTGGTAGCAAAGACACCGTATCATTTGGCACCGTCTGAAATGCAAGAGTTATCTAGCCAGTTACAGGAACTACTGGAGAAGGGTTTTATTCAGCCGAGTCACTCGCCTTGGGGAGCACCAGTGTTAATTGTCAAGAAGAAGGATGGGTCGTTCCGTATGTGGATCGACTACCAAGAGTTGAACAAACTAACTGTGAAGAATCGGTATCCTCTCCCCAGGATCGACGACCTGTTTGATCAGTTACAAGGAGCTTCGTATTTTTCCAATACCAAACTTCGATCTGGATATCACCAACTAAGGGTTTTCGAGGAGGACGTACCGAAGACAACGTTTAGAACTCGTTATGGGCACTATGAGTTCTTGGTCATGCCGTTCGGATTGACTAACGCACTAGCTGTGTTCATGGACATGGTGAATCGGATGTGCAAACCTTACTTGGATAAGTTTGTGATCGTATTCATTGACAACATACTTATCTAATCTCGATCGAAAGAGGATCATGAAGAACACCTTCGGGCAATACTAGAACTGTTAAGAGAAGAGAAACTTTTCGCCAAGTTCCCGAAGTGTGAATTCTGGCTGCGAGAGGTGAAGTTTTTGGGTCATGTGGTTAACAAGGACGGGATTCATGTAGATCCCGGCAAGATCGAAGTGGTAAAGAAATGGGATACACCCCACACACCTTCAGAGATACGGCGGTTCTTAGGATTAGCGGGATACTATCGTCGTTTCATTGCGAACTTTTCAAAGATCGCTCAACCGTTGACGTTGCTGACTTAGAAAGACAAGAAGTTTGATTGTGGAGATGCGCAAGAACGGGCGTTCCAAACGCTGAAAGATAAGCTGTGCAATGCACCGATATTGTCCCTTCCAGACGGAACTGATGATCTTGTGGTGTACTGTGATGCTTCGCATCAAGCGTTGGGATGTCTACTAATGTAGAAAGATAAGGTGATTGCCTACGCCTCGCGACAACTTAAGGTGCACGAGAAGAACTACACCACTCATGATCTTGAGTTGGGCGCTGTAATATTCGCACTTAAAATATGGAGGCATTACCTGTATGGAACCAAATGCGTCATATACACAGATCATAAAAGCCTTCAACATATTCTGAATCAGAAGGAACTCAATATGCGACAACGATGCTGGATAGAGCTTCTTAGTGACTACGATTGTGAAATCCGGTATCATCCGGGGAAAGCTAATGTGGTGGCTGATGCTCTAAGCCGCAAAGAACGCGTGAAACCACTACGTGCTCGAGCTTTGGGATTGACCATTCAAACAAATTTGAAAGCTCAGATCCAAATTGCACAAAGTGAGGCGTTGAAAGAAGAAAACCTTGCGGGAGAAGAATTCCGAGGGTTGGATAAACAACTGATGTGCAAGGACGATGGTGTGCAGTAGTTCGTGGACCGTATATGGGTGCCGAAGTGGGGAGGTCTACGTGCCTTGGTCATGGATGAAGCACACAAGACGCGATATTCTATTCATCCTGGCGCAGACAAGATGTACCACAATCTCAAACATCTGTACTGGTGGCCAGGCCTAAAGAAAGACATTGCCACGTACGTCAGCAGATGCTTGACATACTCGAAAGTTAAAGCTGAACATCAGAAACCATCGGGACTGTTACAGCAACCTGAGATTCCCGAATGGAAATAGGAGAACATAGCCATGGACTTCATTACCAAACTCCCTCGAGCAAGCAATGTGCATGACTCGATATGGGTCGTAGTGGATCGAATGACGAAATCAGCACACTTCTTGCCAATCCGAGAAGACTACAAAATGGACAAGTTAGCGAGATTGTACATAAAAGAGGTCGTGACAAGACATGGAGTGCCGGTGTCAATCATATCCGATCGTGACGGCCGATTCACTTCATGATTTTGGCAAACACTATACAAAGCGATGGGCACTCGATTAGACATGAGTACCGCCTATCACCGTCAAACAGATGCCAAAATGAACGGACCATACAAATGCTAGAAGACATGTTGAGAGCGTGTGTAATCAACTTTGGTGGTAGTTGGGATACTCATTTGCCATTGATTGAGTTCTCTTACAATAACAGCTACCACACTAGCATTGGGTGTGCTCCGTTCGAAGCGTTGTACGGAAGGAAGTGTAGATCACCCATTTGTTTGGCCAAGATTGGTGAAAGTCAGTTAACAGGCCCAGAGATCATCCAGGAAACAACGAAAAGATCTTCCAAATCCAGATAGGCTGAAAGCCGCTAGAGATCGCCAAAAGAGCTACGCCGACAATCGTCGAAAGCCTCTAGAATTCGACATGGGGACCGAGTGTTACTCAAAGTCTCTCCTTAGAAAGGAGTTGTTCGGTTTGGATAGAAAGGGAGGTTAGCCCCAAGATACGTTGGACCATTCGAGATTACAGAAAGAATTGGTCTAGTGGCTTACCGATTAAGGTTACCACAAGAACTCAACAGTGTGCATGATACCATCCATGTGTCGAACCTCAAGAAGTGTTTGGATGACGAATCACTTCACATACCCATTGACCATATCAAAATCGACGAAAAGCTTCATTTTATTGAGGAACCCATTGAGGTCATGGATCGTAAGGTCAAACAGTTGAAGCACAGCAGAATACCAATTGTTCGCGTAAGGTGAAATTCAAAACTAGGGCCAGAGTTTACATGGGAACGGGAAGATCAAATGAAACTCAAATACCCACACCTATTCGTGGATGACACTCTGGACCTAACTCCAACTGAATTTCGGGACGAAATTCTCTCAACTGGGGGATACTGTGACATCCGTCACCTTAAGGTCCGTCGAACGACATAAATAAGCATAGAATTATTTTAATTATTCTTCCTTTTCTTCATGAACTCCTGCTTTATGGAATCATGTCTGCTTTATTTTCCCTTGTGCCTGTACTTCCTCCGAGAACGTGTGCTAAGCAAAAACCTTTTATAAATTTCATCACCATTAACACCAAATATATCATTTTTAATTTCAATCATTGTCATTAATAAAACCATTTTAGACTATCAATTACCATTAAAACCCGCTTGGTCTTGTTCTTGTTGTCCAGACTCCATCTACGACCTAGTCTACTCTATTCTAGCAGCTAGACGACCTTGGTTGTCCCTTTTCCTTGCTTATTCACGGCTGTCCAAACTAGGGTTTCGGGTGTTCGGGTTTAACACGAACACATGAGGTCGTGTGGGTGCGTGTGAGGTCTTTCTCCTTGTGTGTCATGTTTGTGTATGTTTGTAGAGTGTTTCTGGAAGTGCTTGTTGCGTAAAACCCATGCTCGGAGCAGCCGATGGCTGCTCTGCACTTCTGCAGTCGCGAACCTGCAGTTTAGGCGACTGTGTCTGTCATGCGACTGAGCCGTGCGACTGGGCGAGTCGTGCGACTGGGCGAGTCTTGTGACTGAGTCATGCGAATGTGTCTTTCGGGCGACTGAATCGTGCGACTAGGGATGTCATGCGACTGAGTGGTGCGATCGAATGAGTGTGTGTGCGATTGAGTCAATGCGGATGAGTGTGTGTACGATTGAGTCAGGCGACCGACTGAATGTATGCGATTATGCGTGTTTCGCACGACTGGAGTCCAATCGCACGAATGAAGGTTCAATCGCACGAAAGTAGCTAATTCGCACGATTGAGGGTTGATTCGTGCGCATGGAGGTTGGGTCGTGCGAATGTGTGTTGTGTGGTACCACTGAATGCCAGTCATGCGAAGGAAGACTCAATCATACGAATGAAGTTGATTTGTACGATTAAAGGTTGATTCGTACGGATGGAGCGTTGAGTCGAGCGTCTGGTCCTGTTGTGTGACTGATGATGTTGAGTGTGAATTTCCCCTTGAACGTCTGATGATGATAAGGTAACATCAATAAAAGTGTCATTGCTTGACCACAAAGATTAAAGTCAACGCTATCAACAGGCATATACTGTTTCAATTGAAAACAACCTAACATTTTACAATTATCGACAATCCAATTGGAACTCCAAATACTTAACAAGTGCTATCTTTCAAAACCACGAGATCATTTCACGGATGTCATAAGCAATGACAACTACTCGTAGTACTTGGATCTACATAAGATCTGATACGTGTGTCTGCTTTGTGCTACCCACGACCGAACCGATACAACCCGAACCGACCAAACATTTCTATACGCTTTATACACGACATTAATGCTTGACAATAACTGTCAATAGGTGTTTGACTGTTCTCTGCATACAACTGTTAGGAATCTCGATCATTCATACTTACCACTTAACATGTGAGTTTCGTGGCCCCTTTTGTGCTTATACTACTTTGCAAACATTTACAAACATGGGGGCAAAGTATGCTCGCCCGTTTTCTATGCTGTACAACATACATACAATTTACATACTTAGAATCAACGTGCTACTGTTTTGTGGGTACTTATCTCATACATGCTTGAGTCTGCTTTGTCGTTCTTTCTTACAACCATTTAATTCTAGTGTCGAACCGACGGTTAGGTGTTGGTAGTACTACTGGGTTGACACCCCCACCCTCGTGTTGGTATACTAGTTAGTACCAACAAAAGCCAGGAACGTGCCTTGGGTGAATATATTCTGACAAGATTCTTTGTGTACGTCATTATGTTTTGGTTGTAAAGCTCTTGTCATGTGATTTTGCTTACTTATAACTGTATGCATGGTATTCTACAACAACTTTATACAACATCAATTACTTATTTACATTTAAACCTGCAAGCTCACCAACAATTTTGTTGACCATTTTGAGCATATCTTTTCAGGTGATCATGCTAACTGAATATCTAGGTGTGCTGCCTTAGTGGAGACCCTAGGATGCATTTTCGGCCTAAACTTGTCATTTTGAAAACAATTGTTGTATATGTTTCAAACAACATTATACTTTGTAACTTGTTCCCGGGTTGTGGGAATTGCATACAATTTACTATCTATGTTTATGTGAATCTTATATCATGTTTATGCTCATGCCTATGTGGTCGTGAATACTGACTAAACATGACATAAGTCCCCTTGTTGTCGGGTGTCGTCATGACACGCTTGTCATCATTATTATTATTGCATCTCTATCGCTTACCATGTGTTATGACGATTCCTATCTCGTTACGCCCCCGTGTTCCGCTCTTAGCGGGGGTGTGACAATGCATATCATTGGAATGAAATCATATTGTGTATTTATCATTGATAAATATACAACATTTTCTTGGGTTTTCTTTTTACGTACGAAATTTGAAATGGCTAAATTATTAAAAGAGTTTATCACTAAAGTAGAAAATCAACTTGATCAAAAACTAAAACTAATTAGAAGTGGTAATGGAATAGAATTCATGAATCCTAATGTTGACATGTTTAGTGTAGGAAAAAGGATCACTAATCAATTCAGTGCTCCAAGAACTCAACAACAAAATAGAGTTGAAGAATGGAAGAACCGAACATTGATTGAGGCAGCCCATGCAATGTTAGCCAATGTTATGATTCCTATCACTTTCTAGGATTAAGCCATATCAACTACGTGTTTCATTCAGAGTCGTACTCTATTGGTGAAACACAAATAGAAAACTCCTTATGAGTTGATGTTTGGCAGGGTACGAAATATAGATTTTCTTAAATCTTTTAGTTGTCCGTTATTGATTCTAAACTCAAATGACCAGCTTCGAAAATTTGACATGAAATCTGATGATGGATTCTTTCATGGATATTCTTCTATGCCAAAAGCATTTAGAGTTGTAACTCTAAGACATTGTTATCATTGAAACTTTAATGTTATATCCATGAAAATTTATTTCCATTGGTTGCAAATTGTCTAGATTGGCTATTTGATTTTGATTCATCGTCAAACTCTTTTAATTCTAACCTATTTAAATCTTCTTGTGTAAAGAGAAAATAGGTACGAGATCTTAGAACCTTCGGTGATGATTCAGAATTTGATGATATGGATGATTGAAGCCCGAACTCTCTATTTTTTCATTTGTCAGAGATCCTATATTCAATTCCGAATCTCATGATCAAAAATTTCAAGAACAACATCATGTTCCCGAAAATTCTGATGTTTCTCAACGGATTCCTAATGATGGACCCGAAATTCAACAACCGGAGTCTGGAACTTCATCTGTATGTAGAGATATAGATGTCAATGACAAGCTTGATTATTTCATCAACTCACCAACTCAAGTTCAGAATTTCACTCCACATTCTTAAAAACCTATTGCATTAGCTCTCCGACTTGAACCAAACCAATCTTGATGTGAATGTTCAAGAAGATAAGATTCCAACATCTCATATTCACAAGAAACATCTGATATCACAGATTATTGGTCGTTTAAATGAGAGAACTTAGAGAAGTCATACAAAGCAAGCAAACATTTTCTTATAGTCATGTTTTATATCTTAAATTGTCCGTAAAACCATAACTGAAGCATTACAGGACAATAGTTCGATTAAGGCTATGGAGAAGACTTGCTACAGTTCTGTAAACAGGAAGTGTGGAAGCATGTGGATTTACCTGAAGGAGAATGCCATTAGCATAAAATAGTTGTTCGAAAACAAATCAGATAATCAAGGAATAGTTTTTTGAAACAATGCAATGCTAGTAGCACAAAGTTCCACCTAGGAGGAAGGAATTGATTATGATGAATTGTTTGCACCAGTTGCAAGACTTGAAGCAATTCGTGTCTTGCCAACATATGCTTCTTATATGAAATTCAAGACATACCAAATGGACGTCAAATGTGCCTTCTTGTATTTACCAATTACTGATGTTGTTTATGTGAAGAAACCTTAAGGTTTTGAAGATGCTAAATTCCCTCATTGTGTGTACAAGTTGAGTAAAGCTTTATATGGTGTACATCAAGTACCTAGAATTTGTTATGAGACATTGTCCCAGCATTTGATCTAACATGGATACACAAAAGGGAAAATTGTTCCAACTTTGTTCATAGAAAAGGATACAAATGATTTCTTAAGTGTGCAAGTGTATATGGATCATATCATATTTAGTTCTACAAGTTAAATATTATGCTCACAATTTGATGAGATCATGAAATTGCATTTCTAGATGAGTTCTTTGGGAGAAATAAATTTCTTCCTTGGATGGCAAATAAAATAGTTTGCAGATGGCATTTTTATCAATCAAGAGAAATTTGTTGATAAGCTCTTGAAGAAGTTCAAATTAAAAGATAGTCAATCTATGAGAACTCCAATCGACGTTAACACCAAGATTCATCCTGATCCGAAAGGAAAATCTATTGACAAAACTATTGGACCTGTACAAGAAAGTTTATATTATCAACATAGTCAAAATAAACAAAAGTCAACGCCTTAGTCAAGGTCAACGGAATAGTCAAACTTCGAGTTCGAGGCGAAGAAGTGAGTGAAGATATTGAAGATATATTGTGTTTGAGACTTTATTGTATTAAATATATTTTGTGTGAACAAAATATATTTTATCTTATTTAGTCTTGTTTTAGTCAAGTTTAATAGTCTTGGGGGCGAAATGTAAATAGTGAAAGTTACTCTACACTATAATTAGCTAATTATATTTAGAGTTGGTTAATGGTTGCATGACCAATTGATTGAGAAATTACTTGTAAACATTATTCATTCGCAATCAATAGAGATTAAAGGGATATTGATTGTTTTTATCTTATTTTGATCTTTAATCTTTATGTTATTGATTCAAGTGTTCATTATGGACAAACAATTTGGTATGAGAGCCATACTGGATCAAATTCATTGAAGATTTGAAGAATTTTTTAAAGTGTTCATATGATTTCTAGAGAGAGAAAATTGAGGTCTAGAGAGAGAAAATTGAGGTCTAGAGAGAGAAAGTAGTTCTGAGATCAAATTTGTTCAAATTTTGCATCAACAACATCAAATCTATTACTATTTCCAACATACATTTGATGTACATAAACTTTGATACAAGAAAAATCAACAAAATCATCACATCTAAAATTTTCTCTCTAATACATCAGTGTGTGTTCTTGGGGGATTCAAATCTTTATGGGGCGAAACTAGATTCCATCTTGAACAAAAGTTCAAACTATTCCGGCAAAACTAACCCAAGTCTGGCGAAACTGCTGACTTCCAGCGAAACAATAATTCCATCCGACAAAATTGTACATCTCCGGCGAAACTGCCAAACTCTGTGAAATTACAAATTTTTTCTGTGAAATTAAAAAAAAGTATATTATTAATCAGCGAAATTACAAAATCTAAATGAAATTAAAAAAAACGATACATCCTTTAATCCTTCATCCTACTTCTCTCATGAGTTGCGTACTCTTTTCTTCTCAAATCAAACAACTACAAAAACCAATGTAATCAATCATCAGACACCAAGTTCATCAATATCAATGAAATTATCGACAAATTTGCAGGATCGGTTTTGTCACTTAGACACATGAAGTAAAGTCCTTTACAAGAGCTGATAATAATATAACAAGTAGTAAAGGAGCACACAGAAATAAATTTTCAAGGCACTTGTATATATTACTTCTCAACTCAAGATATTACAAAACTCTTACAAGCATGATACATGAGTTACAATTAGAAACTATATATACTAGATCCTACAGCCGGATATACTTTGATACTAGCTGGAAACCTAAGACTAAAGCATATACTACAATGCTAAAGTTAAGGTATCTTAGATAAAGTATTATCCAAGATATGGTAGTCATGACATGTCCATGACTTACCTTTAGTCACCAACTAAAGATGGCAGCTATACTAACATAAAAATGTAAATAATGGATTAAAGCATATACTACAATGCTAAAGTTAAGGTATCTTAGATAAAGTATTATCCAAGTGACTTGGTTTTGGTTGCACCAGCCTTTCTAGATCCAACAAACTCCCCCTAGGCTAATGCTACCAAAACTTCACTTATTTCTGCTTCTCAAAGCTTTCAGCACCACAGATAAAAGATATTTGTCTGTCTCTTTGTTCTTCCCTGAAGTGGTGCTGAGAAGCTTATACAAGTCATTTGTGGATAGGAATCCAGTCTATCACTTTGAATGACATGTACCCTTTGTTGTGTTCCCTTGAAAAGAGTTAGTTCATGGGAGTTATAGGCATACTCCTATCTAACTATGGATTCAAGTTCAGGACCTTCAACCATATGTAAAAAGGCTTTGCCTTTGGTTGCTGATCCCCTCCTTTCCTCCTCCTCTCTCAGTTTCAACTCTTCTTCAACCTTGCTTCTAGCAGTTAGCTTGGCCATATGAAGGCTGCCTAGATGATTTCTGATATGGGCAGCTACATCAGAGTTTGAAGGGTTGGAGAATGTCTTCTCTGCTAATTCAGCAATGTCAAATCTGCTTAAGTGTAGCACAGATGAGGTACTCAGCCTGTTGAGCTCTCCATTCTATCTTTCAACAAAAACGTTGTGAGAAGAGTCTTCAAACCTCCACTGGATGATCTTCTTTCTAGTTGCAAGAGGTTGTCTTGGCACCCGGTCACTTTTCTTTGTATCCAGTATAGTCACCAGCGTTCTCCTTACCTTCTTTTCTTCCTCATTCTAAGGTCTGATTTGAGGCCAAGGAGATTTGCAACTTCGTCTAATGTTCCTCTGGGTAGATCAAGAAATTGATCTCTAGTGAGGGAACTTGAGGATCCATCAACATAGGTCAAATTGACAAAATCCTCCTCACAGGAGATATCGCTCAAAGTTGTGCATTTTATGAGCTTTGTCTTGACTGCCTTGAATTCTTCTAACGAGAGATGTTTAGAAGGTTGAGGGGATGGTTTGATGGGTTGATGGGTAGGTTGAGGTGTTTAGGTTCTCACTAGAGTTTTGGTTTGGAGGATGAGTAGTTTAGGTGGTTTAGGTGAAGGGGTTGGTAGGGGTGATGGTGTAGGTTCAGGGGTGTATGGTTCACTAGTTGGTTCGGTTTTGATGGGGAGTGAAAAGGGTAAAGGTTCAGGTTATGGTTGGGTTTGGATTTTGGGTTGAGTGGTTGCTTTGAAGGTCTTCCCCTGTCCCCTTCAATACATCTCCTTCCTCTTCCCCGTGCGAATGTCAGCCTTAATGTCACTAACATGTCGATGGAGAGTCTTTTCTGACATAGGACCCACCTGCCTGCCAGAGAAGCCATGAGCTTTGAAATAGCTTTTCATCCAGGCCTTCTCACCTATTTTATTCGTAGCAGTCAGTCCTGCTTCCTCTTCCTTCTTCTTCTTCTGCAATAGCTTTTCCCTTCAGCTCTCTTTCTCTCTTTCTCCATTTGATCTGCTCTTTGTTGAAGAGCCTAAGATCGTATCATTGTTATGTGGAGATAATTCTTCTTGAGAGAAACCTTTGGAGGTTAGGAAAGTTATCCTTTCCCTCTTGAGCTGTAGATCAGCTTCTTTTTCTTTCCTCTCCCTTTCTTCTTCTAAGGCCAACCTTGCAGCTTCTTCTTTTTACTGTTTTAGAAGCAAGGTTGCCTTTTCCAGCTCTATTAACTCCTCTTATAGTAGTAGGAGTACATCTTCACTTGTAGCTTGTAGACTAACAAGTCTATCGATAATCTCTACCCTTTTTCAGTTGTTTTTCCGCCTCCTGGTTGGCTGCAACTGCTTTGGTACTTGCAGCTAGTAGTTTTCCAGTTGTCAGCCTACCTTTTCTTTTGAGGTTCTCCAACCTTTCTTCCTTCTGAAGCTTTTCGGAAGTCATCTTCCTCTTTCCTTTGATGTCTTCAGAAGTACTAGACTTGGGGGTTCTTGGATGGAAGATTCAGGTTGAGTAGTAGAGATGGGAGCTGGAGTTAATGCTGATGTTAGAGCTAAAGGTTGGGTGAGAAAATCCTCCCTATTAACCTCACTTGCAAGTTCCACGATTGCATTTGTGAATATTAGATCACCGGATAATAAGAATAGTCCTTCCGCAGCAGCAATCTCAGCTTCGGAAGTTTGAAATTGTTCTTCCGAGGCTTTGAATTGTGCTTCGAAAGTCTGTGAAAATGCAGTATCTAGCCCAACTGTTTCAGTTGTTGGGCCATCACTCCTTGTTTCCCCTTCAAAGTTAATCTTAGGATCCACTTGGACCTTAGGTTGACCAACTTCCTCAATAGTGGTAGAAGGTGCATTTAACCTCTGAAGTTTCTTGAGCTCCGAATTAGATCACAAACATATCAGGACTTGGTTGTTAAATAACAGATTCCCATTGGAACTTGTTAAAGAACCTATTAAGATCTTGGAGCATCCTTTGATCCACTTGAATAACAACTGGAGGAGGCTCAGGGAAAATTAAAGCTTATTGCACAGGATATTTTGATCTCAAGGAAGTGAGAGCTTGACATTGGGTTTCCTTTTGTCTTTGACCTTGTCTATGAACACTCTCCCCTTTTTGGTAGCATCATCCTGAGAGCTTGATGAGCTAGAGGAAGAGGTCAAGAAGACCTGAGTTGGTACATGCCTAACAGACCTCTCAATCTATTTCTCAGCTAGTTTGGCCTTGAGAGTTTCAATCTCAAGTTGTTGAGTGGCAGACCTATCCTCTAAAGTCCTAACCTTGGATTCAAGATTTGAGACTTTAGAAAGTAGGTCTTGAATGGTGAGTTGAATACTTCCATCATCTTCTGTTGAAGAATCATGGGAGATGAGGTAACATACCTTGTATGTTCATCCTCACCACCAGATACGGTTTCTCGGTACCCTGGTTTCCCTTGCTCAAAGATGTCTCTTCCAGTGTCATCAAAGGGCACGGTTGTCGTAGATTCAGTGTCAGTGATGTTACCGCTGTCTTGAGGATCCATTGAGACTCCTTTAGTAGTGTCATCATATGGGATTTGATCCTATCCCCCAGATTTATTCGACAAGCAGTGAAGAACCACATGCAGCAGAAACTTCCATTTGTAAGTGAAGTTAAATTTGTATACAGTTGACCTGCTAACGTCTCCACCATATCCCATTTGGAGATAAGAATTGTCCAAATCTGCTTTGGGGAATTCCGTTGGAGCGCCTCATCATGAAATTCTAGATGCTCCCTCATAATCTGTTCAGAAATTACCAATTCCTAGCCATAGAAGCTCAATCGAATGACACGAACCCCATTTAGGATTTCAATCTGACCATTTGCCTAAAATTCAGACATATGGTTTGAGTAAATTGTGGGGTTTACAGTCAGAGCGGTGTAGTAAGAAGATTGGGTTAGAAAGGAGATGATGTCTGAGAAGTCAACATCTATTGAAGAATCAAGAAGTGCGACTTGGTTGTGCTGATGGTTGAGTGCCATTTGGAAAGGTGAATGGGGATGATTTGAGCTGGGGTAAGTAAGAAGATGAAATTGAGTAGTCGAGATTATTTAAAAGATTATGCAAAGGCGGTAATGGGGGTATGGATAAAGTGATGTGATGGTTTATTGGAAGAAATAACAGTGGCAGTAAGGTTAAAATCAGTTAAATAATACGACATCATTAACAAAATCTTTGCTTTTTATAGTGTGGGGCCCAAGAGATTTCCGTTACACGGTGAAATCTCTCTTCCGAGTGTAAAACATTTCCGAATGTAACTTGTCTTCCGAAGGCAAATCTTTCTTCCAAAGCCAAAACTTTGCTTCCGAAGGTTAGAATTGCTTCCGAATAGAGAATTTGTAAGTTTCGGAAGTAGATCTGATATACAATCAATCGCTTCTTCCGAAGCCAAAAATTCTTCCGAGAAGAAAGTTATCCTTTGTGAAATTTTGCTTCAGAAGATATGAGAATGTCTTCCGACGGTTAATTTCACTTCGGAATGAATTTACACGTAGAAAGTTTCAGAGAGAATTTCTGGTAACAGGGCTTAAATTGTATTAACACATACTTACATATTAAAAGGTTTTCAAAAAAGATCAAATTAATCAATGTTTATCATCCCAATAGCGGTTATGAGATACTTGAATCTTTGATCATCAAAAGCTTTGGTGAACAGATCAACATATTGTTCATTTGAATCAACTTTGATTAACTTGATTAGATTTTTCTAATGAATATCTCTAATGAAATGATACCTGATGTCAATGTGCTTAGTCTTGGAGTGCTTCACTGGATTTTCAGTAATGGAGATAGCACTGTTGTTGTCAATATGGATAGGAGTACTCATAAAGTTAAATCCCTAGTCCAACATCTGATTTTGAATCCATAGCAGTTGAGCATAGCAGCTAGCAGCAGCAATGTATTCAGCTTCAACAGTTGATGTAGAGACACAGGATTGTTTCTTGCATTGTCATGAGATGATCCTTCCACCAAGAAATTGACATCCTCTTGATGTTGATTTCTTGTCAACATTACAGCCTCCATAGTCACTGTCAGAGTATCCATAGAGATTGAAATCCTTGTTTCTGGGATACCAGAGACCTAGTTTAGGTGCTCCTTTGAGGTATCTGAGGATTCTCTAAACAGCAGGTAGGTGAGACACCTTTGGAGCAGGCTGATATCTTACACAAATGCAAGTAGGAAACATGATATGAGGTCTACTGGTTGTTAGATACATCAGAGAACCAATAACTGCCCTATACTGATGTTGATCAGTATCCTCCCCCTAAAAATCAGGACAATGATTATGGTTTCTGGGTATGGGTGTCTTGGCAGGCTTACAATCCTTCATCTCAAATCTTTCTATGATGTCAGAGACATATTTAGATTGATTAATGAAGAACCCTTCCTTCAGTTGCTTTACCTGAATTCCAAGGAAAAAGTTTGTTTTTCCCATGGAGCTCATCTCAAACATTTTCTTCATAATGCTCTCAAAGTTCTTGCACATTTGGTCTTTTGAGGAACCAAATATGATGTCATCAACATAGACTTGCACGAGCAAAATGTCCTTTCCAGATTTTCTGATGAAGAGAGTCTTATCAATGGTACCTCTAGTGTAGCCATCCTTCAAAAGAAACCGAGACAAAGTCTCATACCACAACCTAGGTGCTCCGTGCAGCCTATATAGAGCTTTATCCAATTTGCACACATAGTTAGGGTGCTGCGGATCTTCAAATCCTGGAGTTTGGCATACATAGACTTCCCTATCTATATCCCTATATAGAAATGCACACTTGACATCACGTTGGTATACTATGAAGTCCTTGGATGCAACATAAGCAAGGAAGATCCTAACTGCCTCAAGTGTTGCAACTGGTGCAAAGACATTAGTATAATCGATTCCTTCCTCTTGAGTGTATCCTTGAACTACAAGTCTTGCCATATTCTTGATGATCAAGCCTCTATCATCTCTCTTGTTTTTGAAAACACATTTGGTGCCTATACGTACTTGACCAGATGGTAGCGGACATAGGTTCCATACCTTCTGTCTCTTGAATTGCAGCAGCTCCTCTTGCAATGATTCAAGCCAGCTACTATCTTTCAAGGAATCTTCTACCTTCTTGGTTCCATCTGAGATAGAAAGCATGAGTACAAGCAGACATTCCCTTGATGAGTCTGTCCTCTTGTTCTCACACCCTCAGAGACATTCCCTATGATGTTCTCAATTGGATGAGTGTTGTGAATCCTAAGACGAGGAATCACTTCTAGTGGCAGAGATAGATCCAGGTTAGACATATTCTGCTCAGGAACTGGAACACTCTGTCCAGCTGCTGTTTCAAAGTCATTCAATGTGGATTGATTGAATGAATGAGAAACATCATCAATAGTTGGCTGTGGAGTAGTATTATTAACAGTTGTATGTTCCTTCAAAATATTACTTCCTTCTGCCTGGTGTTGTGGTGGATCACCTGATGAGTTTTGAGGCTCAGTAGGTGATTCACTTGTTAAAGCTGTACTATTCCTTGATATAGTTAGACTATCGGATCTGTGAATAGTGGAAGCCTGGTGTATTGCAGCACTTGGAGAATTTGCTCTAGGTCTGGGAAGCTCAAACAGTTGATCATTAGAAGTATCATTAGCATCATTTTGAGCACATATCCCAACTGAAAAATTCTCACAAGAGGGTTTAGAATAGTTTGGAAACAATTCTAAATCAAAGATGTGATCAGGTCCATTCCTCCTAACACAAGGAGTGTGCTCATTAACAACTATATTGGATGACTCCTCAAATTGGTGATTCTTAATGTTGTATACTCTATAAGCTTTGGAGCTAGAAGAATATCCAACAAAGATAGCATCATCTGACTTTTCAACAAATTGTGCCAAATTGTCCTTTGTGTTAAGTATGGTACACCTGCTGCCAAAGGACCTTAGAAAGCCAATGAATGGTGGCCTCTTGTTCCGTAGCTCCTATGGGGTTTTTCCATCGGGCTTAAGTACAAGAACTCTGTTCTGCACATAGCATGCAGTGCTGACTACCTCTGCCCATAATGTTAGAGGTAGCTTTGAATCAGCTAACATAGTTCAAGCAGCCTCAATAAGTGTCCTATTCCTCCTCTCAGCAACACCGTTTTGAGGAGGAGCTCTGGGAGCATTATATTGTCTGGCAATCCCTTTTGAGTTACAAAATGACTCAAGAACGAAGTTCTTAAACTCAGTCCCTTGGCCACTTCTAATTATTTTAACCTTGTGATCAATTTGATTTTCTATTTTAAGAACAAAAGATTTTAATGTTTTAGTAGTTTCATCTTTAGTTCTTAAAAAGAATTCTCATATGAATCTTGTAAAATCATCAACTATCACAAGGCAATATGATTTCCTTCCAATGCTCATTATACTTGTGGGACCAAATAGATCCATGTGCAATAAGTGTAATGGGGTGGTGATGGAGTTAACAGCTTTCAATTTATGAGATGTCCTGTGTTGTTTCACCTTTAGGCAAGCAACACAATTATCTTTGCAGAAAAATTCCTTTTTAGGCAAACCATGTACGAAGTTATTTTTAGCCAATTTATTCATTGTCTTAAAATTACATGACACATTCAGTTATGCCATAGTGTTGACTCATCACCATCAGCTTTGGAAAGAAAGCATTATAGTCCTCCCATTGGAGAAGCATTGTTCATATCAAGCTTGTACATATCCCCTTTCATGAGAGATCTAAGAAGCACCAATTCCGTAGGAATTGTCATCTCTGGTTTGAGGATAATGCACTCATGTTCTGTGAAAAGAATTTGGTGCTTTTGATCAGAGAATTGAGAAACACTTAACATATTGTGTTCAAGCTGTTTGACAAAGTGAACTTTGTCAACTTTAAATTTACCAATGGATATACTCCCTCTGCCAGAAATATATCCTCTGGCCTTACCTCCAAACTGGATAGGACCTCCATCATAATGTTGAAATTGTTGAAGGAGAGATCTGTTCCCTATCATGTGCCTGGAGCATCCACTATCTACAATCCAAATGTTGTTATTCTTGTCATATGGATGTCCCTACACATAAGATGAGATGATTAGTTTTGATTGGAAACCCAAGCTTTATTGGTCTTGGGTTCTTCCAAAGATAATGAGATAATTGAACCAAAATTTATGCATGGGGGTTCAATGGATGTCTTTAAAGAAGAGGTTTGGGCTATAACATCTTCCTTGATCTTCCATTCCATCCCTTGGTTGATCATGGAGGATGAGCTTGTTGAAGCTTTTGTAGCTTGGCATTCTTCCGAAGCTTCTTTCTTTTCGGAAGAAGCCTTCACCACCTTTTCTTCCGAAGCAGTCTTCTTCTGGGATGGTTTCAAGGGGACTCTTTTGTTCTTCTGAGTCTTGACAGCTTTAGCTTCTGAAGCCTTTTTCCTTTCAGAAGAAGAATCTTCTTCCGAAAGCAGCCTTGCTTCGGAAACAAGCTTTTCCTTTTTCATCACTTGAACCATTTGATATGGTCCAAATGAGAAACCTTCCTGACTCCTTCCTTTTTAACATTATTTGCATAATGTGTGCTAGCAGGATTGTAGTAACAATCTTTGGCCATGTGGTTTTGCAGACCACACATTATGCATGCAATGTTAATCTTTTGGGGATTTGAGGATTGCTATTTCTTGTTCTTTAACTTCTGATCCTTTGGTATGACAGGAGTGCTGGTACTACACCCATTTCCTGAATCAAAGTTTCCAACCACCTGGAATCCAGCTCAGAGGAATATACCCTTTTGCTTTGGGTCTATCTTTAGCTTGGACTTAGCCACTTTCTTGGCAGTTTTTCCAGCTGCCTTAGCTCTGCTTCTTCTGGCTTTGGTGGTCAGGGTTTGATCATCATTGGTAGGGGAGGGCATAATTACCTGGTTCTTCCCTGTGATGGTCTCCATAGTTTCATCATTCTTTGACTCATGAGAAGGTGGGTCAGCAAATGGAACCTCTTGCTCTTCAGTACCACACCTTGGTTTTCTTAAAGACTCATAAGAGTGTGGTGGAGCAATTACATTGTTTCCCAACCCTCTTTTGTTTTGGTAACAAAGTTTTGAGTGAAAGGATGATGTAAGAATGCCTTGGAAGTTTTGCTCGGAAATACCATACTTCCTTGTTTGAGCCTCAGCTGTGACAAGCTAGGCTTGAGCCTCAATCAATTTGGATATTAAATCCTTTATCTGAGTCTTATAGTTTGTGTGTTCATGTTTTAATAGGGACACCGTTTTCTCTAACTCATCAATTTTTCTTTGGTAGTCAGATTCAGCCTTTTAAAGTCAAATTTCAAAACATTTAAAAACTCAGTATCAGATTTAATCTCCATATTGTAGTCCTGATACAATTTAACCTTAGCAATACATGCAGGAGTACAGAGATGTTCATATACCATATTTTCATCTGTTCCGACCATGAGTGCTTGAGCAGGAGTCACATCCTGTATCATGAAGCTCGAATCACCTTCTTGAGCCATTGCAGCTGTTTCAGTTGAATTTCCGGTGGGCGTTGGTGTAGAGGGATGTGTGGAGGCCTGTGGGATTCCCAGGTTGGACTTGTGAACCTTGCATTTCCTTGCAAAATGACCAAGTTGGTTACAGTTGTAACATTTGGCCTTGGTTTTGTCAAACCCAATTTGATGTTGATTGGGTTCTTGGGAAATTGCCTTCCTGTTTTCTTAAAGAACTTCTTTGCTCTGTAGGTTAAAAGAGCCATTTGATGGACTATGTCCACCTATTCCACGTCATCCAGGCTGAAACACTCTAGATCATCAAAGCAGTATTGTCCACTTCCTGAGACAAAAGAACAGCTGTCCTGAAAGGAGCATTGCTGAGCATGTTGAGACCTTGGAGTCTCAGGAAATGTGATGTATGGCCTAGAAGAACAAGATGGCTGCTGGGTGTAAGTCAGGTATTGTTGAGGCTGGGAGATTCGTGAGCCTTCAACAACCATTAAGGCGTTGCTAGCAGGAAGACTCAAGGGTCTACTTGTGTGATGACCCCTCTTACTTTCCATTTCCAAACGGTATCCATCAAGGATCCCATAGAGTTCGGTCATGGTGAGTGTATTCAGATTTTCTGTTCTCTTGATCAAGACACAGTAGAATGTCCACTCATTGGGTAATGCACTCATGAACTTTCTTGTAAGGTCTCTGAGTTCATGAGCAATTCCCATAGATTGAAGGGAAGAAATGAGATCCATGTACCTAAAATATTGTTGGCTAAGAGTCTCTCCAGCAACATGGGTGAATTTCTCGAACTGTTGCTTCAGTGAGTCCTTCTTGGAGTCATTTGATTTTGAGTACATTTGAGCAAGCGCATCAAACAGTTCTTTGGCAGACTTGCAATGCTCAAACCCCACCATGATAGAGTTTGGAATTGCAGTCATGAGAACAGTCATAGCGTTGCTACCAATGTCAAGCTTCTTCCTGTCCTTATCAGAATAATCTTCAACAGCTTTCTCGATCATGGCACCATTTCCACCAGCTACCTTTGGCTTATACGGGCCATTGACAACCGATTGCCATATTTTACTGTCTTGATACCCGGTGAAGCCTTCCATTCTTCTGCTCCAGGACCTGAAGTTTTCGGGGGTGATGATGGGTGCTTTGTTCATTGTCCTCCTCTCTACTTTAGATTTGTTGAGGGCCATTTTGAGTAAGGTATAAGGAGGAGTGAAAAACAGTTGATTATGAAGGGTTTGATCTGCCCAAGATACATATTAAATTGACGTGGCTAGTGTGATATGATTCAAGTCGGGTCATACTCAATAACAAGCCAAACAAACACTGATAAATATTTGTTTGTTGATGAGATCAAACAAATAAATATAAGCACCAACATTGAAACCAGGTTTCCTAAAACATTGCTTTTGAAAATGAACAACATTATATGGATAATTTGTTCCTGAGAAATTGTTTGTTTTATTATTTAAGTTAGTTAAATAATATCAAACAAAAGTATGTTGGGTTTTATAAAATTACAAGGGTTTTAATTTTATAAAATTGGAGTGCAAGAGTTAATTTTATAAAACATTTCAAATGGGAGGGAACCCACTTGTGGGTCCCAACTTCGGCCGCCCCTTTGGGGTTGAAAGGGCTTTGATTTGTTGTTGTTGCATGCAACATTGAGAACCTAACTCTCTTCCACCAAGACATCTCTCTCTCTCACACACACACAAGAGCAAGAATCCTCTCAAATCTCTCTCTTGAATTTCGAATTTTAGAGCTCTAAAACACAAGATTTTCAGCTATCAAAGAAGGGTTCTTGGCTGCAAAATCAAGCTCGAAGAGGGTTCTACAAGTTGGTGTTGCAAGTCCTAGCGAAGGGGTGTTTGTACAAGCTTGGGGTATCATCTCTTAAGGACTTCTACATTGAAGTCTTGACCATCTAACATCATCATCTTGTTCTCCAACCACGGTTCTAAAGGTGTATTGTTGGTGTTTTCGGGTATAGCCTTCTTGAGGTCTTCTTGGTTGAAGATTCAGCCATAAAGTTCATCCTTTGCCCCCTCTCAAACCCGTTTTCTAGCACCTTGAAAGGTTGTCTTCTTAACCTCCTTTGGTTGTTATCTTGTATGCATTTCGTATTTGGATCCATGGTTTGGGTTTATCTTAACAAATGAGTTTGATAATCTATATATTAACAAGTTTTAAAACTTATTATCCGCTGCGCTTTTCATATATACAACATTATATGAACTTTGATAAACTTGTTAAATCCCTTCAATGTCATCAAGAGCCACTTATACGAATGCATACATGTATATGACATTCTAGCTCACGGTTCTGTGGTGTGTGACACTATATGGCCGACAGTTAGAGGGCTGAAATGGTTGGCCTTTTTCTGATTTTAAAGATATTATCTCATATGCATGATAGGATCTTTAAAATTTAGGTCATGTTTGTTTGTTTGTTTGGACCAAACCCATTTGTTCTTGGTTTATGTTGTCCAAGAATATGGTTGAAAAGGGGCTGCCAAAATCGATTGTTATGTGCATATTTGGATGTGTATATGGATGTTCATAACCTAGCCAATACCTTGTATTTGGATGAGTTTTGTGTTGTGATGTTGTTTGATTATTCCATTGGGTTGCAATAATTATTTATTTGGGTTTGTAATCTATTTATTATTTATGTTGGTTTGTAATAATAAGTAGATTAGTTGTATTTCTTTTACTAGTAAAAATGTATTAGGATATATTTTGTAAAAGAAGTTCAAGAAGACTTTGGTTTTTGGTTTGGGCCATTTTAGGCCCAAATGGGCCTCATAGCCCAAGATTGGTTTTAAGCCCAATAACCAAAGCCCAAAGCATGAAGGCCCAAGAAAGCTAGGAGCTGAAGTTGGAGCCCAAAAGAAAGCCCGAAAAAAGCAAATCGGTGACAACACAAAATGGACACTTGATGCATTAGGATGCGGGATCAAGTGGGAGCACACTATCTCAATGCCTTGTGTCATGTTTATGCTTTATTATTGACCCTCTTGGCACACTTGTTTTGACCAACAAGTGTTGCCAAATCCATTGGCTATGGTTATGGACTTGTGGTTGTTTTATTATGCATGTATGGTTGATTTATGTTCTTCTTATCTTATTATGGAATTGGATAGTTAACAACTCGAAATCAACCACAATTGGTTCCTTAGAAATCAATAAGTAAAAAAATGGGTTTTACCAAAGGTTATTGATTTCATAATTAATGGGCTATTAAAAGGAATTTTGAAATAAGTTTTCAAATAAACTACCATGTATTTGAATGCATACAAATCCAAGGTATGAGAATTTTTTTCCAAACTAGAATTTTGTGAAATGAAAATCCCTTTTAATCAAGTCAAACACCATCCTATTATACAACACTCGAATCATTTGAGAATTTAATGTGGGATAAAGGTCACCTAACCACATTAAAAGGAACTTATGGTTTTGAGGTGGGTTTGCCATATTTATGGGATAAAGGTCACCTAACCACTAATATTAGCAAATCCACACGTGTGTCTAAGTAGGACGACTTAATTTGGAAATCATGCATTAAGATCACCGAAGCATGACGTACAAAGGGTGTTGATGGGATAAACATTCCTAACAAACATAAGATGTTTAACCGATCCCATACACTAGAAATTATAATAGGTTACAATTGTCAAACGTTGACTACCTTATTAATTTAAATAAAGAGATAAAGGTCACCTAACCGATATTTAAATGTAACGTTGGATTCTAAAATTTTGACTATTAATTGTCTATGAGACAAAAAAGGCTATTAATAATCAAGATACATTGATATTAAAAGTACTAAAATTTAACTTTGTAATATTGTAGATGGCTAACAACAACAACGCCATCCCGACCGTCCATAACCTATCACTAAGGACCATCCTTGAAAAGGAACGTCTAAACCATGGGAACTTCATGGATTGGTACCGAAATTTGAGAATTGTTCTCAAACAAGAAAAGAAGTCCTATGTGTTAGACGATCCCATTCCCGATCAACCCGATGAAAATGACGTTGAGGCCTTTGCCGAATGGGTCAAGTACACCGAAGACTCTGTGCAAGTCTCGTGTCTCATGCTGGCGAGTATGATACCCGATTTGCAAAAGGAATTTGAGAACCACAATTCCTATGACATGATCACCCAGTTGAAGGAAATGTTCCAACAACAATCATGGGTGGAGCACTTCGAAACCGTTCGGGCACTTCATGCATGTCGAATGGACGAGACCCAATCGGTATCATCTTACGTTCTCAAGATGAAGAGCCACATTGATCGCCTTGAAAGGCTTAACTGTCGTGTGTCCAACGAGTTGGCAACAGATTTGATCCTCAACTCCCTATCCCAGAAGTGTGATAGCTTCGTTATGAACTATAATATGAATGGATGGGACAAAAGCATTGGTGAGCTTCACTTAATGCTCAAAACGGCCGAGGCAGGCATGGGTAGAGAGGTTCTACCGGTCCTTACGATCAATGAAGGTGGTAGTAGGAAAAGGCACCTCCCCGACCCTAGGGCAAGTGTTGCCAAAGGGAAGGGACACGTCAAAGGAAAGGGTAAGGGTAAAGCAAAAATGCAGCCGCCCAAACCGAAAGAAAAGAAGCAAAAGGTTGCTCAAGATGACCCGCGTTTTGAGTGTGGTGAAGTAGGCCATTGGAAACGCAATTGTCCGGTCTATCTCAAAGCGTTGAGATCGAAGAGGGACGCGGGGCAAACTTCATGTACAATGTTTATGATACATGTTGAGCTTAATGTTATTTTTTCTAACACATGGGTATTAGATACTAGATGTGGAACTCATATTTGCAATTTGTTGCAGGGGTTCAAAAGAAGTGAACATTATTCAATAGGGGAAATAAGTCTCTTTATGGGAAATGGTGCCAAGGTTCACGTGGAAGCCCAAGGAGACTACATTTTGAAGCTTCCAAGTGGGTTGGAAGTCATTTTGAAGAATGTATTGTATGCTCCTAGTTTGACTAGGAACATTATTTCTGTTTCCCGTTTAAGACAATATGATTATGATTTCAAGTTTGTTGACAATGATATTCATGTTTCTTTAAATCATGTGTTTTATTTTAAAGCTATACCTTGTAATGGTATTTATGAATTGGTTCATAATAACACAACATATGATAGCTGTATGTACCAAGCAACCGCCAAGAAGCTCAAACTTAATTTGAGTGATTCCTATCTTTGGCATTGTCGCCTTGGTCACATAAACAAGAATCGTATGCAAAAACTTCAAAAGAATGGTCTTTTGAAAACCAATGAAAATGATTCATTTGATGTATGTGAGTCTTGTTTACAAGGTAAAATGACAAAGACCACTTTTAGTGGGACTAATGAAAGGGCAAAAGATTTATTAGGGATCATACATTCAGATGTATGTGGACCTTTTAAACCAACAAGTAGGAATGGTGAAAGATACTTCATTACCTTTACCGATGACTATAGTCGATATGGGTATGTGTACTTGTTAAGACACAAACATGAATCTTTTGAAATGTTCAAAATCTTCAAGAATGAAGTAGAAAATCAACTCAACAAAACGGTCAAGATTCTTCGTACAGATAGAGGAGGTGAATACCTTAGTAGTGAATTTCAAGAATATCTTAGAAGTTGTGGGATTGTCTCACAACTTACTCCACCTGGAACACCACAACATAATGGTGTGTCTGAGAGGAGGAATCGGACTCTATTGGATATCGTTCGATCTATGATGGCTAGAAGTACGCTACCTCTATCATTTTGGGGTTTCGCATTGCTCTCCGCGGCCCGTATTTTAAATATGGCCCCAACCAAGAAAGTGGAAAGGACACCATTCGAAGTATGGCATGGAAGGGTTCCATCATTGTCATATTTATAAGTTTGGGGTGTGATGCTTATCCTAAGCAATATACTCAAAACAAACTGGAAGCCCGATCCACAAAGTGTGTCTTCATTGGATATCCTAGAGATTGTATTGGATATTATTTCTATGATCCGACAGAGCAGAAAGTTTTTATTTCTCGAAAGGCAGAGTTCTTGGAAACTAAGTTTCTTTTGGAAGAAACTAGTGGAAGAGCAGTGGAACTTGAAGAGGTTCAAGATTCACAAGACAATACACAATTGGTTGATACTAACAATCAACATGAGGATGTTGAAAATGATCATATGGATGATCAAGATACACAAAACGTTCGTAGATCAAGTAGAATTAGTGTTCCTCCTGAGAGATATGGATTTTTCATGGATGGATGCTATGTGGTAGATTCGGATGAACCAACCACATACCATGATGCAATGTCAAAACCTGATTTTAACAAATGGCAAGAAGCCATGAACGTTGAGATGCAATCCATGTATGATAACCAAGTTTGGGAATTGGTTACACCACCTCTTAAGTCCAAGATAGTTGGAAGTAAGTGGGTTTTCAAGAAGAAAACCAATATGCATGGAAACTTGGATACTTATATAGCTAGACTCGTAGCGAAAGGTTTCACTCAAACTCAAGGGATTGATTATGATGAAACTTTCTCCCCTGTGGCAATGCTAAAGTCTATTAGAATACAATTTGCCATAGCAGCATATTATGACTATGAGATTTGGCAAATGGATGTCAAAACTGCTTTCCTAAATGGATATCTTGAGGAAGATGTCCACATGGAACAGCCTGAAGGTTTTGTCGATCCAAAGCATCCTAACAAGGTATGCAAGTTAAAGAAATCAATCTACGGATTTACACAAGCGTCAAGAAGTTGGAATCACCGTTTTGATGATGAAGTAAAGAAATTTGGCTTCATCAAAAACGTTGATGAAGCTTGTGTGTATAAGAAAGCTAGTGGGAGCATTATTACTTTCCTTGTATTATATGTCGATGACATTCTACTTTTTGGAAACGACATTCCAACCTTGGAAGGTGTAAAAACCTGCCTTGGAAGTTGTTTTTCCATTAAGGATCTTGGTGAAGCCACCTATATTTTGGGAATAAAGATCTATAGGGATAGATCAAGGTGGTTGATAGGTTTAAACCAAAGTGCATACATTGAAAAGATCTTGAAGAGGTTCAAGATGGAGAATTCAAAGAATGGTTTTGTGCCTATTCAAAAGGGGACTATATTGAGCTTATCTCAATGCCCCAGTTCAAAGGTTGAAGAAGAAAGAATGAATGGAGTCCCATGTGCATCTGCTATAGGATCCATCATGTATGCAATGATATGTACTAGGCCAGACGTGTCATGTGCTCTGAGAATGACAAGTAGATATCAGCAGAATCCTGGTAATAGTCATTGGATGGCTGTTAAGAGTATTTTGAAATACCTTAGGAACACTAAGGATATGTTCTTAATATATGGATCTGGTGAGGAGGAGCTGGTTGTAAAGGGTTACACGGATGCGAGTTTCCAAACTGATCGGGATGATTCTCGATCACAGTCGGGATATGTCTTCATTATGAATGGAGGAGCAGTCTCTTGGAAGAGCTCAAAGCAAGATGTAGTGGCACTATCTACAACAGAATCTGAATACATCGCCGCTTCATTGGCAGCTCAAGAAGCTGCGTGGCGTAGGAAGTTCATTGCTGATCTAGGGGTAGTTGCTACCATTCAAGACCCCCTAGAGATCTTTTGTGACAACGAGGGTGCGATTGCTCAAATCAAGGAACCTCGTGCTCATCAAAAGACTCGGCACATTGAACGGAGATTCAACTACATAAGGGATGAAGTTGAAAAGGGAAAAATATGTGTTCGCAAAGTTCACAAAGATCAAAACATTGCGGATCTATTCACGAAGCTCCTAGATAGGTCAAAACAGAAAGTCATACTTGTGCCTTAGGACTTCGATATTCTAGTGATTGGACTTGATCAAATTTTGTATTTGGATATTGGAACTTATGTTATTTGCCTCATTCTATGGTTATAATTTTCATTTGTCCTTCCATTTTAGCATGTTTAAATCCGTGAATAAGTAATTTATTCAAAATGTCCGTGGTCGATCATACTTGTGGGAACAACTATGAATGTAAGACTATAATGAACTTGGATTGGTTGATATTCATAAGGTATGAATATAGAGCAAGTTGTTGCTACCAAGGTTCATTGATATCTATGGGATTTAGATATTGGACCGACCCGCTCTAAATTATTTCTGCATGGAATCTTTGTGATTAGTCATAAGAGATATTGAGTAAAGGCGAATATCATTGTATCCTCAGACCTGAGATGCATATTGGGTCTTGATATTCTTCAAGTATTGTACTCTGACTTAGTTCTTTGCTGTTATGAAAGATTGGCAGTACATAAGGCTGAGTTCAGGCATGATATAAGGTGATTGTGAGAGATGTATGTAGTCAAGATGGAATTTGTTCCTCTTATTCGTTGAGAGTTAGATGTCTAAGGCCTGTTAAAGTTAAACCCGTGGAGAATGACAATTCTGTGTCTCTGGGATTTAACATGACATGTGTAACAAAAGGAAAAATGATTGATTTATCTAAATCATATTCAAGTGAGGTACTTGAAAAGGATGATGTTATTGAATGGCACTTAGTCATATACATTAGGGGTAGCAAACCGTTGCTAGGCGTTATTTGCTGCTTGCATCAATCTTCTATGAATCTTGTGCAAGTGGGAGATTGAAGGATTTGATCTGCCCAGGATACATATTAAATTGATGTGGCTAGTGTGATATGATCCAAGTCGGGTCATACCCAATAACAAGCCAAACAAACACCCATAAATATTTGTTTGTTGATGAGATCAAACAAATAAATATAAGCACTAACATTGAAACCGATTTCCTAAAACATTGCTTTTGAAAATGAACAACATTATATGGATAATTTGTTCCTGAGAAATTGTTTGTTTTATTATTTAAGTTAGTTAAATAATATCAAACAAAAGTATGTTGGCTTTTATAAAATTACAAGGGTTTTAATTTTATAAAATTGGAGTGCAAGAGTTAATTTTATAAAACATTTCAAATGGGAGGGAAACCCACTTTGTGGGTCCCAACTTCGGCCGCCCCTTTGGGGTTGAAAGGGCTTTGATTTGTTGTTGTTGCATGCAACATTGAGAACCTAACTCTCTTCCACCAAGACATCTCTCTCTCACACACACACACAAGAGCAAGAATCCTCTCAAATCTATCTCTTCAATTTCGAATTTTAGAGCTCTAAAACACAAGATTTTCAGCTATCAAAGAAGGGTTCTTGGCTGCAAAATAAAGCTCGAAGAGGGTTCTACAAGTTGGTGTTGCAAGTCCTAGAAAAGGGGTGTTTGTACAAGCTTGGGGTATAATCTCTTGAGGACTTCTACATTGAAGTCTTGACCATCTAACATCATCATCTTGTTCTCCAACCACGGTTCTAAAGGTGTATTGTTGGTGGTTTCGGGTATAGCCTTCTTGAGGTCTTCTTGGTTGAAGATTCAGCCACAAAGTTCATCCTTTGCCCCCTCTCAAACCCGTTTTCTAGCACCTTGAAAGCTTGTCTTCTTAACCTCCTTTGGTTGTTATCTTGTATGCATTTCGTATTTGGATCCATGGTTTGGGTTTAGCTTAACAAATGAGTTTGATAATCTATATATTAACAAGTTTTAAAATTTATTATCCGCTGCGTTTTTCATATATATAACATTATATGAACTTTGATAAACTTGTTAAATCCCTTCAGATTAGGATGGTAAGATCTCATAATTAAGAGCCTAAAAAGCTCTGATACCAATTGCAGGATCCGGTTTGTCACTTAGACACTTGGATTTCTCTCAAACTCACTTATAGAAACACTCAACTCAGATGAAGTAAAGTCCTTTACAAGAGTTGATAATAATATAATAAGTAGTAAAGGAACACACATAAATAATTTTTCAAAGCACTTGTATATATTACTTCTCAACTAAAGATATTACAAGACTTTTACAAGCATGATACCTGAGTTACAACGAGAAACTATATATACTAGATCCTACAGCTGGATATAATTTGATACCAGCCGGAAACCTAAGACTAAAGCATATACTACAATGCTAAAGTTAAGGTATCTTAGATAAAGTATTATCTAAGATATGGTAGTCATGACATGTCCATGATTAACCTTTTGTCACCAACTAAATATGGCAATTGTACTAACATAAAAAGGTAAATAGTGGATGAAAGTATGCTCAACCATATGGCTTTTGAGAAAACGCCATGCAGTATCTTAGAGATTTGCAGTGGAGTGTCCGGGAGACCATACTTATGTCCACTGGATAATAGCAGTGTTTTCCGAAGGTAAATTGGCTTGGGAAGAACAAGTTCATCCGAAGCCACTTATACTTCGGAAGAGGCTTTCGAGGCTTGAGGACTTCTGTACTTTGGAAGTTGACTTCAAATCTTTCTTTCTAAGTCTTGAACTTCAGAAGTAGGTTCTTTGTCTTTGGAAGTTGGAATTTTTCCTTCGGAATTTAGTTTTACACTTTGTCTTCGGAAGAGCTCCTTTTTCCTTCGGAAGTTCTACACTTAACTTCGGAAGTCCTTTATTTGTTGTACCAAAATCTTCAAAGTGACTTGGTCTTGTTTGCACCAGCCTTTCTAGATCCAACAAGATTAACTATCGATATTGAGATATACTTACAAATAGTAACAACCCGACGGTTGTATTGAATCGGCTTGTGAGCATGACCTCGTGGTTGCCTCTAATTGTCTTGCTTTGCGACTTTAGGGGTTTGACCTCTCACTTTTCCTGCATGTGCCAGTGATCCATGAACCTTTCTTGTGGCTCAATTGGAAAATTATAGGGTTAATCGATTAGTATATATAACAAAGATTTTTATATGATCCATTGAAATTGATGAGATTATGAGCTATTGGAGAGGGATTGAAGGTAGTTGAACTCACCCATTTTTAAATTTGAGTCACTTGTTGTGTTTGATTTGGTCGATTGGATGGATTGCAGATATGGTGAAGACGATGGAGTTTTAGGGTTAGGGTTTTGTGGGAGTTTGAATATGTATTGTGGGAGTTTGAATATGTATTGTGGGTTTGAGTGATGGGCTTATATGGACTCAAGTTTTTACGTAATGGGCCACTTAAATATTATGAAAAATTTGTACCAGAAGTTCACATGGGTCCGTTTTGCCATTCTAGACTTCCGGTGGTCTTGTGTTTTTGTGATTAGTAAAAAAATGAATTTAAAAGGTTATAAAAAAAATATTATAATATACTAATCTCTTGAGAGGTTTGGGTGATAAAGTGAATTAATATTTTGTTTGAAAATGTCTTCTTATTGACGATCTTGAATCAGACAATGCCATAATAGCAGAAAGTCGATTTAATTGTTTTGTAGGTATAAAGAAAGAAAAATTGACAGATTTGATTGATAGATACTTAAAGGTGGCAAATAATTTAAAGAAGCATGTTCTAGATCTTATGAACAAATTCAAAAGCTTCTTGACTTTCTTCCGTCTGAATAGAATCATCAAGTTACAATGTTGAATCAAGAAAGACGTTATGTCGACACAAAACTTATGGATATGATCAAAAGGACTGGATATCCAAATAAAAGAATTTTAGCAAGCTGTGTACTCACATCAAACCAACATGCTTAATACTGATCTTATTTCTTCTGTAACAAGCATACCTGATTACAAAGCCGAACTGATTGAATAGATGAAATTGTTGAAAACTGATTTGCATTCAAATGTTAAAATCATAGAAAATTATGAAGCTCTGAGAGTTGATATTGATAGTAACCCTAAATTTGACAGAAATGAGGATAATGAAGATAAGGAAGATCACAATAGAAAGAAAGAGTTTGAGCATAATGAAATGCTAAAAGTCAGAGTAGAGGAACAACAAATAATCACAATCACGAGTCTTCCTTATGAGACTGTTCAAGATATGTGTTCTTCTTCTTGTAGAATCCGGTTATTTGGGATTTATAAGGCAAGCAGATTGTTATTGAAAAATGAAAAATAATTAAAAATAATTAATCAGGAATTAAAGAAAAATGAAATTGCTTTTTCAAGGAAACTTAATGAAGCATTGGCTAAAAATAATCTTTTAAGAAGAATAATTTTGGAGCGTAACATTGAAATTAAAATTCTGAGGGAAAGGGTTGTTTTAGCTCAATTTGAAATGACACAGCTTCAAACAAAGCTTGATAAATAGACCTTTTCACAGATGAAAATGGAAGAGCTTATTGCTAAACAACAAGGGCACGGGTAAAACATGGGATTGAATGTCATTAAGATGGTGAAACTATATTTAGTTCAGTTCCACCTCCATCTACTTTATGTTATTCTCCTATTCCAAAACTTCATTCAACAAATGATTTAACAGAAAGGATACTAACAGTTTGCATGAAGGTTTAGCAGGAGTGAATCTTAAAGAGGTGCCAGTTGATTATGATTCTACAATTGGAATGGGATACAATAACCCGAATGTTGACAGCTAAGAAAATGATTGTTCAGTCTCAGTGGTTTGTAACTCTGTATCTACTGTTTCTTCTAACTTCTTTGATAAGTGTAAAGATCATGAAATTCCTACATTTGAGCCTATCAGGATTGTGAAAGAATAGACAAATTGAGAATCACCTAACTATCAAGCTCTACCAGTAGCAAGACATCATATTCTTGTCAATCAAGATCTAATGGAAGCATATCTGTGTATACGAGACTGGACAAGCTCAGATGATGAATCAAACATAAAGGACACTGTGTGTTCCTCAAAGATCAAGATATCATCTGACATTTTCAAGTCTTAAAAGCTTTCAAAAGCTAAGTCAAGACCAATACAGATCTCTTCTCCAACTGCACAAAGTATACATATTTATGGTAAAGAAATGTCCACAAAGACTTGCTACAAATGGTAAAGGCAAAACAAATTGCGTTTCCAGATGTCAGTCTACAAAGTGTTCGAGACGGTAAAGGAAACATGGGTTGTTTCTCAGGATCAAAAGGTGAAAAGAACTTATCTTTTAATAGTTAGATGAAAAATTCTCCATCCAACCTTTTCATGACAAGCCGGTTTCACTTGACTCAAAGTAGAAAATGATAAAGGTTTCAAAACCAAATTCTTTTTCTTCCGGTCATAAACAGAAAATGATTTCCAATATAATTTATTCAAATAAAAATTAATTCAACCAAAACAAATTTAGCAAATTAAAAATGATGGATGTAAGGTCCCGTTCACGGGACACTCATAGCTAGTCAATCATTGCACATAAAAACATATAACTTTACATTTACCATGACAAAAATATTTAAACGGAATAATTTAAAACCATTTGATATCATTATAATTGTTTTTGCAAAATATATATCGTTGATAGATTATAATATAACTTGTTGTATTACATCGCAAAAACATTATCATTATACAAAATGAATGCCATCCAAAACAAGCCAAGTAGCCGCCAGTGTCATCCTTAGCAATCAGATACCTAACAGTTGGAAGCACATAAAAGTCAGCATTACTAAGTGAGTTCTAGTTTTTTAAAATAAAATATACTTTACTTTCATTTCAAAATGTTCTATACTTTCATACGTGATAATACATTATACCTACACATAGATAGTAACATTATTATCCAGATCATCATTCGATTATTAACTTTCGTTCATTCATCATCATACATCATTGTTATCATTCACTTTTATTCCTAATGTTCCTTACTTAACTTTCGTACATTCGTTAACTTCCGATGACATGTACTATACCCCGAACATTGTGCACGAAGCTGGTTACTGGGCTTGAGGTCTATCATAGACCTCGAACATTATGCACGAAGTTGACTCTGGTACCTAGGTGTAACACCCGACTAATTTTTAGACAAGAAAGAAGATTAAGCGAAGATAAAGAAGGAAAAGAAATAAAACCCAAAGTCTAGGGGTAAAAAATGTCCAAAAGGACAAAATGTTTGAAAAGTGTGTGTAAAAGGTGGTATGGTCGCCCATATGTCACATACACCATCGATCTTCGGATTTTAGAGAGAGAAAGAGCAGAGCTCGGGTTTGAAGAAGAACAAGAAGAAAGAATTTGAATTCAAGGTAAGAATTCATGTTTTTATGGTGTTCTTGACTGGTCATATCCTTAGGTTTATGCCTATGTGTGTTTGTATGTCTTCGGGTATGTTTTTAGTGGGTTTCTAGGAGGTTGAATTCAATTTGTAAATGAGTTTGGAAGAAGCCATACTCAAGAGCTGCAAAAGTGAGTTCTAGGACCTCACTTTTACTGGCTGTTAACTGATTTTGGGGCTGGAAATGCATGAATATTTATTTTTATTTGACTGGGTTTCGGACCCGTTATCTTAAATGTGTGTATGATGATGTTATGATGTGATGTGTGACTATGTTCATGCTTGATGATGTATGATTGCGTTTCTAAGGCTTAGAGGGTAAGATTTAAGCTTAGAACATGATGAATGGTGCTTGAGAATGGAGTATGATGTTTTAGACCCACTTGATAAGTTTTTAAATCTGCCTAAGCGTTTGGAAGTAAATGCGGATGAAAAAGGGTTATACGGATGAACATTAACCAATAGGTAAGTGAATGTGGATGAATTCAATGCAGATGAGGTCAATACGGATGAGCATTGACTAAGTGCAGGAAATGTGGATGAGCATTTGACTATGTATGGAAATGCGAACGAGCAAAGTAAGTCAATGCAGATGAAGTGAGTTAATGCGGATGAAGGAAACCAAATGCGGATGAGTTAGGTAAATGCGGATGACAAATGTGGATGAACTATAGCAAATGCGACTGAAGTAAATACAATGTGGATGAACTATAGCAAATGCGGATGAAGTAAATCCAATGCGGATGAACACTTAGAAAAATTCTGACTTTTTGGGGAAAAAGGAGTAATGTAGGCTTTGACCTAGGAGATTCCTAGGGGTTATATAAGTTGACTTTTGCGGTCATAGATGATGTGATGGGCGTGTAATGATGTGTGCTTGATGTTGCTGATGATGATGATGTTGTATGGTTATGCATGATGTATGTTATGTATGTATGATGCCCTGCATGATGATGTATGAATGATATGTTTATGTTCCTTGTGATGATGTATCATTATCATTCCTATGACTTTACGTGTTATGATAATGAATGAACCAAGTATTATGTAACGTAAAGTAGAAGATAATGAAAGAGGAACATGATGATGAATGCATGCATGAATGAATGAACGAATGAATGTAAGAAAGCTTTGCAAGCAATGTATGGAGGTTCACACCCAATGAAGGGTGTTAGCTGAACTGTGTGCGGGTTATCTACCCCAGAAGGATGCACACTGGGGTTTAATCTTGGTGATTGACCATATGAATGGCATCCTCGCCGCTTGCCCTAGGTACTGGAGTTAGCTTCGTGCACAATGTTCAAGGTCTATGAAAGACCTCAGGCCTAGTTACATGTTCCGTGCACAATGTCCGGGGTATAGCATATGGCATTGATCCAGAATGAAAGAGAAAAGATAATGGTGAATGTACTTACCCTAGGCACTGGAGTCAGCTTCGTGCACAATGTTCAAGGTCTATGAAAGACCTCAGGCCCAGTTACTTGCTTCGTGCATAATGTTCAGGGTTATGTACATTTCACTGGAAGTAATGATGAATGAATGAAAGTATGAATGAAAGAATGAAGAAGATAATAATGATATTCTCTCTATGTACGTATGATGTATGATCACAATGAATGTAAAGTATAATATGATTTTAAAAAAGGATTGTTTTATGAAACAAAACCATGTTTTGCTATAAAACTAGAACTCACTCAGGAACGCTGACTTTTATGCTTTTTCTAGTCAGTAGGTGAGCATTGCTGAGGATGGTACGAGGCGGCTGCTTGGCTCTTTTGTGATGTAATACAACAATGTAATTTTGTAACTGACGAATGATACGTTCTTTTGCAAAAGTTTTTATGACGAAACGAAATGCCATTTGTTCTATGTTTCCGCTGCAATGTTTTAATGATTAAATGCAAAGTATATGTTTTATGTGCGATGATTTACCATCTGTTCGCGTCCCGGGAACGGGGCCTTACAAATTGGTATCAGAGCCAAGGTTTAAGTGAAATGGGTAAATTTTCAAAATAATCCTTAAATTAAACTGAGAATGGGTCGGAAGGGAATGGGATGCCAATCTGAGTAGCTACGTGCCATCAGGTATTTTCGTAAAGTTAACTTATTTTTTGTGCGCATGGTATGTGGTTATGTGTTGTATGTAGATTTAAATACTCATGTAGTCAGGACAGGTAATGCTTGGGGTATGATGAGTAAAGTAAGTGGCTAATCACAACTGGCCACTGTAATTAGGGACTTACAATACTTGCCATAAATGGAGCCGTTACCTTGAATGACCGTATTAGTGTTTAAATCTTTCAGTGTGAGTTAGAGGATGGCTGGTGGTAGATCATCTACACCCTCATGTGGTGGTGGACGTGGTGCTGAACCACGAGTTACGAGGGGAAGGCCTAGGGCCGAAAAGGTGGTTCATGAAGAACCAGAAACCCCTCATCTGGAGGTCGGGGATGAGAGTGCCAATCTTAGAGCCTTAGTGAAAGAGGCGGTTATGGAAGAAGTGCACCGAGTAATGCAGACAATCCTACCGTCTGTGGTGACCGAAGTGATAAAAGCAGTTAGAGAGGGAGAGAGAAGGGAAATGAGTGGACCTACGGGCGAAAGAAAACAGCCCGAGACTAAGACAGTTATGTTTGATGATGAAGAAGAAGAGGAAGAAGCAGAGCCTGTGCGGGAGGCAGTACGAGGCTGTAAGTACGGGGTATTCATGAGATGCAAGGCCCCTACGTTTGATGGAAACGACACTGCTGCTGCTGCTCACCGATGGGTGAGGGAAACGGAGGCTGTACTTGATATCAGCGAGTGCCGAGAGGACCAGAAGGTTAAGTTTGCTACCCATTCTTTTTTGGACTCAGCTCTATGCTGGTGGGACAATATTGTCCAAGCTGAAGGTAGCAGGGCCATTGGAAGGATGAGATGGTCCGATCTGAAGAAGTTGGTGATTGAGGAGTTTTGTCTTCACCGGGAAATGGATAAGGTTGAGAGGGAGTTTTTGCAATTTGAGGCGGGAACGATGACACATCAGGAGTACATCACAAAGTTCAATGAAATGGCACATCTGGTGCCGGATCAGGTGACACCTCTATCTTGGAAGATCAAGAGGTATATTCAGGGCTTGCCGACGGACATTCCCAGATACATTATTGCCTCTCGACCAAGCATGTTTAGGTCAGTGGTGGATCTAGCAGGGAGATTGTACGATGAGAGGACTGTGGTGGTGGTGACTAAAGGTAGTTGAAAGGACGGAGGTGATAAAAACTGGAATGGGAAGAGGTTTGGTCAGGGTGGTGCCTCGACGAGTAATAAGAAGGCTCGAGTGGATGACCGTCGTGTGGTCACATCAAGTGCGGGGTTAAGAAAGTGTGGCAAGTGTGGGAAGGTGAAAGGTGGCGAGTGTAGATGGGGGTTGAATGTTTGTTTCAAGTGTGGGAAGCCTGGTCATATGGCTAGAGACTGTGGAGGAATGAAGTGTTTCAACTGCGGGGGAAGTGGTCATATGACCTGGGAGTGTAAGAAGCCAAGAGTTGAGGGTTCTGGGGTGAAGAAAACTGGAGGTGAAGGACCAAGGGGGAACACCAAAGCATTCACAATGACACATGAGGAAGCTAGAATGGACCCTGATGTCGTGTCTGGTACGTTTCTGGTGAACCAAACTTTAGCTTATGTGCTATTTGATTCTGGTGCTAGTAAGAGTTTTATTTCTCCTGCTTTCTGTGCTAAGTTGCCTCTTAGTAGTAGACGTATTGATGCGCCCTTCGATGTTGAAACTGCCATAGGTAAGTCTACCAAGATTTCTGAGATGTTATAGGACTATGATGTGAAGCTAGAAGGTCATAAGTTTCCTTTTACACCGTTCATGATGACCTTGGGTGGTTTTGATTTAGTTCATGGGATGGATTGGTTGGCGGACTTCGAGGCAAACATTGTGTGTCATAAGAAGATGATCCATTTGATAGCACCTGACGGTAGTTCAGTGACGGTTTATGGTGATCGGGTGACTACGATTCAAAAGGTAATTTCAATGGCGGTGGCGGGAAAGTGTATGAGGTGTGGATGTAGTGCCTACTTGGCCTATATAAAGGAAGTGGAGACGCCAATACCACAACTATCCGATGTACCCATTGTGTGTGACTTTCCAGACGTATTCCCAGAAGATTTATTAGGAGTGCTACCTGACCGTGAGATCGAGTTCTAGATTGACTTGATACTGGGTGCCCAACCCGTTGCCAAGGCACCGTATCGTTTGGCTCCGACAGAGATGAAAGAATTGATGGCGCAGTTGCAAGAGCTACTTGATAAGGGGTTCATTAGACCAAGTATCTCTCCTTGGGGTGCTCTGGTCATGTATGTAAAGAAGAAGGACGGTAGTATGATGATGTGCATTGACTACCGCGAACTGAACAACTTGACGGTAAAGAACTGATACCCCTTACCGAGAATAGACGATTTATTCGATCAGCTTCAAGGTGCCAGTTGGGTCCCAAGGATAATCTTCGATCTGGTTACCATGAGTTCAAGGTGAAGGAACAAGAAATCCCTAAAACAGCTTTTCGCACACGCTATGGTCATTACGAGTACCTTGTCATGTCTTTTGGTTTGACCAACGCCCCAGCTGCTTTTATGGATTTGATGAGTCGTGTGTGTTGGCCGATGCAGGATAAATCAGTGATTGTGTTCATTGATGATATCCTGATTTATTCGAAGAGTGAGATTGAGCATGCCGGTCACATTCGGGAGGTTCTGGCGACGTTGAGGAGGGAGAAGTTGTATGCAAAATTCTCCACGTCCTCGTTCTGGTTGCGCGAAGTTCAGTTCTTGGGTCATGTAATGAATCTCGAGGGGATCATGGTGGACCTGACTAAGGTGGAGGCGGTAATGCAATGGAAATCTCCCAACACGCCATCCGAGATTCGCAATTTCTTGGGTTTGGCGGGTTACTACAGGAGATTCATTCAAGACTTCTCCAAGATCGCTTCTCCACTAACCAAGTTGACCCAAAAAGATGTGAAGTTCGTATGGGGTCAAGCTCAAGAGAAGGCGTTTGAAGAACTGGAGGCGAGATTGACTCAAGCTCCTGTTCTTTCATTACCCGATGGGAGCGAAGATCTGGTGGTTTATTCTAATGCTTCCTACTCGGGTTTGGGGTGCGTGTTAATGCAGAGAGGGAAGGATATAGCCTATGCATCCTGACAGTTGAAGGTTCATGTGGTCAACTACCCTACTCTTGAGTTGGAGCTAGCAACCGTGGTCTTTGCCCCAATGATTTGGAGGCACTATCCTTATGGTACGAAGTGCACCATTTTCACTGACGAAAGAGCTTGAAGTACTTCTTCGAGCAAAAGGATCTGGACATGAGGCAGAGACGGTGGTTGGAACTTATAAAGGATTATGATTGTGAGATCCACTACCATCCGGGCAAGGCCAATGTGGTGGTGGATGCCCTTAGCCGAAAAGAGAAGCCCGAGCCGATTTGGGTGAAAGCATATCAGCTGATCATGACCTCTGATGTGATGAAGCAAGTCAAAGAATTTCAAGATGAGGACTCAAAGAAGATCATCTTAACTCTGAAAGAATAAGAGGTTTGGTTGGGGAATTGGGTGAAAAGACACTTGGTGTTATAACCCGATTCGGTCGTGTGTGGATTCCTCGTTTTGGGGATCTACGGGTGAAGATAATGGATGAAGCTCACAAGACTCGATACTCCATTCACCCTGGTGCCAAAAAAATGTATCAAGATATGAAGAAAATTGGTGGCCAAATATGAAGCGCGATGTGGTCGAGTATGTGAGTAAGTGCCTTACTTTCCTGCAAGTGAAGGCCGAGCATCAAAAGCCGTATGGGAAGATCCAACCTTTGGATATACCAGAATGGAAATGGGAGCACATCACCATGGATTTCATTGCGAAGCTGCCACGTACTCCGAAAGGGTACGATGCCATATGTGTGATTATGGACCGTCTGACGAAGAGTGCTCACTTCCTACTGATTTGCGAGACATACTCATCCGAGAGGTTGGCTGATCTATTCAACAAGGAGTTTCTAACGCGTCATGGTGTGCCGGTATCTATTGTGTCCGATCGTGACACCCGGTTTAAATCTAAATTCTAGAAGAAATTCCACAACGCAATGGGGACGAGGTTACACATTAGCACGACTTATCATCCCCAAACTGATGGTCAGTCAGAAAGGACCATTCAGTCGTTGGAGCACATGCTTCGGGCATGTGTGATTGATTTTAGGGGAAGTTGGGATGACCACCTACCATTAGTCGAATTCTCATACAACAACAGTTATCATGCGAGCATTGTTATGCTACATTACGAGATGTTATGCGGTAGGAGATGCAGAACACCCGTCTGTTGGGGTGATATTGGTCAAAAATAATTAGGGAGCGTCGAGGTAATCGAGGCTATGACTGAGAAGCTTGAGAAGATCAAGGCCTTCATGTAGGCAGCCAAAGATAGACAAAAGTCGTACGCCGATAAACTACATAGACCGATTGAGTTCCAGGTGGGTGACCGGGTCATGTTGAAGGTCTCACCTTGGAAGGGTATCATTCGTTTCCGAAAGCGGGGCAAGTTGAGCCAGAGATAAATAGGTCATTTCCGAATCATTGCTCGAGTAGGAGAGGTAGCCTATAGACTAGAGTTACCTGATGAGTTAAGTGGAATTCACCCGACATTCCATGTATCTCATTTGAGAAAGTGCTTACCTGATAAAGACATGATTTTTCCATTAGAGGATATCGAAATAGACGAACGGCTCGTATATGTGGAGCAACCAGTGGCAATCATTGATCGAAAGAAAAAGAGGCTAAGGAATAAAGTGGTTCCCCTTGTGAGTGTATAGTGGAAGCACAGAAAGGGATCCAAGTCTACGTGGGAGACTGAAGAAGAGATGAGACAGCATTACCGACAATTCTTTGAGGAATAACAGGTTTCAAGGAAGGTGGGTGGACTTGTAACACCCGGCTATTTTTTTAGACAAGAAAAAAGATTAAGTGAGGAAAAAGAAGGAAAAGAAATAAAACCCAAAGTCTAGGGGTAAAAAGTGTCCAAAAGGACAAAATGTTTGAAAAGTGGGTGTAAAAGTTGGTATGGACACCCATTTGTCACATAAACCACTGATCTTTGGATTTTAGAGAGAGAAAGAGCAGAGCTCGGGTTTGAAGAAGAACAAGAAGAAAGAATTCGAATTCAAGGTAAGAATTCATGCTTTTATGGTGTTCTTGACCGATCATATCCTCGAGTTTATGCTTATGTGTGTGTGTATGTGTTGGGTATGTTTTTAGTGGGTTTCTAGGAGGTTGAATTTAATTTGAAAACAAGTTTGGAAGAAGGCATACTCAAGAGCTACAAAGGTGAGTTCTAGGACCCCTCTTTTACTGGTTTTTAACTGATTTTGGGGCTGGAAATGCATGAATATATGTTTTTATTTAACTGGGTTTTGAACCCGTAAGCTTCAATGTGTGTATGCTGATGTTATGATGTTATGATGTGATGTGTGACTATGTTCATGCTTGATGATGTACGATTGCGTTTCTAAGGCCTAGAGGGTGTGATTTAAGCATAGAACATGATGAATGGTGCATGAGAATTGAGTATGATGTTTTAGACCCACTTGATAAGTTTTTAAACCTGCGTAAGTGTTTGGAAGTAAATGCGGATGAAAGATAGTTAATGCTGATGAACATTAACCAATGGGTAAGTGAATGCGGATGAAGTCAATACGGATAGGTCAATGCGGATGAACACTTAGAAGAATTCTGACTTTTTGGGGAAAAAGGAGTAATGTAGGCTTTGACATAGGAGATTCCCGGGGGTTATATAAGTTGACTTTTGCGGTCGTAGATGGTGTGATGGGCGTGTAATGATGTGTGCTTGATGCTACTGATGATGATGATGATGTTGCATGGTTATGCACGATGTATCTTATGTATGTATGATGCCCTGCATGATGATGTATGAATGATATGTTTATGTTCCTTATGATGATGAATGATTATCTTTCCTATGACTTTACGTATTATGATAATGAATGAATGAAGTATTATGTAACATAAAGTGGAAGATAATGAAAGAGGAACATGATGATGAATGCATGCATGAATGAATAAACGAATGATTGTAAGAAAGCCTTGCAAGCAATATATGGAGGTTCACACCCAATGAAGGGTGTTAGCTCAACTGTGTGCGGGTTAGCTACCCCAGAAGGATGCACACTGGGGTCTAGTCTTGCTAATTGACCATATGAATGGGATCCTCACCGCTTTCCCTAGGTACTGGAGTGAGCTTCTTGCATAATGTCCGAGGTCTATGAAAGACCTCAGGCCTAGTTACCCGCTTCGTGCACAATGTTCGGGGTATAGCATATGGCATTGATCCAGAATGAAAGACAAAAGATAATGGTGAATGTACTTACCCTAGGTACTGGAGTCGGCTTCGTGCACAATGTTCGAGGTCTATGAAAGACCTCAGGCCCAGTTACCCGCTTCGTGCACAATGTTCAGGGTAATGTACATTTCACTGGAAGTAATGATGAATGAATGAAAGTATGAACGAAAGAATGACTAAGATAATAATGATATTATTTATTCGTGCGTACGATGTATGATCACGAACGAATCTAAAGTATAATATGATTTATTTAAAAGAAAGGATGGTTTTATGAAAAAAAAGTATGTTTTGCTATAAAACAAGAACTCACTCAACAACACTGCCTTTTGTTGGCAGGTGAGCATTGCTGAGGATGGCACGAGGCGGCTGCTCAGCCTTTTTAGATGGAATCCATTTATTTAAAGCTTTTGTGATGTAATACAACAATGTAACTTTGTAACTGACGAATGATGCGTTATTTTGTAAAAGTTTTTATGATGAAATGAAATGCCATTTGTTCTATGTTTCCGCTGCAATGTTTTAATGATTAAATGCAAAGTATATGTTTTATGTGCGATGATTTACCAGCTGTGAGCGTCCGAGGAACGAGGCCTTATACTAGGGCAATTACACTCATCACTATCATTCATGTTTCATTCCGGACCAATGCTATGTGCTATACCCCGAACATTGTGCATAAAGTTGGTTATCGGGCCTAAGGTCTATCATAGACCTCGAAAATTGTGTACGAAGCTGACTCTAGTACCTAGGGCAAGCGGGAAGGGTCTCGTACATAAGGTCATTCACAAAGATTAGACCCCAGTGTGCATCCATCCGGGGTATCTAACACGCACAGAGTTGAGCTAGCACCCTTCATTAGGTGTGAACCGTCATACATTGCTTGCAAGACTTTCTTACTTCCATTCATTCATTAATGCTTGCATTCTTTTCTTACTTTCCTCTTTTCATTATCTTCCATTTTACGTTAGATAATACTTTTCATTTCCTTGGTAAACATACCACATAAAGCCATTGAAAATAAACATACATAATAAGGAAGATAAACACAAACATAAACATACATAAACATAACATTATCATAAACATCATACATGACATATAATACATCATACATCACATGTGACCTCATAGTGTCAACTTACATTACCCCCGGGTTGATCCCAAGTCAAAGCCTACACTTTACACATTTCCCCAAAATTCATAAAAGTATTTTAAGTCTAAAGCGCATGGGCAATATGCATGCGCATGGCCTTTCAGGCTCATGAGGAATACTTAGGCGCATGGGGAACTCCTTGGCGCATGGGCACTATTGGGGCACATGACCCATCACGTAGTCATTCTAGGCAAATAATAGGTGCATGGGCACTATGCAGGCGCATGGAAATTCTAGGCTTCTAGGACACTTAGCCAAATTCAGCCTTTTCAAGACGCGTGGCTTCTATTTAGGCGCATGAACTATTGGGCGCATGGGACACTTTGGCAGTTTAGACTGTTAGGCGAATGGACCAATCCAGGCGCATGGGTAACTAACATAGACTAAAATCATCATAATTCAGTCCCAATCAACAATCTAACATGATCTAGGCTTAGTTCTAACACCCTAAGCACTAAAACATGAACATAACATCATCATAACACCAAAATCATAACCCTCCCGCATACTGACATACACATACATATGGGTGTAAAACCCATTAAAATAAAAACATACATACATGCATTTCTAGCTCTAAAATCAATTAAAACATGTAAAAAAGGGGGTCTAGAACTCAGCTTTGCAGCCTTGGGTATGACTTCCTTCAAACCCATTTGCAATTGAATTGAAACTCCTAGAAACCCACCAAAAACACACAACCAAACACACATAAACAAACAACCAAGGCATAGGCTGGTCAGGAACATCTTAAAAAACCCAAATCTTATCTTTAATCCGGTCTTCTTCATGTTCTTCTTCAAATATTCGAAAGAAATGATGTGTGTAGACAACATGGGTGGCCATGCCCACTTTTTTAGCAACTTTTGCCCTTTCTGACATTTTAACCCCTCAACTTGGGTTAAAATATGTTTCTTTCTTATATTTACTCTTTATTCTTTTGTTCTTGTCTAAATAAAATATCCAGGTGTTACAAGTCCACCCCCATATATATGTTTCGTCTACGAAACCTGTTGTTCCTCAAACAAACGTGGGTAATATTGTCTCATCTCTTCTTTAGTCTCCCACGTAGACTCGGATCCCTTCCTCCGCTTCCACTGTACACACATCAGGGGAACCACTATATTTCTTAACATCTTATCCTTGCGATCAATGATTGCCATTGTTTGCTCCACATAATTGAGCCATTCATCTACCTTGATATTTTCCAGTGGTACAACCATATCCTTGTCAGCCAAACACTTCCGCATATGCGATACATGGAAATTCGGGTGAATTCCACTTAACTCATTGGGTAGTTCCAACCTATAGGCTACCTATCCTACTCGTGCAATGATTCGGAAAGGCCCTATGTACCTCGGGCTCAACTTCCCCTGCTTCCTCAACCGATTGATTCCCTTCCAAGGTAAGAATATCAATATAACTCTATCACTCACCTGGAACTCAATTGGTTTTTGCCTATTGTCAGCATACGACTTCTGCCTATCCTTAGCTACCTTCATGAAGGCTTTAATCTTTTCAAGCTTCTTAGTCATAGCCTCAATCACCTCAATACTTCACAACTCTTTCTTTCCAATATCACCCCAACAAATGGGCGTTCTACATCTCCTACCATATAGCATCTCACAAGGGGGAATACCAATGCTGACATGACAACTATTATTGTATGAGAACTCAGGTAACGGTAAATGGCCATCTTAACTTCCTCCAAAATAAAGGACGCATGCCCAACGCATATCTTCTAGCATTTGAATCATCCTTTCCAACTGACCATCCGTCTATGGATGATAAGTCGTGCTAATATGTAACCTCATCCCTATCGCATCATGGAACTTCAGACAATCCACTATCACCCATAGGCATCATACCCTTTCATCGTATGCGGTAGCTTCGTTATAAAGTCCATAGTGATATGCTTACACTTGCACTCTGGTATATCCAAGATTTGGATCTTCCCGTACGGTTTCTCATGAGGCCTTCACTTGTAAACAAGTAAGGCACTTACATACTCCGCTACATCGCGTTTCATACTCGGCCACCAATAATCTTTCTTCATGTTTTGATACATTTTTGTAGCAACGAGATGAATAGAGTATTGAGTCTTATGAGCTTCATCCATAATCTTCCCACGTAGATCCCCATAGCGAGGAATCCACATCCGTCCGAATTTGGTTCTAACATCATGTGTGTTTTCACCCAAATCCGCGATTAGACCTCTCCTCCTTTCAGGGTTATGTTGATCTTTGTCAATGTCTCATCTTAGAACTCTTTGACCTGCTTCATAATGTCAGAGGTCATAATCAACTGATAAACTTTCACCCGAATCGGCTCGGGTCTCTTTTTTTGGATGAGGGCATCCGCCACAACTCTGGCCTTGCCTGGAAGGTAATGGATCTCATAATTATAATCCTTTATGAGCTCCAACCATCTCCTTTGCCTCGTGTTTAAATCCTTTTGTTTGAACAAATAATTTAAGCTCTTGTGGTCGGTGAATATGGCGCACATTGTCATATACAGGTAGTGCCTCCAGATCTTAAGCGCAAAGACCATAGTTGCTAGCTCAAAGTCATTAGTAGGATAGTTAACCTTATGAACTTTTGTAAGGTTCCGTTCCCGGAGACCTCACAGTTGGTCAACTGCAACATTTAATACATTATATATTATAAATATACAAACTCAAGCAGCGGAATTATTATAACAAAAGCCATTCATTTCTTTTTAAAAACACTGTTGTTGTGCAATACACTATTGTTTGACTGATTACAAAAGAATTGATTAACTGCACTACAAAAAACAACATCAATAAGAAATACGAATGGATGTCAGTCTTTCCCTGCCGAGTAGCTTCACCCTCGTGCCATCCTCAGCAATAATTACCAGCCAACTGAAAATGTATAAAACTCAGCGTTGCTTAATGAGTTCTAGTTTTAAAAGTAATAAAATACTTTCTGTATATTGTATATGAAAAATAATCTTTCTGTGAAATACAACTCTTTACTTCGTATGCAAGCACGCATTAACTATATGAAAAGATAGCATTTATTCTCTATACTGTATGCCTTGTATGTTCTGTTCTGTAATCTTTTATCTTTATCTTTCATTATCTCTATGGACCAATGAGCAATACCCTAAATTGTATGCATAGTGAAAACTGGTGATGGGCCATCTATATCCTTTAAAAGGGTTATGTTTACTGTATACAAGGCCAACCTAATCACCTAAAGTATGCTGCAAACGTCCTGCCAATCTCAATTGACTGACCCTGTGTGCATAATAGGGTAGCTAACCTGCAGCACAGTTGAGCTAACGACAACATGGCCGTGTACCTCCTGTAAGCTTGCAGGACTTGTTAACATTTTATTAATGTTCCTCTTCTCTTCTTTATTGCTCTTCCTTTTTATTATTACAATATACTTTATGTTACGATAATAAACATACCACGTAAAGTCAAACAATATAAGTAATAATAATAATAGCATTAATAATAAGGAACAATCATAAGGCAATCAGAATCATGCATGAAACCCATCATTAATAAGCCCTAGTCAAACCTCAGTCAAAACCCTAAGAGCACAAACTCCCAAGAATTTTGTAATAAATTCTAAGTGTTAGGCGCTTAGACACTATTTGGGTGCATGGGCCCTGTTTGGGCGCTTTATCACTATGCAGGCGCATCAGGCTAACACTTAGCTGCTTTCACTCTTAGGCGCATGAACAATTCAGGCGCAGGGACACTATTCGGGCATATGACCCATTCGGTCGCATGGACACTCAGACGCATGGGTTTATTTGGGCGTATGGAAACTTAGGCGCATGGGCCACTTGGGCGCATGGGCACTATTGGGGCGCATGAGCCTACACTTAGTCGTCCGACTAATATTTCTAGGCGCATGGACTATTGTTCAGGTGCATGAGATACACTTATCATTTCTAAGGCAAATTTCAGGCGCATGGACCTTATTTAGGTGCATGAACCTTCTGTACAACATGTTTCTAGGATGTTTTCAAACCCAATCATCAAACCTATCTGTTCTTAGCTTACCAAGGCTATTCTAAACATGAACAACCTATAAGCATCTAAGAATCATAATCCAACAAGAATAATACATACGGCTATACATACATAAACATTTGAAAATCGTTTTAATACATTTTCAGCCCCAAGAGAGTTTAAAACAAGTAAAACCATGGTCTAGAACTCACCTGGTGCAACTTGGGTGTATCTTCCTTCTAACCCTTTTTTTGCTAATGAGTTCAAACACCTAAAAACACACCAAAACACACACACACATGGACACACACACAAACATATAAGCACATAAGCATGTAACTGAGATAAAACCCGTCATAAACACTTAAAAACCTTGTATTCTTACCTTGAATTCCATCTCTTCTTTTTCTTCTTTTTCAACCGAGAGTGTTTCTCTGTTCCTTCTCTCTAAACCAAAGAAAAGTAGTGATGTGAAGTGAGGGTGGGCGGCCATGCCCACCTTTACACCAACTTTTGTGTACTTTTGTCCTTTTTACACTTTTAACCCCTCATCTTGGGTTTATTTACATTTCCTTTCTTTATTCTTCAACTCTTCTTCTTTCTTTTCTTTTTAAGAAATAACCGAGTGTTACAAGTCAACCCCTTTAAATAGGTTTCATCCCTGAAACCTGTTATTCCTCAAACAGACGAGGGTAATGCTGCCTCATCTCCTCCTCAGTCTCTCCCATTTTGATTCGGATCCCTTCCTATGCTTCGACTATACACGCACAACAGGAACCATTTTATTTCTCAGCCTTTCCTCTTTACGATCGATGATTGCCACTGGTTGCTCCACACAATCATGTCTTCATCAGCTAAACACTTTCTCAGATGAAATAAATGGAATGTCGGGTGAGTCCCACTTAACCTCTTCTGGTAATTCCAACCTATAGGCCGCCTCTTCTACTCGAGCAATGATTCGAAAAGGGCCTATATACCTTGGCTCAACTTGTCCCGCTTCCTAAATCGGATAATACCCTTCCAAGGTGAGACCTTTAACATAACCTTGTCACCCACCTGGAACTCGATCGGTCTGCGTCATTTATCAATATACGACTTCTGTCTATCTGTGGCTGCATTCATGAAGGCCTTAATCTTCTCAAGCTTCTCAGTCGTAGCCTCGATTACCTCAACGCTCCCCAATTCCTTCTAACCAATATCACCCCAACAAATGGGTTTTCTGCATCTCCTACTATATAGCATCTCATGTGGTGGCATACCAATGCTGGCATGATAGTTGTAGTTGTATGAGAATTCGGCTAAAGGTAAGTGGTCATCGCAATTTCCCCTAAAATCAATCACACCTGCCCGAAGCATGTCTTCTAGTGTCTGAATGGTCCTTTTTGACTGACCATCAGTTTGGCGATGATAAGCCGTGCTAATATGTAACCTCTTCCCTATCGTGTCGTGGAATTTCTTCCAAAATTTAGACGTAAACCGGGTGTCACGATCAAACATAATTTCCTTGATGAACAGGTCAGCTAACCTCTCGGATGAATATGTCTCTCGGATCGGTAGAAAGTGAGCACTCTTCGTCAAATGGTCAACAATCACCCATATGGCATGGTACCCTTTTGGAGTACGTGACAACTTCGTAATGAAATCCATGGTGATGTGCTCCCACTTCCATTCCGGTATATAAGGTTGGATCTTCCCATACGGCTTCTGATGTTCGGCCTTTGCCTGTAAGCAAGTAAGGCACTTACTCACATACCCCACAACATCGCGCTTCATACCCAGCCACCAATAGTCTTTCTCCATATCTTGATATATTTTCGTGGCACCAGGATGAATGGAGTATTGATTCTTGTGAGCTTCAACCATAATCTTCGCGCGTAGATCCCCAAAACGAGGAATCCACACCCGTCCAAATCAAGTTTTAACACCAAGTGTGTTTCTCCCAATTCCCTAACCAGACCTCTCATCCTTTTAGAGTTAAGATGATCTTTTTCAGTGTCTCATATTGAAACTCTTTGACTTGTTTCATCACATCAAAGGTCATTATCAGTTGATATGCTTTCACCCGAATTGGCTCGGGCCTCTCCTTTCGGCTAAGAGCATCAGCCACCACATTGGCTTTGCCCAGATGATAGTGATCTCGCAATCATAATCTTTTATGAGCTCCAACCACCTCTTTTGCCTCATGTTTAGATCTTTTTGCTCGAAGAACTACTTCAAGCTCTTATGGTTAATGAAAATGGTGCACTTTGTCACGTAGAGATAGTGCCTCCAAATCATCAATGCAAAGACCACAGCTGCTAGCTCCAAGTCATGAGTGGGATAACTGACCTCATGAACTTTCAACTGTCGGGATGCATAGGCTATAACCTTCTCTCTTTGCATTAACACGCACCCCAACCCTGAGTAGGAAGCATCTGAATAAACCACCAAGTCCTGGCTTCCTTCTGGTAATGATAGAACAGGAGCTTGAGTCAACTTTGCTTTTAACTCCTTGAATGCTTGCTCTTGAGCTTGACCCCATATAAACATTACATCCTTTCAGGTCAACTTGGTTAGTGGAGAAGCCATCTTGGAAAAGTCTTAAATGAACCTTCGATAATATCTCGCCAACCCCAAGAAACTACGAATCTCGGATGGCGTTTTTGGACACTTCCATTGCATCACAGCCTCCACCTTTGTGGGGTCTACCATAATCCCGTCAGGATTCACCACATGACCCAAGAATTAAACTTCGCGCAACCAGAACGCGCACTTGGAGAATTTGGCATACAACTTCTCCCTTCTTAATTTCTCCAACACCTCCCGAATGTGACTGGCATGCTCTTCTTCTCTCTTCGAGTAGATCAGAATATCATCAATAAACACAATCACTGATCTATCCAACATAGGCTGGGACACCCGATTCATCAAATCCATACAGGCAGTTGGCGCATTAGTTAGACCAAAAGACATAACGACGAACTTGTAGTGTCCATAACGCGTACGGAAAGTTGTCTTAGGAATGTCTCGTTCCTTCACCTTCAATTGATGGTAGCCAGATCATATATCTATTCTCGAGAACCAACTAGCACCTTGGAGCTGGTCAAACAAGTCGTCAGTCCTTGGTAACAGGTACCGATTCTTCACCATCAACTTGTTCAGCTCTTGATAGTCGATGCACATTCACATAATTCCGTCCTTTTTCTTTGAAAACAATACCGGAGTAGCCCAAGTAGAGATACTTGGTCGAGTGAATCCCTTATCCATAAACTACTGCAATTGGCTCATGAGTTCCTTCATCTTAGTAGGAGCTAATCAATATGGCGCTCTGGTAATGGGTTGAGCACCGGATATCAAATCAATTTGGAACTCAATCTCGCAATCCGCTGGCACGCCAGGTAACTCTTTCGGGATTACGTCCTGAAAGTCACACACCACTGATACCTCGGATAATTGCGGTACCGACGCATCCACATCTTTCATGTATGCCAAGTAGGCACTACATCCACGTCTCATGCACTTCCTTGCCACCACCATTGAAATCATCTTGGGGATCGTAGTAACGCGATCTCCATAAATCATAACCAAACTCCCATCGGACGCAACAAATCGAATCATTTTCTTGCAACAGACGATGTTTGCTTCATAGGTTGCTAACTAGTCCATCCCTAGTACTACATCAAATGCACCTAGGGGCATCACGTGTAATCTAGCAGCAAACTTATGACCTTCTAGTTCTATGCTACAGTCCTCTTTCACATCAGTAATTCTAGTGGACTTACTAATAACGGTTTCTACATCGAATGGTTCATTGACATTTCTACTACTAACAGGCAGCTTAGCATAGAAAGTAGTGGAAATAAAACCCCAGCTAGCACCAGAATCAAACAATACAGAGGCACAAGTTTGGTTTACTAGAAACATACCTGACACAAAATCAGGATCAGCTCTTGCTTCCTCCCGGGTCATAGTGTAAGCTCTAGCACTTGCCCTCTGCCCTCCTTCCTCTAGCTTCTTCTTCTCCAATCCAGAGCTCTCCGCCCTTGGCTTCTTACAGTCTCTAGCGATGTGGCCAAGCTTGCTAAACCTGAAGCATACATTCATTCCCATCCCGCACTCACCGGTATGCTCCCGTCCATATTTGCCACACCTTCTCATCCCTGATTTTGACGACACCTCACGGTCATCCACCTTTACCTTCTTGTTGTTTAGAGTAAAACCACCACGTCAAAACCTCTTCCCATTCTAGTTTTTACTATCCCCACTCGTCTTCTTTACCTCCACCATGGTCTCCCTTCGCTAATCATACAGCCTGCCCGCCAAAGCCATCACCGATCGAAAGGTACCTGGTTGAGCAGTAATTAGGTGCCTGCGCATGTCAGCCGACAGTCCTTGGATGTGCCTCATGATCTTCTATGATATTGGTGTCACCTGATCCGGCACCAGCCTCGCCATCTAACTAAATTTAGTGGTGTACTGATGGTGGGTCATGGTTCCTGCTTCAAGTTGCAAGAACTCCCTCTCAACCGTGTCCATCTCCCAGTGAGGACAGAACTCCTTAATAAACAACTTCTTAAACTCCTCTCATCGCATCTTCTTAATGGCTCTAGCACCCTTAACTTGGACAATACTGTTCTACCAACACAGCGCTGAATCAACGAAAGAGTGAGTTGCGAACTTCACCTTCTGGTCTTCACGACACTCACTCATTTCAAATACGGCTTCCATCTCCCTCACCCAGTGGTGAGCGGCAGCAGCATTGCCATTGTCATCAAAGGTCGGGGGCTTACACCTTTGGAACTCCCCATAACTGCATCCTCCAGTTGCTGCCCCCACTACATCATCCTCCTCTTCATCAGACAACATAGCCTCGGGCTCTAGTTGTTCCTCCTCCCCTCTGCTTCCCTTGCCCGTTGATCCTCTTTTAGTCTCCTTCTCCTTCCTCTCCTCGCTTCTCATAGCTTTGATGACTTCAGTCACCACAGACGGTAAGACTGTTTGCATGACCTGGTGTACTTCATAAACAATCCCCTACCTAGCTGAGGCATTCAGACTAGCATTCTCATTTTCTTCGCTCCGGCCATGAACCTCAGGGTTCTCATGGGTCGTCTTAGGAGCCTTAGTACTTCTCCTAGTCACACGTGGACGGCCTCTGCCTCTAGGAGTCTTGGAGGATTTTTGTCCGGCAATCCTCCAACGCACTTAAGATTCAAACACTAACACGGTCATTCAAGGTAATAGCTCAGTTCATGTCAAGTATAGTAAGTCCCTAATTATAGTGACTAGTTGTGATTAGTCACTTACTTTACTCTTCATACCCCAAGCCTTTCCTATCCTGACTTGATCAGTATCTAAATCTACTAAGAGCACATAAATCACATAACATGTGCACATAATACCGGTTAAAATTAAGAAAAGACATACATGATGCCACGTAGCTACTTAGGCTGACATCCATCCAATTGTCCTATTTTCAGATTAAGTTTAGGTTTTAAAAGTTTATTTAACCTAATTCTCTTAAACTTTGGCTCTAACACCAACTTGTAAGGCCTCGTTCCCGGAGACCTCACAGTTGGTCAACCACAACATTTAATACAGTATATATTATAAATATACAAACTCAAGCAGCGGAATTATTATAACAAAAGCCATTCATTTCATTTTAAAAACACTTTTGTTGTGCAATACACTATTGTTTGACTGATTACAAAAGAATTTTTTAACTGCATTACAAACAACAGCAATATGAAATACGAATGGATGTCAGTCTCTCCCTGTCGAGTAGCTTCACCCTCATGCCATCCTCAGCATTAATTGCCTGCCAACTAAAAATGTATTAAAGTCAGCGTTGCTCAGTGAGTTCTAGTTGTAAAAGTAATAAAATACTTTATGTATGTTGTATATTAAAAATAATCTTTCTATGAAATACAACTCTTTACTTTGTATGCGAGCACATATTAACTATATGAACAGATACTATTTGTTCTCTTTACTGTATGCTTGTATGTTTTGTAATCTTTTATCTTTATCTTTCATTATCTGTATTGACCAATGAGCAATACCCTAAGCTGTATGCATGGTGAAAACCGGTGATGGGCTATCTATATCCCCCAAAAGGGTTATGTTTACTATATACAAGGCCGACCAATCACCTAGGATACGCTGCAAAGGTCCTGCCAATCTCAATTGACTGGCCCTGTGTGCATAACAGGGTAGCTAACCTGCAGCATAGTTGAGCTAATGACAACATGGTCGTGTACCTCCTGTAAGCTTGGAAAACTTGTTAAGATTTTATTAATGTTCCTCTTCTCTTCTTTATTGCTCTTCCTCTTTATTATTACAATATACTTTACGTTACCATAATAAACTTACCACGTAAAGTCACACACTATAAGTAATAATAATAATAATAGCAATAACAATAAGGAACAATCATAATGCAATCATAATCATGCATGAAACCTATCATTAATAAGCCCTAGTCAAACCCCGGTCAAAACCCTAAGAGCACAAACTCCCAAGAATCTTATAATAAATTCTATGTGTTAGGCGCTTAGACACTATTTGGGCGCATGGGCCCTGTTTGGGCGTTTTATCACTATGCAGGCGCATTAGGCTAACATTTAGCTGCTTTAACTCTTAGGCGCATGAACAATTCAGGCGCATGGACACTATTCGGGCGTATGACCCATTTGGTCGCATGGACACTTAGACACGTGGGTTTATTCGGGCGTATGGAAAGTTAGGCGCTTGGGCCACTTGGGCGCATGGGCATTATTCGGGCGCATGGGCCTACACTTAGTCATCCGACTAATATTTCCAGGAGCATGGACTACTGTTCAGGCGCATGAGATACACTTATTATTTCTAAGGCAAATTCAGGCGCATGAACCTTCTGTACAACATGTTTCTAGGATGTTTTCGAACCCAATAATCAAACCTATCTGTTCTTAGATTACCAAGGCTATTCTAAACATGAACAACGTATAAGCATCTTAGAATCATCATCAAACATGCATAATACATACGGCTATACATACCTAAACATTTGAAAATCATTTTAATACATTTTCAGCCCAAAGAGAGTTTAAATCAAGTAAAACCGGGGTCTAGAACTCACCTGGTGCAACTTGGGTGTATCTTCCTTCTAACCCTTTTTTGTAAATGAGTTCAAACACCTAAAAACACACCAAAACACATGCACACACGGACACACACACAAGCATATAATCACATAAGCATGCAACCGAGATAAAACCCGTCATAAACACTTAAAAACCTTTAATTTTTACATTGAATTCAATCTCTTCTTTTTCTTCTTCTTCAACCGCGAGTGTTTCTCTGCTCTTTCTCTCTAAACCGAAGAAAAGTAGTTATGTGAAGTTAGGGTGGGCAGCCATGCCCACCTTTACACCAACTTTTGTGTACTTTTGTCCTTTTTACACATTTAACCCCTCAACTTGGGTTTATTGACATTTCCTTTCTTTATTCTTCAACTATTATTCTTTCTTTTCTTTTTAGAAATAATCGGGTGTTACAACTTTCAATTGTCGGGATGCGTATGCTATAACCTTTCCTCGCTCATCAACATGCCACTCAACCCTAAGTAAGAATTTGTTAGGACCGATTACGTACGGAGTGCTAACTCATTCAGCATGTGTACTAACTCAAATAGTGTGGAATCCTATTTGATTAGTGATCCAATCAGGGAGAACACAGTTTAGATCAATCTAACGATTAATGAAGCATTAAGAATGATTAGAGAACGATCAATTGCGATCTATGAACTTGGAACAGGTTTTCTTGAGTCTCTGGACCGCTAGGGTACAATTATGTGCGTAGGTATTCGAATTGTTACGTTTTTCCATGAATTATGAGGTATTTATAGGTTAGGGTTTTTCAATCGTACGATTGAACCATTAGCATGGTTCAGTCGTGCAATTGAATCATGCGATTGATCCATTCGCATTACTGAAGGTCCAGTAGTGCGATTGAGTCAATCTTATGTCTCAAACAAGCGACTGATCCAGTCTCCTGGTTTAGTCGTGCGACTGGTCCATTTGCATGAAGTATTCATGCGTATGGCCCGTTAGCATGGTCCATTCGCATCAGAACTTCACACGATTTAGTTTGAACATGTTTCTCAATCATTATTGACTATGAATTATGTATAAAAACCACAACCTATATATTAGTTCACTATATGTTATCACACAATAAACAATGAAATATTAAACATTATAAGCATCAACCACACTTTGTATTTCATTCAAACCCATTCAATTACATATATGTAAGACATGATCGACATTTTACATTAAGCTCCTAAACTAGGTACATTTGTATCAACAAACTCCCCCTTGGACCTAGTTTACATCATTGTCTAACATTCTTCATTAGCTCTTTGAATTTCTTGAACTTTTCCTCTCTTGTAACTCCGACATGTATCTCGAATGCAAAACAGAGTCTTATCACGTCCTGAAACTGGAGGGCTTGTATGATGTCCTGTGAGTAATAGAATAGTACCCACGTGTATAAGGTATATAAATCGCTAGCAGACAAGTTAGTTAGCCACATAGTATCAAACACCCGGATAGCATCCATTTGGCTCTCCTATTGTAAGACTATGACTGCCTCACCTATTCTGTAATCGTAATACCACCACTTGAAGTGTGGAGTGATGTCCTGTGGCATTTCCCTTAGATGGAATTTGGACATTGTACGCGGAGGACTCCACTTCCTCATTACTTTAGGCTTCCTAGTAATGGGATCAACTTCAGACCTTCTAATGTACCTCTTCGGTTATTGAGGCTGAAGTTTACCCACCTGGTGTGGTATTCTTTCATTAATGCAACCTCAAACCAGCGTGACATTTGTCTCGGATCAGCATAAAACAACTTTTGGCGTGCTAGCTAGTTGAGCTCAAAACTAGGGAGAGTCTTTAGATCATGCAGGAATCTAAAGTACTCTATGCCCTTTTCTCTCTTAACTGCATACACATTCAGATCCTCAAAATATGCCCATGCAATGATTTTTCCTGACACCTTTAGGTGTTTCTTTACATTGTATAGCTTGGTGTAGGCATTTGGCTTTTGTGCAGTGCGCAGGGCTCGGATCTTAGCAAAACAGGCCATCCATTCAGCCTTTTTGATGTCACATCAGCGTCTGAGGCTTGGGCTTGACCCTCATTCTTCTTAGTCTCTTTCTCCATCTGATCCAGGTTGTCAAATGTATCACTGCCAAGAGTATCACCCAAGTTGGGGACTACATTTCCCTCTCAGTTATTGTACTCTGGATAATGGTCAGCGGTGACATCCTGAATCTCTATTTCATCTACATCGTTGAGCTCATCGTCACTTGTCACTTCAAAAGTAGGCGCATCCTTGACAATCTCTATGGGTTTACCCTTGATTTAAGCATTTAAAAACATAGCAATTGTTAGCAATTAATCAATACATTCAAACATTTGATAAAGATACATAAACATAATTAAATAATTTTAATACAAGATTCAAGTATAAAGTTTTTCAAATACATAAACATCTAAGCATTACTTCTGTCTTGATTGGCGGGCTTCTCAGCAGGTGGGCCAGAAGATGATGCTCTTTGGTCTTGCTTTCTCTTTGTCCGTCTCTTGTGACCTTGAGCTCAGGCCGATGTAGCTGCATCTCCTTCTTCATATTCATCATCATTCCACCTTCCCTTGTCCCTTCATCTTCACTCGTCTCATCATCATCACTATCATCATTATCATCTTCATCATTATCACCATCTTCATCATTATCATCATCTTCATCACCCTCTCGTATTGTTAGTGCTCATCTTTCGATCCCTTTAGTTTTAGCATGACAATCAACTCCTCTATTCTCTTTGCTGATTGCATGTTTTGCTCCTTGAGTTGGGAGATCTGTTGTGCATGCTTAGCAATCTGTTGTGCTTGGGTAGCGTTTAGCTCCACAAGCTAACTTGGTTGAGAAACTTTTTCTTCGTTAGCAGCCATCAGCTTTAGCACCATACGGTTAAGTGCAGCTAGCTATTCCTCTACCCCAATGAGGGGTAGAGTGGGTGATGTGGTGAATGTGGGGTGGGATGATGTTCCTGCTTGGTGGCTGGTGGTGGTAGTGGTGGCAGTGCTCAATATGGGTGGTGGCATATGAATGGATGGTGAGGGGTTGGCTGTAGTAGAGGTGGATGGGAGAGTAGAAGTGGTGGTAGGGGGTGTGGTAGTGGTGGTGGTAGTGGTGGTGGATGTGGTGGTGATAGCTATGGTGGATGTGGTGGTGGCTATGGCAGTAGTGGTGGTAGTGGCAGTACGAGTGGATGTGGTCACTGTAAATCTTGGCCTCTTCCCATTTTTGCCATAGGTGTAAGCCATTCTCTTCCTCCTCAAGCCCTTAGACACAATGGCTCCCCCTTGGCTACTGGGTGGGTCCGGGGTATATGATGGATCTATATCAGCAATAGCAGCATCCTCGGATGCCCCTTGGCGTCCACCAACAGCCCTAAGACCTCTCTCTGTGGCTACGACCCAACTCCCCACTGTTCGCACTAGAGGCTCTTCATCAGACTCCTCCTCCTCCTCCATCTGGAAATCAGGGTGAATGGGAGCCGACTCGGGTCCACCCTGACCATCACCTCCCTGATCAGTATCGTGGTCATCACCGTTAGAGTCATCAGAGGGTAGAGCAATCTGCTCAACATTTGAGTCACCATGGTCGTAGCGCCACTTCCTCCTAGCTGGTGCCATGTAGTCATCACGGGGTAGATGCACAAACAACCTCCTTACTAGGGGCTTCACCTGCTTGCCCTGGTAAACCTTCATCCTCCCAGTGTGGTGTCATCCATGACCTCCAGTGTCACTGTATCATCATTCTCTTCGGGCAGTAAGGGCAACTTTTGGTCAATGATCATCTGGAGGAACTGAGGGTACATAAAGAATCCCTCCTTGCCCTTTGCTTCTAGGTTCTCAACCCAGTAGTTGAAGATCATCCTTGAGAAGCTGAATGGATGATTCAGTACCAGAGCCATGTAGGCATTCTGGATCTCATTAGACAGCTCATCGAATCCTCCCTTCCTCAAGGCAATACACTTCAGCAGCACGTGGGCTAAGTACTTGAGTCGGGGGCACAGGTTGCTCTTGTTGACCACACCTGCATTTATGTCCCCCGAGTACTTAGCTCGAAGAGAGAAACCTCAGACAGTCCCTGGATGCAGTTTGGTAGGGCAGTCACTATCATCTCCTAACTCTAACACCCTCCTGAGGTCTTCCTCACTGATCTCTATCGCTTCTCCAAATATGGTACTCCTAATACGATACGGTTCAGCAGACCTGTCGATAATGGCGCTTTCCCAGAATGCTTGCTGAATCAATATATAAGGTGTGAACGGAGTAGATATAGCCTTGAAGATCATCAATCTCCGTAGGAAAGCGATGATCCCAACAAGGTCAGCGGCATTCCGTGAGGTGATGTCCAATGAGCACTCATGTTATGCTTTGTGCTCGTAGTCCATCAACTTGCCATGTTTCTGTTACACAAGATAAATAAATGTTAGAGTTTGTGTAAGTGAATGACCCTTGATTTTTGTTATGTCATGCGAATGGACAATCCGACTGAGTCTTAGTCGTGCGATTAAGCTCATTCCTGCGAATGAACCTGCCACTCAACTGAGTCATATGTTGTTCTATGCGGTATAATGAGTTGTACGACTGAGTTCATATGCATGGTTCATTCATGCGATTTAGCCATTTGCCCATTTCAGTCGTGCGATTGAAGTTCATCAGTGTGTCCATTCGCATAACGTCTCTATTTGGCACTATAGAATCGATTTTTGGTCAATACGTGATGTTAACGTTCAAGTTAGTCTCATGTGACTTGCAATCCATCAGAAAACACTTAGTATTAAATAATTTGACATTTAAGTACAAATTAGTGGTTTATTTAAAGGTTTTGTCTTGGTTTTTGTTTTGAACCGATTAGAACATTTAGGGTTTGCTTAATCTGTGCATTTTGATCGAATCTGGTCTTGCATTACCTGTAGAAACAAAGCAAAATTAGTGAGTGTCATAAATAGGGTGCTAAATCACTCATATGAAATTTAGGCATAGTGGTATCACTTTCGTGCGATTTGGGAGTGATGAATGTCTGCGAAGACTCCCCCTCTATTTATACTACGGTTTCCTTCAGTCGTGTGACTGAACCTATTTGCACTCTTGATTCATGCAACTGGGGCTCAGTGGTGCGATTTGCTCAGTTGGTCACAGTTAGTCGTGCGACTAGGATTCAGTTGAGCGACTGACTGATACGGTCAGCTTCCTTCGACCGACTGGGGTTCAGTCGGATGACTGACTTAGTCGGTTACCACCATTCGTGCGATTAGCTCATACTCATGATCCAATCATGCAAATGGTTCAATCTCATTGGTTCATTCATGCGAATGGTCCATACTTATGGTCCAATCATGCGATTGACTCAGACTTGTTCATTTGACCTTATGCACTTTCAAAACTTATCCTTTTAGCAATAGATAAAACATTATCCGTGATGATCATCTCGGCCATGACCCTTCTAATTTGAAAAACACTCTTGATCAACTCAGACGTGATCCTTTTACTTCAAACAAATTTGTTACCTCGGACGTGACTTATTTTATTTTGAATGTTTTGGTCACCTTAGACGTGACCCTTTGGTGTGAGTAATTCACAGATTACGACGAGTTGTTGAGTCCGACTCTTACATTACACTTTACTAAAATTAAACAAAAAAACATTGACATTATGAACAATTACGGACTTATTTTTGTATTTTTTATTAGAGATGAACATGACCTATTAGAATTATTCTAATTGATTTTACTTCATGGACAACACAGCTTCAATTCCAGTTAATCATTTCTAGTACGTTTCATTTTGGGATTATAAACGTATATCAGACTCACTCGGGACACTTTAATAAACAATCTTGATGCTTGATCCTTTTTTTCACTCATACACAACATCAATTTTAGGAAATAATACTAGAGCTACAAGATGCACACAATAATTTCCACTTTCAAGAGTTGCAACTCATGATGATGGTCAGTATACTTGTCCTCTTAAATCTATACACAGATATTTGACACACATTGGTGATGATTCAAGGTTTAATTAATTCAACAAGCATTTGTGGATCCCACGCTTATATGGTAATCAATGTTCTTTAGGAGATTTTTGAGCGGTCTACGGGTATTTTACAAGAAGAAACTATTCTAAGAGCTTTCAAAGAGCTGCTAAGCATCAGGTCAGTGCCATCGCATAGCAGAGAGGCGCAAACAGCAATGAATTCTATAATATTTAGGTTATGCTTATCCTCAGGTCAGTGCCACTACACGTTAGAGAGGCACACAACATATCTTCTTATTTGAGCAATCATTTTCTTTTTGCACAGATTGCACCAACAACATAGGTTATTAGCTTGATTGCATTTTGCATTTTTCATGTGCTTTGCTCATATATTATGGTCATCCGCACACATTTGTGGCATTTATTTTACACGTCACCCCTTATTGGAACTTTGTTGATTGTGTTAACTAGGGATAAGGTGTGTAGTCACAGCTTGTTGAACAACTTAGTTTAACCTTGAAATCACCAATGAGGTCTACTTATCTATTGTGTTCAATCTACCGACATATTATCTAATGCGTTAACAACCTCTAGGTCTACTTTCTCTATGTTACCCTCGTAGCGTACTAGTTTAACTATCATCTTTCCTTTTATTTTTCTTTGCCTATTCAGACTTAACTTTGAATTTTGCATCTTGAGTAGTTAAACCTTTTAGAGTCCCAAATTAATTTGTTCCCTGTGTACTATCATTTTCCAAAATTCGTTGAATTAGTCTCATAGATTTGATTTCTTTCATTTTAGCTAAGTTGTCCTCCTCCCTCGTTTTTCGTTTTTTAAGTAATTAAATAAAAACTACTAAGTAATAATAAGCTAACCTATTCTCCCCCTAAAATTCTAAAACTAAAAACGTTTTTGTGTTTAGAATTTTAATAGGCGAAGAAATACAATAAAAAATTAAATAAAATAAAAATTGACTCTACTCGTTAGACTTTATACTGTCATCTTCTGGAATCGCTTCACATTTCTTTTTCACACCGTTGACCTCTAACAGATATAAAAATCTTGGTTTATCAAAAGCTTTTGTGTAGAGGTCAGCGCGTTGAATGTCCGTAATAATTTTAACAACATCGATTAAATTCATTTCAAAACCATCATGTATAAAGAGATATTTAATTCCAACGTGTTTTGTCTTAGGATGTTGTATAGGATTTTTAGTTACAGCTATAGTAGCAAATTATCAACAAATATAGGAGTGTTAGAGAATTTCAAACCGTAGTCCCGCATTTGCTATTGAATCCAGACGATTTGTGAATAGCAGCTTGCAACAGCAACGTATTCAGCTTCACAAGTTGACAGAGCAACCGAGGTCTGCTTCTTACACTGCCACGTGACTAATCTTCTCCTAAAGAATTGACATCCTGCTGAAGTTGACTTGTAGTTCATTTTGCAGCCGCCATAATCCGAATCGCTATACACTGTAAGCTCAAAGTCATCATCATGTGGATTCCACAACCCAAGTGTTGGAGTACCATTCAGATAACGAAATATCCTTTTGACTCCTATGAGATGGTTAACTTTTGGTTTTGCCTGATATCTAGAGTAGAGACACATCGCGTACATGATATCAGGTCGTGAGGCAGTGAGGTACATGAGGGATCTGATCATTACTCGGTACATGGTGGCTTCCACCAGAACACCATTTTCATCGGGTACCACATCGTGGTTTGTAGCCAGTGGAGTCCCAGCTGCCGAAGCATTCTCCATGTCGAACTGACTGAGAATAGCACCTACATACTTGGTCTGATGTAGAAATATCCCCTTTGGTGTATGATCCACCTATATGGCGAGAAAGAACTTCGTTTCTCACATGGCACTCTTTTCAAATTCAGCTTTCATTACTGCTTCAAATTCTTTGCATAATGCTTCGTTTTTGGAACCGAATGTTATGTCATCAACATAGATCTAAACTAACAGTAAGTCACCATCCTTTTCTTTGATGAACAGTGTACAGTCAATCACTCCTTTATGAAAGTCGTGTTTGGCAAGATGAGTAGAGAGTTTTTCATACCATGCTCTTGGGGCTTGGTGGAGCCGGTAGAGAGCCTTATCCAGCTTGTAAACTCTGCCCCATTGATATGGGTCCTCAAATCCTTTGGGTTGACTGCCATACACTGTCTCCCGGGTTTCACCATCAAGGAATGCACTCTTTACATCTAGTTGATATACTTTAATCTTCATGTAAGATGCAAAGGCTAGGAAGATACGGATTGCTTCCATTCTCGCCATAGGTGCAAACACTTCATTGTAATCAATACCCTCGACTTGTCGAAATCCATGAACTACAAGTCGAGCCTTGTTTCTTATTATGACCGTATGTTCATCTTTCTTGCATTTCAAGACCCATTGCATGCCAATGACCTTAGCACCATTAGGTCTATCCACCAGTGTCCATAATCCTAACTTCTTGAATTGGAGAACTTCCTCTTACATGGAACTCACCCATGCCTCGTCGTTTAGGGCTTCACTAACATATTTTGGCTCAAATTAAGACACAAAACTTCGGTATGGACCATCGTGAAGATATCCCTTTTCCATCACCGAGGCATAATCAACTAAGTATAGCTGATTTATTGTGTGTACTCCTAATTGAACATCTCCAATGACGTTTTCCAAAGGATGATACACTTTAGTCATGATCCAGAGGGTGGGTACAATAACCTTATTATCCAGATTGTGAACAACAGGTTCAGTATCTGAAACAATGGGAGTGTGAGGTTTCGAAGTGTCAAAAGCATCAACATCATATGCTTGTGTACTTGTAGTAGTAGGAACCTGTTCCTCCTGATCCACCTAATCATTTGCCATGTCTTCGTCATCAGAGGAGGAGTCACTTACCTCAAGTGCTCCCCCTGAAGAACTAAAAGACTCACCTTGTAATGCTGAGGTCGTTGGGTCTAGTGATGGTGTATTTAACACATTGTACATCATTCAGGTCGATAACTCATCCCAAGGAGGGAAGAGAGGGATGTTGAAGGACTTAAAAATCTATCATTGTTGAAAAAGAATGAAGGTCCTTTTCCAGCAAGGGGGTGGTGCATCTCTGTACATCAACGTTGCACCACACTTCTACTTGACCCATTGACTTGTTATAAACTCTCCTATTCAGTATATTGTACCCTAAGAAAATTCCTTCTTCGGCCTTCTCGCTGAACTTCCCGGATTGAGTTTTCTTTAGTAGTGTACATGGTGCGCCAAATGGTTCTAGGTACTCCAGATCTAGTTTACGTTGTTGGAGCAACTCATAGCACGTTTTACCATGACGTTTGACCACTAAAACTCAGTTAAGGGTGTAACATGCGTTAGCTAGTGCCTCGTTCCAAAATTGGATAGGTAGTTTCGAGTCTACTAGCATCGTCCGGGCTGTCTCTATCAAGCTTCGATTCTTTCTCTTAGCCACCCCGTTCATTTGAGGAGTGTAGGCAAATGTGAGCTGGTGCACAATTCCTTTTTCTTTACAGAATGCCTACATCCACTGATTCTTGAACTCGGTACCGTTTTCTGAGCGAATTTCCTTACCTTAAGCTTGTAGAGTGACTCCAATGTAGTTACCAGCTCTTTAAATGATTCAAATGTCTTTGATTTGGATTTCAGAAACATCACCCAAGAAAATCTTGTGTAATCATCCGTAACTACATAGCATACAAATCGCCATCAATGCTCTTTGTACTAACTGGGCCAAATAAATCCATGTGAAGGAGCTCAAGAGGTAGGTCAATTGAGTGAACTTTCTTTGCCTTATGATACTTCTTCGTCTCTTTCCCTTTCTTACAAATGACACAAAAATCCGATAATTGGAAGTTCTTAACATTTACTCCACGCACTAGACCATTCTGGATCAAGTGATTCATCTTTCTTGGATTGATGTCCTATTCTCCTATGATAGGAGATGGATTCTTTCTCTGTTGCCTTTGACAAGAAGCATTGTACATTATGATCGGTTGTGGCGGCCTTGATAGATCTAAAACATACAAGTTGTTATATCTTGAAGCTGACATTAAAACATGGTCCTCCGGAATGACATCGTCCTTTTTCAGGACATAGCACTTCTTGTTATCAAACACAACCTTGAACTCTTTGTCACATATCTAGGAGACAGAAAGTAAGTTATTTTGAAGTTTTTGAACATAATATACCTTATCAACTTCACTTTCTGGTTTCCCACTTCCCCTTGTGCAATGATATAACCTCCTTTATTTCCAGCAAATGAAACATGTCCTTTATTAATTTGTTTGACATTTGACAAGAGAGACAGGTTCCCAGTCATGTGCCTTGATGCCCCGCTATCAACAATCCAGGTATTTGTAGTAGCACTAGAGCAGACACTCTGTACATTCAAAGGAAATGATTAGTTTAGGTTAGGGACCCAAGCCTTAACTAGCTTGGGTGACCCGGAGAAATAACATATCATAAACTCTACCCATTGTCCATTCGAGGGTGAGGGCAGATCATTCTTGGAGTGATAAAACTCCTTTTGAAAGAACTTGGTTTAGGATCATCAGTTCAATTATCTTTTTTAGTGTCTGATAATAAGGACAATTTGAAGCGATGTGTCCATACTTTCCATAATTGTAGCATGATCTACTTTCAACATGTTGGTGGAACGGTTTCTGTGGGTAAGTGTGTGACACAGGTGTGACTTTAGTCTGTTTGGGTTTTGACTCTTCATGTTTAGGTGTTGTAGCTCCTTTAACAACATTCATTGTTTGAAGATTTTTAACATCTTTACCTTTTTGTTTATTCAGTGCATGTGGTTGGTTAATTTGTTTGGTCTTTGTGGGTTTAGAATTAGACATTTTAGAACCTGACTATATCTTAACCTTTGCAAATTGTTCATGCAAATTAACAATAGGCATCTTACTTTAGATTTTAAAGTTGCCTCCTTCTGTTTAGTGACAGATTCCACTGATTTACTCGTGGAATCTGGATCACTAACTAGAGGAGTGGACACCACATGATCCTTGATTGGATTGTTATAATAGGTCTACATTTTGAATTCAACAAGGTCTCATGTGGTGTTGGTACCACTTTGTAACCCAAACCCTCCCATTGTTATGTTCTTTCACTAAGTGCTGGACTATGTGAGAAGAACTAGTCCAACTGTGCAGTTTTTTTTAATGAATTTACTTCGACTTCCAAAACTGCTTTTTCTTTCTTAGTTTCTTCTAGGCTGTTTAATTAGAACTTTATGTCATTGGCTTGGTTAAAGAAAAAACCTCAGTTTCCCATAGTTGTTTTTTTAAAAGTTCTATCTTTTCTTTATAACTGTGCTCATTTTGTTTTAAAATCGGTTAGCTTCTGTGCATAGTTATAAGTCATTTACTAAGCTATCGTTGGGATCTAATAACCTAGCGAATTTTGCATCTGTCTTTCTCTAAATTTATTACATTCATTATATGCATGACTATCAAAAAGTTGGTCTTTGGTACTTGCCTGAGAAGATTCGGTTGAATCAGACATCATAGCAGAGTTTAACTGTTCGGGTGCTAGTGATTCTAAACATGTTGTTCTAAGACTTCTTCATTCAGGTGATTGACCATATTTGTAGTATCTTTATTATTAGACATCACTAGTTCCATTGTGATTTCACCTTCGCTTCCAGAGTAGTCGTCCAAACCCTCAACACAAGCAATGTTGGATTCTCCTGGAGATACAAAATGAAAGGTCCAATCTTGCCATTCGTCGTCTTGTGCAGTCAAGGCCTAAGGATCCTTGCTTGATGATGTAGCACCATTGGTGGGTTTTTCTTGACAATTGAAGGTGGAGAATGATTACCATTGCCTGTTTTCTTGGGCTTAACACATTCACGTTTAAAATGCCCCTTCTCTGCATAGTTCAAACAGTTAACTTTTGTTTTATCGAAACTAAAGGTAGTGTCTTTTGTGGCTATCAAGTTTTGTATAGTCTTTTTCACAAACTTCTTTGCCCTCCGGACAGCACTAGCAGAAAGCCCACATGATATCCATTCTTTCGAGTTCAGTTTCATCTACCTGCTCGTAGTCTTAATCGGCGAGATGGCAGGTTCCAATCTTCTCCGCAACTAGGTCATCATAGGACTGAACTACAGTAGCTAGGAGATCCATATGCTCCTTTGCCACCTCTACAGTAATATTACGGAGATTTCGGTCTTCATCTTTGTAGTATTTGCTTCAGGTGCTACAAATTGGGTGCAAGATAACCCTGACGTGTCAGATCCTGAAGTAGTGGCTTGGGAAGGAGCGACTGAACTAGACACGAATGCCATTTGAAGTGGTGGTCGAGAACTTGTTGGAGTGGGAGATGAGTTATAAAGTGATGGGTTTTGATCGTATGATCCTTCCTGAGACCTGTACTTCATCCTCAATTCTTCCTCTTTTAGCTTCAGAATGAAATCGTTAATATCCAACTTTGCTAGCATATCATTCTATCTTAGATTTGACACAAACGAAACCCATTTCTCAGGCAAGCCATCTTCAAAACTCGATACCTTGTCTTCCATAGACGTGGTTACCCCATAAGTGTGTAGCTCACTCATCAAGTGGTAGAAATGGTCGATGATGTCATCCACGCTCTATTTTCCTATTGAAGAGAAGTTATCAAACTCCTTCTGCAAGCCTTTGCCTTTAATGCCTTCAACGTCGCATTCCTGTCATACCATTTTTTCAGAGCCTCCCATAACTTCTTGGCTTGTTTGTTCTTTGAAAACTTGTTAGGAGCGTTTTCGGTATGGAGTACTAACTGATTTACGCATGTACCAAACCAAATAGTGCAGAATCCTATTTGATTGGTGATCCAGTTAGTGAGAACGCAAGTGTAATCAATCTAAAAAGGAAACTAAATGTTAAGAATGATAGTAGGATGATTTACTACGATCTATGAACTTGGAACAGGTTTTCTAGGGTCTCTGGACGGCTAGGTATGATTTAGTGCGTAGGGATTCGAATTGTTATGTTTTCCACGAATTAAGTGGTATTTATAGGTTAGGGTTTTCCATTCGTGGGACTGAACCATTTGGATGGTTCAGTCATGCGATTGAAGCATGTGGTTGATCCATCCACATGACTGAAGATTCAGTCATGTGACTGAGTCAATCTCATGTCACAATCGTACGATTGATCCAGTCTCCTAGTTCAATCGTGCGACTGGTTCATTAGCATGAAGTATTCATACGTATGGTCCATTAGCATGGTCCATTCACATGAGAACTTCACACCATTAAGTTTAAGCACATTTTTTAATCATTATTGACTAAGAACTATAAAAAAAACAACAAACCTATATAGTTAGTTCAATATGCGTTAACACATAGTAATCAATGAAATATTAAACATTATAAGCATCACAAACACATTATATTCATTCACACCATTCTGTTACATATATGTAAGACATGAAAGACATTTCACATTAAGCTCATAAACTATGTACACATATATCTACAAACTCCCCCTTAGACCTAGTTTACTCTATTTTCTAACACTCTTCATCAGCTCTTCATACTTCTTGTACTTCTCCTCTCTTGTAACTCGTGCATGTATTTCGAATGCAAAGTAGAGTCTTATCATGTTTTGGAACTGGAGGGCTTGTACAATGTCTTGCGTGTCATAGAACAGTGGCCACTTGTATAAAGTGTAGACATTGTCAGAAGACAAGTTAGTTAGCCACATTAGGTCAAATACCCTGATAGTTTCCAAATTTCCATCTTTGTTCAGAACTATGACCGCCTCACCTATTTTCTAGTCATAGTACCACCACTTGAAGTGTGGAGTGAAGTCCTGTGGCATTTCCCTTAGAGGGATTCTTGACATCGTCGCGGAGGACTCCACTTCAGCATTATTTTTGGCTTTCCAGTAATGGCATCAACTTCAGGCCGTCTCATATACCTTCTCGGTTATGAGGTTTGAAGTTGACCACCTGGTGTGGTATTCTTTTTGTAATGCAGCCTCAAACCAGCCTGACATCTTTCTTGGGTCATCATATAACAACTTCAGTTTGGCTAGCTGGTTGAGCTCAAAACTAGGGAGAGTCTTCAGATCATGTGGGAATCTGAAGTACTCGATTCCCTTCTCCCTCTTGACAGTTGAGAATCCAAGGATCGCAATCAGGAATTATCAGTTTCAGTTGAAGGCAAGTCGACGTTTGTGGAATCAACGTTGGCTTGGTTTAATTGTATTGTAGAAAAATTACAATAGCAATTAAGATTCAAGAACACACTAAAAGAAACACAATTAATGAATAATATGTATTTCATTAAAACATGTTAATGATTACAAATAATGAATGAATAATATTAATTTTTGTGATGAATGATGCGGCGGTTGCTAGGGTTTGATTATGAGATTTCATGTGATGTTTCCTGTTTGTGGAATTGTTGTATTGCTATTGCTGTTGCCGTTCGCTGTTGAAAGTCGCTCATGATTCGAAACCTAGGATCCATTTATATAGACAATGATGTTTCTATTATAGGAAACAATAGATATCTTGGGATTTGAATTGTGTCTGATAAGGAATCATCAGATTTCTTGGGATTCACATAACTGCCTTGTTGACTTGTAACACTTGTATTATACAAGTGTTTGGACTCTGCAGGAAAAGTGTCTTTCGTAAATGTTTTGTTCTTCCGTGGAAGTCTTGTTCTTTAGTAGATGTTTTGTTCTTCCGAAGCAATCTTGTTCTTCCGAAGCAATATTGTTTTTTCGAAGCAATCTTGTTCTTCCATCATCAGGGCTGGTTGTTCATAGGCAAAAGACCTTTGGATGCATTTTACTTGCAGGAAACATATCTACGGAGGAACAAATATGCATCCGTAGATGTTTCTTACACTTGGTCAATTTCAGAAATTGACCAAGTATAATGTCTGTACCTGCAACCATACATAAATTAACACACATATAAATGGGTTAACATATATATAATGCATACACAATAATGATTTACAACCATTCCTTACAGATATTAATTAAAGTACTAAGCCTATACAAAATGGACTAGATCTACTGTTCCTAGAGCTAACAATACTCCACCTTAGGCTTAGATACTTGTAATCAGTTCTTCAAAACTGAAAGTTCTTTCAATCTTGCCATCATCTTTTTGTTGAAGTATGATACTGCATCCTTTTGATCATCATACTTGTACTTGATCTCCATGCTGCATATACTTTGCAGAGTCTCAAAACTTAGGCCCAAAATGTCATCTTTAGTGGTGAGTGTTTCCACTACACTTTCACTATGCACTATCTCGAGCTAATCTTCCTCTGAGATTCTTAATTCTTATACTTCTTCAATGTTGGCTCCTTTCAGCAGCCCAACATCATGTCTTCTTCTTTTGTATGCTTTCGCATGTAGTTATCTACCACTTGAATCATGTGCATATATAAGCATATATCATTTTGTGATCTTTCATCCGATAACTTTGGAAAGAAGTTATCATGTAGGTATGATGTATAGCTGGGGTGTAGCAGTTTGATTTCTACTAGGTTAAAAATTATTATCTTTTCACCTTTCTTCCCCTTAGCATTCCTTAGTAGCACCATTTCCTTTGTCTTCTCCACATATCCCCACTCAGTTATGGGAATACTGTATTGATTTCCTGCTATGACTTTGATGGCTGCTGTTTTATCCAACCCTCCTTAAGAGTTCATCATCAACCATAGTAGAGGAGTTGATGTTTGATCTTTTTCCTTTTTGAAGTCTTTTCTTATGTTGAGCATCTTCCATCTTAGCCTCCTTCAGTACATCATCTACAAATCTTGTTTTCATCCTACCCACTAATACAGAAAAGAGTCTTCCTGTTGGATGGATTGGATAGTTTGAGATGATCAGGCTTTGCAGGGCTTTGATGTTTCTCCGAAGAAGTCTCAATAATTTTTCTACATCATGGAAGTATTCCGTTCTTCCAGATGTCCTCTTGATGATAGCACAGTCCCATTCTTGATCATATTTCAATGCCATGATTCTGTTTTCTTCCAGAGAGGATGGATTAGTAATATGGTCAAACAATTCTATTAATGTAGACTTTTTCTCTGTGATTTCTCTAACTGTTGTTCCCAATGGCCACACTTTGCCACGAATGACTACTCTTGGTTCTCTGATCAGTTTTTCTTTTCCTTTGTGTTGATCTTTAGATTCAACAGTTATAGGCTCAGCAGGAAGTTTGCTTTGTTGCTTATAAGGTGGATGTGGAGCTTCAGTTCTGAATCTGACTCCAGTATCTAGTTCAACAGACATTACATGTTCTATCATTCTTCTCAGCTCAGCAATACTTCTTCCTTTAAGCTCATGACCTTATAGTTGTGACCCTGTAGCCAACATACCATATTGTACTTGCTAAGTTTTGTTGTATCACAGTGACCTAGATCTTTCTTGATTTTCTGAATGGCTTGAAAAGTGGTGAATGCTTCAAAGTCACAATTTGGAATTATGAACCTAGCAAGCTCAAACCCTTTCAGCGTATCTTTCATCTTAGTCAAGTTCATTCTTTCAACCATGTTAAATAGGAACCCATGATTGATTAGTGTCATAAACACAGATGACTCAGGCCTCTCTTCCATAATGTCTTTTGTTTTCAGAAGAACATTAGTCTTTGATTCTTCTTGAGCTTTGTTAGATTCATCTTCAATCAGCTCTTTCCATTCAACATCACTCTCAGTTTCATCTTCATAATGAGTTAAGTGCTTAAATGGTGACACATCCACTGATGGAGTGTGTTCTGAAGATGTATGCCTTGACTTCTTGGGGGTCTCTTCATTATTGATTGTTTGTATATTTGTTGAACCCAAATACTTCCTTTTTCTTGAGTATTGGATAAATTGCTTTGAAGTTTCAGCAGGTTTCTTTAGTTTCTCTAATTCAATAGCATATATCTTCATCTTCAGCTGATCAATCTCTTCTTCTTTTCTTCTCAACAAAGCTCATTGATCATAGGGAGAGTCATTCATTTGATCAACCTTCAGCCTTAGCTTTTTATTTTCAATATTCTCATTCTTTGCTGAGTCTTTAACTTCTTTAACCAGCTCATGCAATGCATCAATCACCTTATGTTTTTCTTGAATGATCTGTCTCAATTTTTTCAGACTTGATTCTTGTTTCATGAACTGATCATCTTTTACTTTCATCATACCCTTCAACTCTTGAATTCTTTGTTTCCTATTGTTCGACTTTAGAACAAGCTTGTTGTATTGAGCAACCAGATAACTCTTGCTGACTGGGATATTAGTATCACTTAGATCATCTTCATTGTAGGTAATCACATCAACATAGTTTACCTCTTCTTCTTCTAATGTTAAGAAGCAATCTCATCATCATTTACTTCTTCATGGGCTACACTTGCTGAGCTTGAACTGGCCTCAATAGCTTGATCTTCCGGTTCTTGATGTGGTTGTTGATGGTCAGTGACCGGAGAGACTGGTTTAGTTTCATTTTAGAGTATAGGGGATTTAGTTTTGGTTAACGACAGTTGAACTATACTTGCTTGTGAGGCTAACTCTGTCTCCCCAGTGTATATGCTCTCAGTGGATGAATTATCTGGATTTGGAGGTTGTTGAAAAAGTTGCATTTGAAGCTGATTTGGTGATGGAGGGTGAATTGGAGAGATATGTTCTGTGTTTTAGCTGGCTGGTTATTATGGTTGGGGTGTTTGTTGTTGAATTGGAGAGATAGGTTTTGTGTTTTGGCTAGCTGGTGATTGTGGTTGGGGTGTTGTTGTTGAATTGGAGAGATAAGTTCTGTGTTTTGGTTGGCTGGTGATTGTGGTTGGGATGGTTGAGGTTGATGATGTATGGGTGATATATCTGGTGAGTGAGTTTCTTGAACAGAGTTGGTTGATGAAACCTCCTGTTGATCTTCCCACACAAGCTCTTGAGGAATGTTCGCATGAGCATCTATCACATAATCAAACATGGGCATGTATCCTCCTTCATATTTCCCAGATATCTTATTCAGTACAGATCTGCCAAGGTGTGCTTGAACGAACACACCACCATCCACAGTAGTTCCAGGAAGATCAGCATTAATGATTAGTTGCAGAAACCTTGGAAACATATACATCTTGTCAGCCTTCTGTACTTTGATATGATCACATAAGTAGTTGAAGATATACTTTGAGTAATTGTAGGTTCTTCCCTCAAAAACACCAATAAAGCCTGAAGAGATATTCCTTGAAAATCTATCAAGTCCAGATTTTCTATTTGAGATGCACTTAAGATAAGTGTAACAGAGAAATCTGTACGGCTTGCAGAGTCTTCCTTTCTTGATTTCTCCCTTCTCGAAATCACCATCATACCTAATCAGTAGAAAAACATTCTCTACGTATTCATTTGCAAACACATCAGGATCACCAACTTCTACATCTCCCAACTCTAGAACCCTTCTTATTGTCTGTTCATCGACTCTCAGTCTTCGATTCTTCACATCAGCCACAATAAATTGACCATCTTCTTCTATTTGTGCGGAGTTCTAGAAATCAATGATGTGTGATTGATGAATCACAGGCTCTACTGATAAGGCATAGAACAACCTAGATCTTCTTAGATATCGAATAATATCTTGACACCCTTCTAAAACAGGGTAATGTGGGTTTAAGAAAGCACACAGATTGTGCTCCTCGCAAATCGATTATACATGTGTTCATATGAAGAAGATTTCGTTAGAATCACATTATTGATATAAGAATACGAATAGTTGTGATATTAAACAAGAATCAAACAGTTCATTCTTGAATATTACAACATGTTTTACCTTGAAAACAACGGATTAAGAACAAAGATATATGTTTGTTTAATGTTTTTATTTGGTAAAATTTGAATGTTATAGAAAGGGGAAAAGTTTGTTGAGAGTGTGTTTTTCTAGGTCTGAAAAAGTGAACTGAAAAAGCGAATAATGAATTTTGAAGTCAAACGACATCATTTATACTTTCAGGCACATTAATTTTACCACAATAATGAAGTGGGACCCTGAACAAATCTTCCGCAGATCATCTACGGATCCCATAACTCATCTGAGGATGTCTTAACGACATCTGCTAATGAAATATAACTTACATTTTCACAAATTACCAAACTATGAAATTAAATTATATTTCTTGATCTTTGCTCATCCGTAGTTTACCAATCTACGGATAAACATTTAAATTTTTGTTGGACCAAAAGAACCAATGAGCCAAGATCAGAAAACCTCTAAGTCCCACACGGTATCACAACAACTGCTGAAAGCCTCATCAGTAGTTTGACAAGTGCTGAAGACTTCAACAGCTGAAGATCAAGTGCTGAAGACCTTAACAGCTGAAGAACCAAAGTGCTGAAGTACAACAGCTGAAGAACACAAGTGCTGAAGCTGAAAGACCAAAGTACTGAAGTACAACAGCTGAAGAGTTCACAAGTGCTGAAGATCAACAACTGATGTACAAAGTCTGAAGACAAAGACTGAAGACATCAGCTGATGATATCTACTGAAGTCATCAGCTGATGAAACACCTGAAAGTCAAAGTCTGAAGAACAAGTACTGAAGCCTCAGTAGTTTGTCACAACTGCTGAAGAGTACTTCTTCAGTAGTTGTGATATCAGTAGTTTTATGTTTTATGTTTCAGTAGTTTTGTAAAACGACTGAAGAGCTTGTTCTTCAGTCGTTGTAGTTTCAGTAGTTTTATATTTTGTACTTAACTTGCTGATATGTTCTCAGTAGTTGTGAACATTTCAGTAGTTTGTTAAGAATTAGTTATTTCTGTATTGGATCTGCCAGTTGTCACTTTCCGTGATAACAGCAGTGACTGTTGCACTCTATATAAGGAGTGACAACCTATTGTAATCGTGGGTGATATGAGCAATTGAATGGAATGATTGATTGATTCGATTAGAAATATTCTACATCTATAAACATTCCTAGAAATCAGAAATCATATTCTCTCCCTATAACCGTATGCGATCTTAACGCTTACAAGTATCGATTGCTTGCTACAATTTGTCTAATTCGTGTTTGTATTCCGCTGCCTTATATTCTGATACGTCAAACTTGTGATCACTGATCCTGTCAAATGGTATCAGAGCCAGGTTAATCATTGATCGATCTAATAATTGATCATTGAAACTGCTATTCAAGATCCAAGTTTGATTGAATTAGCTTTTGTTTTTGCAAGAAACGGTTATAGAGATTGAATTTTTCTGTATTTCTGCTCATTCATCCTGAGATCTTTTCTTGGTTCTCATTGAGTTTGTTGTGGTTTGTCTAAAACTTCTTTTTAAACTTGAACTAAACTATTTTTGAACTGAAAATGACCACTCCCTCCAATGATCCTCACAATACTGGTTCCTCAACCAAGCCTCCTATGCTGGTTAGGAATGAGTATAACATATGGCAAAGACGTATGCTCCATCACCTGTCTGTTAACAGCGCAGGGTGTTGGACATCTGTGGTACATGGTCCACACAAGCCTATGGTGAATAATCCGGAAACCAATCAAATGGTTCCGAAGAGGAGGGAGCAATACTCAGACGAGGATAAAAAGTTGCTTGAGATTGATGCAAAAGCCCATGGAATTCTGGCCATGGCTTTGCCCAATGAAATCTATTCTGGGCTAATGCATCATGAAACTGCCCATGACCTCTGGATTGCTTTGAAAGAACAATTTGGAGGAACTGATGAGGTCTTGGCAAATAATAGAGAAATTCTTGCCCAACAATATGAGACATTCTCTCATAGAAAGGGTGAGACACTGACTCAACAATATGAGCGGTTTTCTTGTTTGATCTCTGAACTAAAAATGGTCAAACTTGAATACACCAATATTCAGATGAATAACAGATTTCTCAGATCACTGCCTGAGAGATGGGACACATATACTATTGTCCTACGCTCCAGTGCAAGTTTGGACAAACTATCTCTCACCCAACTCCATGGGAATTGCTCACTTTTGAGAGAGAGATAGAACAGAAGAGAAAGCTGTCTTCATCTGGAAAGCTCACTGAAGACTTTATACAAGGCAACACTGCCTTGGTGGGTCATGAGTCAGAATATGCTTCATCTGAATGCCAGTATGATGAGCATATTAATTTCTCTTCGAGCACTTCTAATTCTGCATTTGTAAGTGTTGAGGGTCAGTTTACTGGAGGTAATAATGACAATTATGTTTCATCATGGATGATCTCAAGGGGATTGCTGATGATGACTTAGAAGAGATGGATATTTTGAGCCAAATGGCCTTGATAAATATCAGATCTCAGAAGTTCTACAAAAGAACTGGAAGAAAATTCCCAGGACTCTCTGGCAAAACCAAAGTTGGTTTTGACAAGAGCAAGTTGAGATGTCACAAATGCCAACGGCTTGGACACTTTGCAAGAGAGTGTAGATCAACTGGATCTAACTCTACTGCAACCTTTGTGACTTTTCCTGGCAATAGTCAACAAAACAGAGGGCAACATCCTGTCACATCTAGCCATCATCCTCAACAACAATCTCCGGCATATTTTGTTTCTCAGGGCCAAATGCCATATCAATACCCTGGTTATTACATGCCACAGTCAAATCAAGTTCAAGTTCCTATGACACCACAACCTCATGCATTACCAGAACCTCAGCCTTCCCTATCTCATCAACAACCTTCATCTCAACAACACAGCTTCTTCACCCCAGGAGTTGTTGACTGGAGCAGCTTACCAGATGACTTGTCTGGTCATGATCAACTGTTCTCAGGTGCTGGTCAACATGGTGGTGATAGTCCCTTTGGGAATCTAGCTCTTATGGCTTTGGAGTCTGCTGATACTTCATCTTCCAATGCCTCTACACCTCAGGTATCACAGGTATCCTCTGAGGCAAAAGCCAAATTATGTTCTGAACAATGCATAGCAGCATTTGCTTCCATTAGAGAAGCAAATGTAGCTTTAATTAATAAGAACATTGAGCTAGAACAAGTAATTTCCAAAAACAAAGCTGAGTATGAGTTTGTGCTCAAAGATAAAAATGATGAGGTTTATAAACTGAATTGCAAAATAATTGATGATAAGGCTAGAGAAGATGTACTTCTAGAGAAGTACAAAGATCTCAAAGAAACCCTTGCAGTTACCCAGGTCGAGTGTGATAGATGGGTACAATCATGCAAAGGTTTTGAAATGCTTCTTAGTAAGCAATCTGCTTCAAATGTGAAGTTTGGAATTGGTTACAATCACACTGCTCCACCTACAGATTTTACCCCAAGAGCAGAGGTAGAATCTGATGGTGAGAATGATAACCAATCCATCAAGTCATGTGATCTACCTTCTGATACAGCACAATCAGAAGTAGCAGTCAGTATCAAGTCCTCTTTGAACCTATCAGCTGATGTTGATGGTCCAAATGCTGACATTCACATGATCAATAAGTTGATCAACTCAGGAGTCAATCCTGAAGGTCCTGAAAGGACTGGAGAGCAGGATTCAACTCCTGAAGTTCAAACTTCAACTGCTGTCAGTACTGAAGAGAAGAAAACTGGCAGTAGAAAGAGTTTGAAGACTACTAAAGATGCTGTCAAGAAAGCAACCAATGCTTCCAAAGCATTGAAGAACAAGTCTTCTGTTGCTTCATCCTCTTTAGTTGATGATCAACCTAAGATGAAGAAGAAACCATGTGAAGTATGTGGTTTGTTCAATCATCTTACAGATGATTGTTGGTACAAAAGAGGTTCCAAACTCAAACAAAAGGAAGAAATTAATAAGAAAATGGTAAAAATGAAAACTGAGTTTGAGACCACATTTGTATCAGCAACATCAAATCCTGTAACCCTTAAGTCCTTAATGCAATCCAAAAAGGAAGGTGTTAAACAGGTGACAGCTGAGGGTGCTCAAAAGAAGAAGGTGCAACATAGGACCTTATCTAACTCCACTAGCAATGTGTCTGATGAGCTGAAAGCTTTATCACAAAATCAGACACAGCTGGTGATGATGGTACAACATCTGTTGGGTAGAGTTAACCAACTAGATTCTCCTATGTTGAAACCACAGAAAAGGAGGTCTAAGCCAAAGGACTCCTCTTCTGCACCATCTTCTTCCTCTCAGGCTGTTGTTACAAATAAACATGCTAGTTTGCCATCTATTGATGAGACCAGGCCCAAAACCAAAAAGGTTTGGGTCTCTAAAACTAACTGATTGTTTATTATTGCAGGGTTCTTCAACATGCCAAAATAGCATCTGGTATGTAGACAGTGGGGGATCTATGCACATGACTGGGAACATCTCTCTTCTTCATGACTACTCTCAAGGAAAGAAGGGATTTGTCTCTTTTGGCAATGATGCTAGGGGTTACATCATCGGTAAGGGCTTTGTCTCCAATGGAGAAATCAAATTTGATGATGTTAATCATGTGGAAAATCTCAAGTACAACCTCTTGAGTGTCAGTCAAATGTGTGATAAAGGCCATGTTGCCCTTTTCACAAGTCAAAACTGTAGGATTCTGTCATCCAGAGTTTTGCCCTTGATTGACAAGGTGTTGGATGATCACACTCTCCTGAAAGCCAACAGGACAGGAAGAGTGTATGCCTTAGATCTCTCTAAAAAGATAGATCTCAAAGGCAATCCTTGCCTATTTTCCAAAGCCTCTTTCCAAGAATCTAAACTATGGCACAGGAGGCTGGGTCATGTTAATCTCAAAAACATGAATCAGCTTAGCCACAATAGTTTAGTCAGAGGCTTACCAATAAAGGAGTTCCACTGTGATGAAACATGCACTGCTTGTTTAAAAGGAAAACAACACAAGGTTTCATTCCCTCCTATTGAAGTGTCCAAGTCCACTGCCTGCTTGCAATTACTGCATATGGATCTATTTGGTCCTGTGAGAGTAATGAGCATGGCAAAGAAGAGATACTGTCTGGTAATTGTGGATGATTACTCCAGATTTGTATGGACTTTCTTTCTACATTCAAAGGATGAGGCTGCTAAGAAGATTATCCACTTTGTGCTGTACATTGAGAAGCAGTATTCCCTTCCAGTCAAGTGTATCAGGAGTGATAATGGAACTGAGTTCAGAAATCATACACTTGATGACTTCTATCTCTCAAAGGGAATCAAAAGGCAGTTCAACATTCCAAGGACTCCGGAACAAAATGGAGTAGTGGAGAGAAAGAACAGGACCCTCATTGAAGCTGCAAGGTCCATGCTGGCTGACTCAGGTTTGCCATTGACCTTTTGGGCCGAAGCTGTCAACACAGCTTGTTGTGTGCCAAATAGAGTTTTAGTAAATCAGAGGTTGATGAAGACTCCATATGAAGTTCTCCATCATTTGGCTCCACTGATTTCATTTTTCAAAGCATTTGGGTGTCCCTGTTTTATTCTCAACACAAAGGATCAACTCCACAAATTTGATCCTAAGGTGGATGCAGGATACTTTGTTGGTTATTCATCTACTTGCAAAGCATACAGAGTCTTCAACTGCAGAACAAAGATGGTTGAAGAAACTCTACATGTTAAGTTTAATGAATCTCCAAAGGACAAGATTCCACAAAGTCCTGTGGAGTTATTTGATCTGGACATACTGCAATATGTTCCTTATCGAATCCTGCTGTTGCTCCTGTCAACAGTTCACCACCTGGTGGTACTGCTGATGATGATGATGATTGCAGTACTCACCTCTTCAGGTTTAGTGATCAGCTGCCTGATTCAACTAGACCTGATGTTCCTGTAGCGCCAGTAGCACCATCCACAACAAATGCTGATGAGATTTCTTCGAATTCAACTTCCTTTGAATTACCATCCACTGATTGGTTTCAAGGAAATGATTCACCATCTCCATCTGTTGCTGCTGAACCGGCTACAAACACTGTGCTTGTTCAAATTTATGTAGATGATATTATTTTTGCATCCTCTGATCCAAAGTTGTGTGATGCCTTTACAAAGTTGATGCAACAGAAGTTTGAAATGAGTGCCATGGGAGAATTACAGTTCTTTCTGGGGTTGCAAATCAAACAAAAGGCTGATGGAATTTTTATTCATCAATCCAAATATACAAAAGATCTTTTGCAAAAGTTTGATTTACAAAACTGTAAGCCCTGTTCTACTCCCATGAGCAGCACCACACAACTGGACTCAGATCAGAAAGGTAAAGTGGTTGATGAAACACTTTACAGATGTATGATTGGGTCCTTGATGTATTTAACAGCTTCTAGACCAGATATCATGTTTGCTACATGTGTTTGTGCTAGATTTCAGGCTGCACCTAAAGAGTCTCATCTGATTGCAGTCAAGAGGATCTTTAGATATCTGCAAGGCACTCCATCTCTAGGTTTATGGTATTCTACCAACCATTCTGGTAAATTAGTTGCTTTTTCTGACAGTGACTATGCAGGGTGTAAGTTGACCAGGAAATCAACTTCTGGTGGATGTCAATTCCTAGGCAACTGCTTAATTTCTTGGCAGAGCAAGAAACAGACCTCAGTTGCTACATCCACTGCGGAAGCAGAGTACATTGCTGCTGCAAGCTGTACATCTCAGGTACTCTGGCTTCCAAACCAACTTTGGATTATGGCATTACAGAGACTAAGACTCCATTGTTAATGGATAGTGCTTCAGCTCTTTGCATTGTCAAAAATCCAGTCCAGCACTCTAGGACCAAACATATAGAGATCAGACATCATTTTATAAGAGATTGTTTTGAAAAAGGTCTGATTGATCCTAAGTTTGTGCCCAGTGCTGATGAGCTTGCAGACTCTACTAAGCCTTTGGATAGTCAACTTTCCAAAACCTGGTGTTAAGGCTTGGTATGCTGCAGCTAGAATAGGTGACAACTACTGATGATCTCAGTAATTCATCTTGATGATCATGAGTGTCTGTCACATATAAGTATGAGCTCTTTTAACCTCAGTAGTTTTTATAACTACTGAAGGCTAAAAGTTCTCACAAGTACTGAAGTACTTCATTGTCCTAAACTACTGAAGTAGTTACAACTACTGATGCAGTCAAACTACTGAAATCAGTAAAAACAGATAAGTACTGATGTCCTATGAAACAACTGAAATCAGCCATACCGACTGATGAATGTGTTGAGGACAGTTTGAAACAGCTGAAAAGCTAAGAATTGACGAAAACAGCTGAAGAGAACTTTCTCCTCAGTCGTTTGTACCACTGCTGTTCATTTTAAACAACTGAAGCAAAACCACGTCTTCAGCAGTTTTATAACTACTGATGACCAATACCAAGTCTTCAGGTTTACAACAGCTGATGACAAAACCATGTTTTCAGTAGTTTCATAACTACTGATGACAAACACCATGTCCTCAGTTGTTTCAATCACCTGAAGTCAAAACCACGGTCTTCAGTAGTTTTCTAAACTACTGATGCCTAACACCGCGACTTCAGCTGTTTCAACGTCTGAAAGGATAATACCATGTCAACGGTCGTTTAAAACTACTGATGACTAACACCACATCCTTAAGTCGTTTTCTCACCCGTACCCTATAAATACCCTTAACCTGAGCTCTCCATGCTTCATCTTCTTCAAACCTAACGTTCCTCTCCAACAAATATCCATGGCGTCTTTGCAAATCAAACCGCGACACAACTGTGTTGCCTACCTCACAAAATCGCCGATCTGGACTAAGTTCGATACTGCTATCGATCTTATGGTTCAGTCCCAATACAACAAGGCATTCCTTCTGAACCCGTTTTACATACCGAATCCTTGAACCAATTTTGGATGAACGTTAATGTTACTACTGAGGAGAGCAACACACGATCCTCCGGTCAGTCGTCAACCACAAAGAAGTAGTGATTACTCCTGCAACAATCCGTAAAATTCTTCACCTGAGTGATGCTACCTCTCCTGCTGGATATCCGAAGGGCACCCTAGATCTATCATTTGCTCAGCATGGATACCAAGGTGATCTCAGTGCCACCACCATCATGAAGAAACACTTTAATGACGCTGAGCGCCTGATCTTTCACATGGTCAATGTATGTTTGGCCCCTAAGACATCGTCTTGGGATCAAATGTCCACCAAATGGCAGCAGGTATTGTATTCTATCCTTGAGCAACAACCACTGAACTTTTCAGAATTAATATTTTCAGAGCTCAAAGATATGGCTCAAAAACTAACTGCCAACCGTTGGATACTCTATCCACGGTTCATAATGGCCATTATAATAGACCAGCTTAATGCTGAGGGACTTGTTGGCTTGGGAGTCCTGCTACGGCTGTTTTGCCAGAAGTATACTCCCGGCACAACTCCGACCGGACACTCAAATTGGCTGCCAAGCTGCGAAAAACCACGCAGCTGGAACCCACAGCCACCACCTCCAAATCCAATGTCCCCACCAACCCACCAAAAAGAAACCCAAAATGGCTACTCAGGGAATTGAGTCCCCTGAGGATGCTCCTGCACAACAAACGCAGGATATATCCACTAGTCCAACCCCCTAGTGGATACCATGACTCCTCCAGCTACAGCCGCTCAGGCTTCCTCTCAACAGGAGCCTGCAGCAACCCAAGGGGCACCTACTTATCTGGGATCTTCCTCACTTGAGGAGATTGCATTGAAGAGCACCATCCACCCCAGGTGCACACTGCTTCTACCCCTGTACCCCAAACAACCGCCCCTCACAGCCCAACTTAATAGTTGCTCAAGTGCTGACTCAATTGCACTCCTCACCCCCTCCCCAGAAACCACTTATTACTGGGAATACCTCTACAATTGAGGGGGAGGAACACAGTGCATCTGAGAACCCACAGCACAGGGGTTTCCCAATTCTATCTCTGGTGTAGAGAAGGAGCTTAGAATATCTAGTGAGGCTGCCACCTCCTCTGACTCAGCACATGACCAGAGTGAGGCTGGTAACATTGCTAAGACCTCCCTAGAGGCAACAGCTGATGATGGACATTGTCCTGAGGCTGGAAGTCCCCAGTACCAAGCACAAGGGGCACATGCACCAACTGGTCTACACCCAGTGCATGTCCATCCTGCTCTAAGCAGGAGGTCAGGTGATTCAGTATCAACTGATGATGACCTGAGCTTCTTCTTCGATGTAGTTGCTCAAAACACCATTCTAGAGGATGAGGTTAGCAGACTCAAAGAGCTGCTGGCCAAGATGTCTCAGGATGCAAGTCCATCTGCCACCTCATACACCCACAGATGGCACCTTCCCTTGAAGGTTCCCAAATACAGAGCCACCCCAAAATCAACCACCTGCCTCCGCTTCAGGCCCTACTTCTCACGAACAGAACCCTCCTGAGCAAATAGGTGCTACTCCAAAATTCCCTCCCTCTCATCACCCCCATAATCACTGATATAGTGATCAAAGCCCTTGATGAGAGGCTTTCCTCAACATTACAGCCCCTGGTTGATGCTGCTGTCCACAAGACTCTTTCTGCGGTACCAACCCCTTCCTCCAATGCAACCAAAAAGGGGGAGAGTACTGCAGTGAAAGATAGAAAGAGGAAGAGATCTGAGGAAGAGGAGAAACAAGAAAAGCAACCTCTGCTCACGTACAAGCGAAAGAGAAGTGCTGATGATCATACTGCTGAAGAAAATCCTTGGAGGAGCTGGTCAAAGAAGCTGACACCACACACAGCCGCTCCATGGATAAAATAATTGACCAACTATTCAGGCAGGGGTTTGACACAGCCACACTGGATAGTGAGATCAGAAGGTTAGAGGTACAAGAGATACAAACCCGATGGGCAGGGTACGATGCTCTTGAGAAAGAGAGGTTGGAAATAATGATCCGATTTATTGCAAAATACTTGGGAAGATCATTAATGGAGATCCGCGCATGGTCCAGGGACAGCATTCTGGCTATAGCCACCAGAATCTGTCTGTCTGAGCAATTCAACAAAGGGATCATTGTGGAAGCCCTTGATGAGGCTGGGGCTGGCAAAAGGTTAGAGATGGCTAAACTTACAAAAGCAAAATTAACTACAAGGATGCTAGATCAACCTTCCCTTCCACTCACTCAAACAGATCCTATCCCTCAAATCTCCCAACCAACCTCTAAGCCAAAATCAAACATCCTCTCTCTTCAAAACCAATCCCTTCACCAACCCAACCATCATCCAGTGATGTACCCGTAGAAGGAGAAGGGTGCTGAGGATGGAAGAAGAAGCGAAGAAGAAGAGGATGAAGATGATAGTCTGCCACTCTCTGCTGTTCTGAAGCTACCAAAGCCCCAGAGTCAATCCATGATCACACCTGACTCTCAAAGGGAAATGGTCAGAGTCAAGATAGAAGAAGAAGAACAGCAGAAGAAACAGCACGATGAGCAACTGTTGAAGATGGTTGACAAGGAATTTCCTCAGTCATCGTCTATTCAAGCCATGAAAGGGCATGCTCAAACGCTGTACACTCTCAGACACACCTTTCAGTATCAGAAGGAGAGAGTGAGAGTATGGCCAGACCCCAGGGTGAGTTCTAGAATCCATAAAAGAACTATCCCACACAGATACAACGGCCAAGTACGAAAAACAATAGAATCTACCATCATGTTGGCCGTTGTAGTCTCACCCTGGGAAATCATTGATGAATTCAAGAAAGCTCACCAAGCAAAGAAGACACCTCAAGCCTTACTAGAAAACAAGATGATTAAGAAGGGGTTGTTATACAAAAAGCTTGAAGACATCCAAAAGAATGAGCTCCAGTTACTCCTTGAAGCAACCATCCTGATGAATTTGTATACAGGGAGGTAACTACGGTGGAGCTGAAAAATGGCAGGACCATGAAGTACTTATCAGAGTACTATGGTCCAGAGTTCTTCTTCGAAGGAAGAGCTGAAGAACTCTCTCAAGAGGAACAAATTGTTCTCCTTGAGGCCTATGTTCGTGAGTCATACAGACTCATTATGGGGAAGTGAATCTCATGGATGGGATAACAACTCTGTGTCCAGTTCCCCAAAACAGAGTTCCCATTCATACTCTGCCAAACAAATATTTGAGGTTCTTCCCAGGCCAGAGTGTACATGGGTCATCTTCTCTACTGATCAAGAAGGAAAAAGACCAACATTTTTGCCATCAATAAGTGGGAGTATAAATAAGTTAGAGGTTTTGGCTGCATTGGTTCAGGGGGAGTTTGTTGGACCAAAAGAACCAATGAGCCAAGATCAGAAAACCTCTAAGTCCCACACGGTATCACAACAACTGCTGAAAGCCTCATCAGTAGTTTGACAAGTGCTGAAGACTTCAACAGCTGAAGATCAAGTGCTGAAGACCTTAACAGCTGAAGAACCAAAGTGCTGAAGTACAACAGCTGAAGAACACAAGTGCTGAAGCTGAAAGACCAAAGTACTGAAGTACAACAGCTGAAGAGTTCACAAGTGCTGAAGATCAACAACTGATGTACAAAGTCTGAAGACAAAGACTGAAGACATCAGCTGATGATATCTACTGAAGTCATCAGCTGATGAAACACCTGAAAGTCAAAGTCTGAAGAACAAGTACTGAAGCCTCAGTAGTTTGTCACAACTGCTGAAGAGTACTTCTTCAGTAGTTGTGATATCAGTAGTTTTATGTTTTATGTTTCAGTAGTTTTGTAAAACGACTGAAGAGCTTGTTCTTCAGTCGTTGTAGTTTCAGTAGTTTTATATTTTGTACTTAACTTGCTGATATGTTCTCAGTAGTTGTGAACATTTCAGTAGTTGTTAAGAATTAGTTATTTCTGTATTGGATCTGCCAGTTGTCACTTTCCGTGATAACAGCAGTGACTGTTGCACTCTATATAAGGAGTGACAACCTATTGTAATCGTGGGTGATATGAGCAATTGAATGGAATGATTGATTGATTCGATTAGAAATATTCTACATCTATAAACATTCCTAGAAATCAGAAATTCATATTCTCTCCTATAACCGTATGCGATCTTAACGCTTACAAGTATCGATTGCTTGCTACAATTTGTCTAATTCGTGTTTGTATTCCGCTGCCTTATATTCTGATACGTCAAACTTGTGATCACTGATCCTGTCAATTTTCAACACTGTAGCTTCTACTGACGCATAACATGGCACAATATAGAGAAATATGATTGTATGATCCAAGTCCATTGCTAGAACCATTTATTGCTTTTGGTCCTTGTTGACTTGGTATTCATGACAATTTAGCACAAGAAAGTTTAAAATGGTTTTAAAGAAAATTCATGTATCCAGGAGCTAAGATGGTGCTCAGATTCCAATTCCTTCAAATTGATAATGAAATAGGCAAATCTACTGATTGGTAAACTTAACTTCATGAATTCTACTCACCCTAAATTTGTGATTAATGATGACATTAACATTTATCATAAATTTCTTAGAAGAATAGCATGAGTGACATTTAATTGTATGATGATGCTCAGACATATATACACATATGATGGGATCATACTATAATACTAAGCCTCTTCCTGATGAGTTATTTTGTTGAATTGATACCTGAACAAAGTTCTGATTGCAAGTATATTGTCCACCTAAATCCATACAAGAGCTCATGTATCAACTAGGCATGCTGTCTATCATGTTTTCATATTGAATTGGAAATAACTGTTATGGGCTTCACATTCAATTCACAAAGATTTTGTCCTCCCTTTGCAAGTCAAATCATCACTTTTTCACACTTAAGAACTATGTACTTTAAGTTATAAGTTCTATCTTGAGATGCATTTGGCATCTCATTAATGCAATGATGTAAAAGCTCTAGATTAATATACAATTGATCACATATGATTCTTTTGAGAGCTTGGATATGATCATCATCAGATCACCAGGTCTTTACTGACGTAAAATAGAGACACCTTTAACCCAGGTCTTTGTTCACACCAAACAGAGGGATGATGAGGATCATGATCTTTTCACCTTTTGTAACTGATATTCAGTATGGTGACATACACCCAGGTATTTGTTCACACAAAACAGAGGGGAGTATGATTTGCAAAGATAGATATTATAAAGTGTTGGTACATAGTGTGTTTAGATGAGTGATTTGGTCACATTAGAATAAGACTCACTTTGTATCCCGAAATGTAGTTTCCCACAAACAATCACTTAGCATATTTGGCATGCACTCAGTGTAGTTTCCACTCAAGATGAATCTACTCATATCAAGAAACTTGCTTAGATTTATTGTTATTTATGAATTCAAGAATAAACAAAGATATAGTGTACTATCATTTCCCATGCATATTCCATGATGAAACATCATTACACATAGTATTTTGTTGGTTCAAATTGATTAATCTAAGTTAATCATGCCTAGAGACTCAATTAGAAAATTAAATCTAACTAAATCAAAGGCTTTAGTGAATAAATCAGCAAGCTGATTTGTTGTATCCACTTTGACTAACTTAATCAAACCCTTTTCAAAGCAATCTCTCAGAAAATGATATCTTATCTGAATATGTTTTGTATTACTATGTTGCACAGGAGTAGTAGTTATAAACATAGCAGAAGAATTGTCTATATAAATTCAAGTTTGAAGGGAAGTTGTAACCATAGTCAAGCAACTGGTTTTGCAACCAAAGGACTTGAGAGCAACCAGCCGAAGCTGCTATGTACTCAGCCTCAGCTGTGGATACAGAGACATTGGTTTGTTTCTTGCACTGCCATGATACTAGCCTTGGTCCGATGAATGACATCCACTAGTTGTTGATTTTTGTTACTGTACAACACCATAGTCACCGTTTGAGTATGAGTAGAGTGTAAAGCAACCATCCTTGGATACCAAAGACCAAGTCCTAGTTTTCCTTTGAGGTATCTGAAAATCCTTTTTACAGCATTCAGATAAGACTCCCTTGGATCAGATTGGTACCTAACACACACAAACATAGCAAACATAATGTCAGGTCTACTGGCAGTCAGATACATAAGTGAACCTATCATTGATCTATATAATTTTTAACAATAGATTTTATTGAAGGATCAGGAATAATCTTGTCAATTGTTGATGCTGGTGTTTTGCATGAGGATACTTGAGCAAGATTGTATTTCATCAAAGTTTGATGTATGTATTTTTCTTGATTGATGAATATTGCATCTGGTTTTTTATGAACTTGAAGACCAGAAAGAAGGTTAATTCACCTATTAAACTCATCTAAAATTCAGATTTCATCAGCTCTTCAAAATTTACACACAATCTCTTATTAGTTGTGCCAAATATAATGTGATCAATGTATATTTGGACAATTAAGAGATCTTGATGTTCTTGTTTGACAAAGAGTGTCTGATCAATGGTTCCTGTTTTGAAGCCATGCTTGAGCAAGAAAGAGATGATAGTGTTTTATACCACTTTCTTGGTGCTTGATGAAGACCATACAAGGCTTTATCTAGCTTATGAGGATAATGAAGATCTTCAAAACTGGGGGGTTGTAACACATAAACTTCCTCATCAATCTTCACATATAGGAATGTCACTTGACATCCATCTGATACATAGTGACCTTCTTATATGATGCATAAGCTAGAAACACTCTTATGGCCCCAATTCTTGCAATCGGTGCAAAAACTACATCTAGTCTATTCCTTCTTCGTGGTGTATCCCTGTGCAATCAACCTTGCTTTGTTTCTTACAATAATCCTCTATCATCATGTTTGTTTTTGTATAGCCACGTCATTCCAATAGGATGTTGACCTTTAGGCAAATCAACTACAGACCATACATTTTGCTTTCTAAATTATTGAAGCTCTTCTTGCATTGCTTCAATCAAACTATTGTCTTTTAAAGCAGCAGTGACGTTTGAAGGGACCATCTGAGAAAGAAAAAAACTGAAGAGACAAAGGTTGGTAGTGCCACTTTGGCTCCTTGTAGTTCTCTTTGTAAGATCTCCAATGATGTTGACTGGATGAGTCATATGGATTCTCATTAATGGAGTTGATTCAACTGGCATAGATGATTCCAGGTTAGTCATTTCCATTGCTCAGATTGATCCAACCCAGGTTCAGAGTTTAGAAAATATTCAAAATCTTCAACATGAGGTGAAGGATCATGAGTGTATTCTGTATGGGCTGTAGAAGCAACTCCAGTATCGGTTTGCTCTTCCGTGGGAACTTCTCCGGAATCATTTTGCTCTTCTGTAGGAGTTACAGGAACTCCTCCGGAATCATTTCGCTCTTCCGTACGAGTACAGGAACTTCTTCGGATGATAAGTGAGGACATGAAACATTTCCAATGTTTATTGTATTCACTTGAGAGCATGGATCTGTTGAAGGGACAACATTCACATCTCGGATGCACCATGTTCATTCTACATGTAGTGTGTGCAGCTACTGCTGATGTGTTTCCACCCGAGGATGTGTGTATCTTGGAGGATCAGCAGATAATGTACTTCAGTCATATGAGGTGGAACAAATGGATAACATCCTTACTTAGATCCTGCAGTGTTCAAATGATCATAGTTAAATGATTTAGTTAGAGCATCTATGTCAAACAGTCATGATGAACGTTTAACTGACTTAGTAAATACAGATTCATCAAAGGATACATTAGGAGTTTCTTCCTAATGTTATGTTGTGTAATATAAATCCTATAAGATATAGATGTTGAAGAGTATCCAACAAAGAAACCATCATATGCTTTTTTTGAAAATTTTCCCAATGACTCTTTTATGTTTAAAACAGATACATGACATCCAAAGACTTTAAGATATCCTATGTATGGTTTTCTTTTAAAAAAGAGCTCATAAGGAGTTTTGGTATGTTCTTTGATAATTAATGTTCTATTTTGAACATTGCATGTAGTATTCACAGCCTCAGCCCAAAATATGATAGGCAATTGTGAATCAGCTAGTATTGTTCTGGCTTCTTCAATGAGAGTTTTGTTTCTTCTTTTAGCAACTCCATTTTCTTGTGGAGTTCTTGGTGCACTGAATTGCCTTGCAATACCTTTGCTCTTGCAAAAGGAATCTAGTTCAAAATTAACAAGTTCAGTACCATTGTCATTCCTAAAAATTTTAACTTTTCTATCATGTTGATTCTCAATCTTGATCACAACGTCCATTAATGTTTCTGATGTTTGATTTTTTTGTTTTAAGAAAAAGACCCATGTGAATCTTCTGAAATCATCATCTATCACCAAACAATATTACCTTTTTCCAACGCTCATCACATTGGTAGGACCAAACAGATCCATGTGAAGCAATTTGAGTGGTGTTGTATTAGTATTGATAATTTTGGATTTATGTGACACTCTATGTTGTTTTCCTTTGTAAAAAGAAGAACAGTGAGTTGATCAATGAAACTCTTTGTCTGGCAATCCAATGACCAGGTCATTTTTCACAAATTGGTTCATGTTCTTCATGTTCGAATGGTCAAGCTTTCTATGCCATAGTTGAGATACATCTTCTCCTAACTTAGATAGAAGGCATGTTTCATGTTTTGTGAGTGATATGTTGTTCATATCCAAAAGATAAGTCTTTCCTTTTCTTGCTGCTTTGAGGAGGAACCATTCTTCTCGAACATTAAATCCTAGCTTAATAATGTAACAATTAGTATTATCAAACAATGTGGTATAATTATGATCACAAATTTGAGACACACTTAGTACATTATACTGTAAATTTTCACAATAATTACTTTCTCAAATTTGAGCACACCATTTGTTATCATTCCTTCACCGACAATTTTACCTCTTTCTCCAAACGCCACATAAGAAGCATTTTTATGTTTGAAATCATGGAGAAGTAAATAGTTTCCTATCATATGCTTGGAACAACCACTGTCAACATACCACTTGTTGTCAGCTATCCAATATTGTTCCTGCATTCATAAATAAATCAGTTAGAATTGACAACCCAAGTCTTTCAGTTTTAGTTTTGGTTGATTCATTCGGAGTTATTTGAGATGACGATGATTCTGTTGAATGGGATGTTGATGAACTAGGTTCTTGTTTCCCAATTTCTTCTTGATTCAACTTAAGTTTGTTCATTGAGACTTTAGTTTTGATAATGAAACTTTATGATTAAATGTCTCACAATCTTTTGTTTTTGAATGAGGTATATGATTTCCCTTTTCAAATTTATAAAAGAATGCATCATCATCCTTTGTTTCCTTATCAGTCAAATCTACCTTTTGTGAGATGTTTTTGACTGCAGGAAAGTTGGTATTTTCTTTAATGAATGAGCACTTGATGATGTTTTGTCCTTTGATTTTGACTTTGATTTTAGTTCAGACTTCTTTAGTTTTGAACCCTTTTCACAATCAGTTATTGAGTATGTGATTCAGACTTATCTAATTCTTTCTTCTTTGTGCCTTTTGCCTTGTTCTTTTTGTTGAAATAACATTCATGAGTGGAATTGTTATTTTTGTTTCACATGGCACAATGTTTGTTGAAGTAGTAATCAGTAGTCATGTGATTGTTCATATTGCAAATAGAGCAGTAGCTACTGAAGTAACAATCTTCAGTATTTTGATTTTTCATGTCACACCATTTGCAATACGTTTCATCTGATTCTTTCTCAGAATCATTCTTGTGGTTTTGCTAACTTTTGATGTTGTTCTTTCTTCTTCAGCTTTGGATGGTCTTCTTCTTCTTCCACTTTATGTATCTTTTGATTGTTTGTTGCTAAATTCCTCTTCCGTAGATTATCTATTGAAACATCATTAACTTCTACTGAAGTTTTCTTTTTCCGTAGATTTCATATAGGAAAGAGGTTCTTCTTCCGTTGATGATGTGCTGATGCCTTTTTCTTTCCTTTTTCCATGGATTTCTCTCTTTCCTCAGTAGAAGCAGATTTCTCATTTAATTTATTGGAGGAGGCTTGTTGCTGACTTAGTTCTTGAAGACCTTCATTCAACTAAGCTATTCTCTTGCGAATGTGATAGGATCAAATGTTTCAATCTGTGATGATCTATGAACACAATTCAAAGAAATACAAACAAAGTAATCAAATCAAGCAAGATATCAACAAAATTCACAGTTTCATTAATATCAAGCAAAGACAATTACAAAGTAAGTAAGTAATTTTCATCTCTCTTACAAACTGCAACAATCTAAGCTATTTATAATGAAACACAAGGAACTAACAAAATTACAAAACTATTCCCTATACTATTACAAATAGTAAAAAGACACATAAAGACAACGTGTTAATCTTTCTAGAGAACTAACAATACTCCCCCTAAGATTTACATGGTCTTCAGTCTTCAAAATCTTCAATCTTGTTTTTCTTGTTAGCTTTCCTTCAGCTTTTATCTTCTATCCTCAACTTTCAAAGAAGTCTTCAGGTTCTTCCTTGATCTTGAACATTGGCTTCTTTTTGTACATCTCTTGTTCTTTCAAAGCATTTGCAATAGCAGACTTAAGTTTGCTTGCAAGAATGCCTTGTTCTGGTTTAGCTTCATTTGTCTTTATCTCCAGTTTATTCATTCTTTCCAAAGTATCTTTTGATAGACATGAGATATCAATATTAGCATATAACTCAATAGGATTTTGACTTTCCTTTGAGTATATTTCTAATACTCCTTTCCTTGAAATTCTCATAAACTCAATGTCTTTAATATCCTTTTTAACAATGTTTGCATATGTAAGAGCCATTCTTAATGATATTCTTTCCATTGCAGTATTCATCATATTGATGATGGAGAGGAAATACTTCTTGTGTTTCTCTGCAACTTCTGGAGATACTTTCTCAAACTTTTGCACAAATAAAAAAGATATATAACTTGGATGCAAAAGTTTTAGTTCAAAAGCACCAAAAAGTGTAATCATGTCCTCATCCCATTGTTCAATATTTCGGACCAAATTTAAGCTCAAAAGTCTTAGAGTTATAAAACCATCTGAGAATTGGTTTTGACTTTTGATTTCCATCAATCACTTTTATACTAGGAGATGTAACTTTTTCAACACATCTGTCATAAAATTATGTCATAAGATGTTCTTCTTCAGATTGTACTCCTTTGGGCTTTTTGTTCTTCTTTAAAGTAGCAAAATACTCCTTATCTTCTTGATCACATCTTGTTTTAAGAAAATTGCTTGATCTATCCAATCCTCTTCTTAGTAATTCTACCATCATCTTACCACATTTAGCATCAGATGGATTGATCAAAGGTAATCTGTTTAACTCTTTCAAGTCTTGCACTCGAAGTTTAATGATGCTTGAGTAAAAGTGATATACCTCACAAACAGCATTTACTCTTTTTATCAAAAAATGCATCAAAGATCTCATCATACTTCCATGCTATTATCTTCACTTGGTTTGTGAAATCAGGAGCAATCATAGCATTCAACAACTCAACAATCGATTGTCCTTTTTGTAATACATTCCTCACCAAGTCTCCAGTTGATCTGGCATTATCAAAAAGCTGTCTTTGTTCAGAAGATGCTTTGTATGTTTGTCTTTTAGTATGAGAAAACATTTTAATTAGATCTTTTCTGCTATCGTGAGCATCTTATTTTCTTGCCATTTGTTTAATATCTTGAGGCTTCAACACTCTTGTTCTTTTGGAATCTCAAGATATTGAAGATTATCAGTATCAAGAATGATCATCTTCTTCAATTTTTTTCAGTATCTTGAAAGATTCTAACAAGATTCCATAAAGCTACAGATTGTAGTCTTTTCAATTTCCTCCATGGGTAATTTCTAGCTTGCAACCAAGACCTTAATGCTGGAATACTCATATCATCAGGGTCAGGATGGTGCAGCTCAGAGCTTGATAATTCATCTACATGAATACTTTCTTTAGCTCTATTCGATTCACCATGTTCCATAATAATCTCATTGGGATCTATGGGAGCAACTGACTCTGCAACAAAGCATTTCACATATTCGTCATTGATTTGAGAAACAGTCAGTCTATCCAAAAATACTCTATTGTACTTCATCTTCACTAGGTAGTTGTATCTCTCCTCAAAATCTTGTGGAATGTCATCTTGATCTTGAATTAGTTCTTGTGAAGAGAAATTGATTCAAATTGAGCTTCATCTATGTCTTCTTCATCTAAGACTTCATCATACCAGTCATCACTGAAAATTTCTTCAATGTCTTCTAAAGCTTCGGTTTGTTCTTGACTAATTGCTCTTCAACAATTTCTTCTATTCTTTGAAATTTTGAAGATTATTCTGTTAGAATTGTTTCTGCTACATCATCAAGTTTTCTTTTTCCTTTGATCACTCAGGAGTCTCTTCAACAATCATCTCAGCACTTATCATTTGTACTAGTGAGATAGGCTTTTGAGGTTCATTTACTTTTATTAATTTCTCTTTCAATTTTTCATTTTCATAAGATAATTTCTTGAATTTCTCTTTAAGAATGTCATAGTCCTTTATCATAACTTCAAAATATTTTATAACATCTTCTTTATCTTTTGCATAGCTCACAATTTTTTCATCTTTCAGCAAACTTTCTTCTTTCAACTTTGAATTCTCATCATTTAACGTCTAAATTTCCCTCTCAAGAGATATGTTCATCTCTTTCAGTTTATCATTTTTAACTTTTAACTTTCTTCTTTCAACTTTGAATTCTCATAATTTTTTAATTTCTTTCTCTTATTCACATTTTCTTCCTTCAACTTTTCCATCTCATCTATATCAATTATATCCTCTGTTTATACAGACACATTGTGTGTTGTACTCACTAGAATTTCATCAACACCTTCATCCACTTCGGTTTGAAATATTGGTTCAAATAGCACAGCATTTATAAAATCAAAATCAAAAGTTTGATTTTATGAATCTTCTTCATGAGCAACAGTAACAGGTTCATCTTCTTGAAGATCATGAACAGAATCATCATGAATATCAATATGAGTAGCTTCTTCAGTTAAGTTCTGAATTTCATTGATATTACATTCATCATTCCTTTCATTCATAGCTGCTTGATGTGCTTCCGATGCACCATCATTGCCATCGTCATCATCATTATCATCATCATGGTCATGAGTTGATGAGCTTTCAGAATCTTCATCATCATTTTCTTCATCATCATCATCATCAATCACATCATCTACAACATCCTCAATAAGATCATTTGGATCTATTGGTTCATCTTCAGATAAATGATAAAGTGGTTGATAGAAATCTACTTCATCCATAGATACATTCCTTATATACTCAAATAAAGGAATGTTTTGAGCACCAGTGATCATAGCCAGTCTTTTATAAATAGATTCAGACATGTGCTCCAATTGCAGTTTATCACCATCAACTCCTTCAACATATAAGTCTGGATTTTCTTCATCAATAAGCATTTGGAGAAGTCTTGGATACATTAAGTATTTATTTCTCTTTCCTCTTTCAAGATTGAAAATAAATCCATTCATTATCAATTAGCCATGTTAAACCTTTTGTTAGTGGCTAAAGCAATAATAGGAGATGCAATGTCCACTGGGAATGAATCCCAACCTGCACTTCGTTTGGACATGCAATGTTGAAACATATAACATAGAAGTTTCCAGTGTTTGTACACTCTAGCTCTAAAAAATTGTTTCTTTGCAAAATGATCTTGATGACCCATTTGTAGAAAAACTTCTCTACATTAATTAAAAGTATACTCACATAAGTCTTGTGGGTCATTTTCTCCAAGTTTAAATGTTGTTCTTATTGCGTGTTAAGAGAGTTCAAGCATTCTATCAGAAGTAATGAATGTTGTTAAGACTTTTTTTCCTTCTTCATCTCTTTGTATGTTTGCTATTCTCCAAAATCTTTTTATTAATCTTGCATTTATCAAAGGTCTAGCACACATTGCATAAACATATTTTGATCTTAGGAGAAATCAAATAATTTCTTCATAACCAGCTGCTCACCTGTTTTCTTCATCTAAGAATGTAGCAACATTATGTTTAGGCTCAAATTTCAAAGTTGCCATCTGCAGAAAAGAAGAATATTAGAACATTGAAATTTACTTATGAATTTGCATTTTGGAATATGAATTCAATTTTGACTTATGATTTTATTTTTTTTTAAGAAAAACCAAATACAAAAGCATAAACTCAAAACTCCAAAAAGAGAGTCTTTTTCTAAGTATTAGTTTATTTTTAGACAAGAATCTGTTTTGCAATATGTGAGAAATGATAATACATTAGTGAGATCAGCTGCATATTTTCCTTATTAATAAAGTAAGACATGATCAGATATGCTGTGTAGACAATATCATGCTACTATACTGAAAAAGTAAATTCTTGTGATTAGACTAAATCTTCATAATTGTGTGTATTCTCTGAGTACTGTTGAGATGTTTTGGCTTATCAGATTGATTGCTTGTTAAGTTACACCACTCACACCTCATGGTGATGTGATTAATCATGAGATCTGTTACAAGCATCATATCACTTCTCTGTTATAAGTCGTCATAGACCTGAAGTGCTGAGAAATCCTTTCTTGTAAGTCATTACAGACCTGGATTTTCTCTTTGATGCAAAAGATGCCAATGTGCACAATCTATTCAAATGGATAAATAGAGCTGATCAAATGGCTTTCTATGATCATTCTCTATTCATTTAAGTAACATGAGCTCTGGTTATACATATGGTTCAGATAAAAAGTTGAGTATGTGTTCTTTATTGCATGTCTTGATGATAGTTGAGCTCTCTAAGTCTCTGTATGATCTACATCATGTCATATCTAAAAATACACTCTCATCAATCTAAGAATTAAAAAAGTAAGTGAGCTAATATTTTGTCAAAAACACTCATTTTCTGTCCTTAGATCTTGTGTCTCCTTTGCTGTGATATCACTGACCTGGAACACACTTGATCGGGATTTATTCATTGTCTATGACTATTCATATTTTTTTATTTTAATGTGCTCATCTTCATTGATATAATCTCACTGTAGACATGAATTCTTTTGGTTATACTAGATTTTGATTCTGATTTCTTTTTGATTTTATACATGTTTTATGTGTGTGATGGCAATATAACAATGAGTTGTGTGATCTTAGGAAACTTATAAGTTTTTCAAACTTAAAAGTTTAGGGGGAGTAATAAATGGAAGAGTTGTTTCTTAGAAAATCAAAATAAAATGTTGAATTGAAAGGATGATGCTATATGTTCAAAGTGTATGAGTAACTTTTGAAAATGATGATACGAACCTATTTAAATTTGCTAGTGGAAATGTTTCTTGTAAAAGTTTAAAAACAGATATTTGATTATGTTTTGAGATTAAATGAAGGGAAAGAAAAATTTACAAATGTTAATCATCAAGTGAAAAAAAAATAAAATTGTTAAAAAAATAAAAAATTTGAGTGTGCAAAATGTAAAAAGTTCAAATTTGAGGGTCTAAAATGTAAATTTTGGAAAATTCAAAATTATGCTTAAAATGTTTAAATATTAGTATGAAATATTACTAATATGATTAAACAGCGTGCACATGAAGACTTTTGGAAAACACAAGTGTAAGACTCATGAAAGTCAACTCAAAGTCAACTCATGCGCCTAAATAGTGTTCATACGTCTAAATAAGAGCATGGTGAACTTTGTGGAAATTATCCAAGTTTTTGGATGTTTTTCAAATTCCCATGCGTCTAAACAGTTGCAATAAGTCCATGAGTTTAACCAAGTGTTTGGGCGTTTCATCAATCCCATACGCCTAAACAGTGACAATGAATCTATTTTCAAAAGTGTTAGATGTTTTGAACATCTCATGCGTCTACACAGTGTTGAAATGATTCAAAAGTTACAACTGTTGGACATTTCAGGAACTTCATCTAGCTGAATAGTGCAAAAGCGCCTGAAAAATGCTTATTCGTCTGTACAGTGCTCATGCGGCTGAATAGTTCTCATGTGTCTGAGTCAATACGGCCAATAGTGCTCGTATGTCTCATTATTTTGTGAATTTTAGGTTTCATACGCACAAACAGTGCTCATGTGTCTAAAATTTCACTTAGTATATATTGAACACTTACACTTGTTTTCTCATTCACACTCAAAATTATCCAAACAAAACCCACTGAACTATCGACTCTTGTCTTCATCAAACTCTCTGATTGTTATTGTTCGAAGCAAATCTATGTTGATTGATAGATATTATTTGAGTTTATAAACATAAGTTTGTGATTCAAATCATTAGATTTTGGTTAAATACATGATGATTAAAACAGGCGTTTGACTGCTATTTGGGCGTTCGAACACTATGTGAATGAAAATTCAAAGTTTAACTAATCATATCTTAATTATATCTAAAATTAACACTGGATTAGTGACATGTATCAAATTTCGAGCGATTTGATATATTGTTCTTCAACTGAAATCATCAATGATGTTAATGATAGTTGCACAGCCGGGTTCTTCGAAGGAAGAAGAAGTTGAACAGTCAAATTAAATTTTTCAAAAATAAATAAAAAAAATATTATTTATTTTTAAATAAAAATAGATGAATCAGAATTCAAATAATTGATTGATAAAATTAATAGATAAAATTAATAGATAAAATTGAATAAAATTTAAAAGTTCACAAACTAAATTCATAAGTAAAAAAAATCAAAATCATAAGTCAAAATTGAATTCATATTACAAAATGCAAATTCATAATTAAATTTCAATGTACCATTTGATACCATTTGATAGGATCAAATGTTTCAATCTGTGATGATCTATGAACACAATTCAAAGAAATACAAACAAAGTAATCAAATCAAGCAAGATATCAACAAAATTCACAGTTTCATTAACATTAAGCAAAGACAATTACAAAGTAAGTAAGTAGTTTTGTCTCTCTTACTAACCACAATAATCTAAGCTATTTATACTGAAACACAAGGAACTAACAAAATTACAAAACTATTCCCTATACTATTACAAGTAGTAAAAAGACATTTAAAGACAACATGTTAATCTTTCTAGAGAACTAACAAGATGGTTTTCAGCATGTTTCTTTGTTTAGGAGGGTATGGCAACTTTGTTTCTTCAAGCACTTTTGGAATATTTGTTTCAAACACAACATTCTTATCCTTATTTAAAAGATAAGCATCATGTTCATCAGAATCATCCAAGTCATCCCACTCATCTAAGTTGAATTTTGAACTAAATTGATTAATCTTTACCAATTCAGAAGACTCAGTTTCATTCACCTCATTATCAATGTTTTGTTGATTTGATCTACTTCCTATATTGGTGCTAGACATAAAATGTTTTGACATATTATTTGTCATTGATTCACGCAAAGAAACATAGTTATTGTTAACTGGAGGTGCCACAATATTGTATCCCAGCCCAAACCTTTTCTTTGATTCAATATGAGAATTTAGTAATTTCTAATATTGCTGAGATGAGTGCTGAAACTTCAGAAGTTTCACATCAGTTGATGCATGATCAGCCATGGATTTGGTTAAGGAAGTGGTCAGATGCTCAACTTTTGCTTTCAAGCTGTAAATTTCAGAAACAATTTTGTCTAAATCCTTTTGTAAATAGTTAATTAATTTGATATAGTTTATGTTCTCTTACATGAGATTCATTCAAAATCATTGTTTCTTTAACTTTATCAGCTAATTGTTGAGCAAGGACTCTATATCTTTCTACTTCCTCAACACATACTGATGAACATAACCTGTCTCTTACCTCACTTGCCATGGGTGGAACCTTGTTTTCCATGTGAGCCATTAGAGCTTGATTTTCTTCTAAGACTTCCTTCTCATACACCCTCCAGTCACAGGTTCCATCTTGAAGAATGATCAGCCCAGAGTCTTTAGAGTTGCTAGTTTCTCCAGATGAATTGGTGGCTAGTGGGGTTGAGTTGGTTAGTTATGGCTGTCTAAAGCATCTTTGAGTTGATGAGGGTTGTTTGGCCTGATTCGTATGTTATGTTGTGTCAGAATTTTGTCGATTGCATTCTCTGGAAAACTGTCCATAGAGATTGCACTTGAAGCATCTTAACTTTGACTTATCAACCCCTGTACGTGATGATTTACTTGCAGCAGCCAAATTCTTATTTCTTCTCGGATATTGTTGGCTCTATATGCAATCATTGCCATTTGCCATTGTAGATCCATTTCCTCCACTACATCCGGAGGCAGTTCTTCCAAATCTTGTTGGCACATGTTGGCAATGGGCAATGTACTTCCTAGGTAAGCTTGAAAGCTTGAACTGAAGGCTACAAAAACTGCCTTTTGTTCTTCAGAGTCTAGAATGACAGTGATAGACTCTGACTGATTGTTGGATGATGGTTTTTCAGATGATTTGTCTCTTTGATCATCAGATCTTTCTTTCTTTTTTCTTGACTTACTTTGAGAAGATTTGTTAGGAGGTTTTGAAGCATAGAAACTTACTTCCTCTTTATCTTCACTTAAAGTATAAGAGTTATCACCATCATTACTAGACATGAAAGCACTTCCAGCATTTCTTGTTTCTTTAAAGTGATATGGTGATACATGAATTCTTATACTCTTGTTTTTTGATTTCTCATCTAGTTCAAGAGCCTCAACTTTAGCCACTAGAGTGTCTAGTCTGACTGCTTTGAGATCTATTGTATTCTTGAACATGGATACAGTTTGCTTCCAACTTTCTGGTAAAGTATGGAGCATTTTCTTGTTTAATTCCTCATTTGCGTATTTCAACTCCAGAACGTTTATTTCTGTGACAAGTTGCATAAACCTGTGGAGTTGTTGAGGAATTGATTCACCCTCAATATGATGAAAAGTTTCATATTGTGAACAAAGGGTGTCCTTCCTAATGCTTCGGATTTCATCACTCCTTTCACAATGTGTATGAAGAATCTTCCACAAGGAATTTGTTGTTTTATAATTTTCATATCCGATCAATTTTTCTTCTGGCAAAGCCATACTAAGCAAACTATATGCTTTGATATCAACTTTAACCTTCTTAATATCATGAGGTGAAAGATCTTTTGTGCTTATGGGTTGATTGTTATCATTATAATCCGGCCCAAGGGTGGGTGGAATATAAGGACCTTCTGTTATAGAGACCCATAAGTCAGAATCTGTATAACTTACATGATTCCTAAACTTGATTTTCCATGATTTGAAGCCTGATTTTGTTTCCAACTTTGATGGTTGGTAAGATGATACACTAAAGTTGCTCATGATTAGTTAAGATCTGAGATGTTAATTGATGAATATGATCAACAGGATGCACTATACAATTGATTTGAATATAGATCCAAGTTAAACTGTTGAACGACAAACAAGATTCACACAAAACCCTTTTAAAGACAATAGATCTAATAAGTAAAAACTAACAAATCTACATAATTCAAAGCAATTAAACACAACTAACACTGATAGATCAATCGATCTAAATCAATGAGCACTAGGCTCTGATACCACCTGATAATCCAAGGATCACAATCAGGAATTATGAGTGTCGGTTGAAGGCAAGTCAACATATGTAGAATCAATGTTGGCTTGGTTTAATTTTTTTGTAGAAAAATTTCAATATCAATAAAGATTCAAGAACACACTAAAAGAAATACAATTAATGAATAAGATGTATTTCATTAAAATATGTTAATGATTACAATAAATAATGAATGGTATTAAATTTTGTGATGAATGATGCGACGGCTGCTAGGCTTTGTTTGTGAGATTTGATGTGATGTTTGCTGTTTGTGGAATTGCCGTATTGCTATTCCTATTTCCGTTTGCTGTTGAAAGCTGCTCATGATTCGAAACTTCGGATCCATTTATATAGACAATGATGTTTCTGTTATAGGAAACACCGGATCTCTAGGGATTTGAATTGTTTCCGATAAGGAATCATCAGATTTCTTGGGATTCGCATAACTGCCTTGTTGACTTGTTGACTTGTAACACTTGTATTATACAAGTGTTTGGACTTTGTAGGAATAGTGTATTCGGTAGATGTTTTGTTCTTTTGTAGAAGTCTTGTTCTTCCGTAGATGTTTTGTTCTTCCAAAGCAATCTTGTTTTTCCGAACCAATCTTGTTCTTCCATCCTAAGGGCTGGTTGTTCATACATAGAAGATCTTTGGATGCATTTTATTTGAAAGAAACATATGTAGTGAAGAACAAAATATTCATCCATAGATGTTTCTTACACTTGGTCAATTTGAGAAATTGACCAAGTATAATGTTTGTGCCTGCAACCATACATAAATCAACTCACATATAAATGGATTGACCTATATATATAATACATACACAATAATGAATTACAATCATTTATTACAGATATTAATTGAAGTACTAAGCCTATACAAAATGGCCTAGATCTACTGATCCTAGACCTAACAACAACATATAAATTTGGATCTTCAAAATAGGCCCCGCGATAATCTTGCATGACACCTTGTGATGCTTCTTCACTTTATAGAGCTTGGTGTAGGCACTCGGCTTTGGAGCAGTGCGTTGGGCTCGGATCTCCTCAAAACATGCTGCCTATTCTGCATTTTTGATGTTGACATCGCTTGATCCGGATTCTTCTCTGATTCTTGTTCCATCTTATCCAGTTTCTTGAACGTATCACTAACAAAAGTGACACCCAAATTGGGGACAACATTACTCTCTTTATCAGCATACTCTCGATAGTGCTTCGCGGTGACGTCTTCAATCTCTATCTCCTCCACATCATTAAGCTCTTCGTCACTAGCAACTTCCATAGTAGGAGCATCTTTAACTGGTTTATCCGGATTCAGCCAAAACATCTCCGCCAGTTGCTCATCAGTAAGATTGTGAATTCTTTCTCCTTCTTCAGGAGTATAACTCACGGATCTCCTGACAATCCCTTGCAAATCAAGTATCATAGTGAATTGAGACTTGATTTGTAGTAAGGGAGCAACATCGTACTGGTCTTGCTGAGATGAATGATGTGCTTGATTTAAACATTTAACACAATAATCATTTGCCAATAATAAAGATAGCAAGACATTAAATAAATATCAATATATATAAACATTAATTACATGATATATTCAAGTACAAAAGTTTTCAAATACGTAACATCCAATCATTCCTGTTATCTTGATGTGTAGTCCTTTTAGCTTGAGCCAGATGTGTACATAATGCGATCTTCAATCTGTTCCTCAAAAGATTCTTGATCGGGCTGAAATTATCATACCGCCAAAGCACCAGGAACTTAGGTTCAACTTCACGATCATCACCTTTTTCTAGGATCTTTAATACTTCTTCAGCAAGCTTTTGGCTCTGTTGTGGATCAATCTGTTGTTCATAAGCCTGAGAGATATTCCATTGTAAACAATAAGCATAGGCAGCTTGTACATTAAGTGACATAACCTCGTTAGTTTCTTGAGAGTCTTCTTCATCCATACCATAACCCATTTGCGTAGCATTATTCCCATCTCTGTCCAAAACATCATATGCTTCCTCTCCATCAAGAAGGAGAGGATCATGTGAGAGCATGTGGGCAGGTGGTTTAACATTAGTGCTAAGTATGCATTGTGGATTTGGTCGGACATCTCATTTAGTTCTCCTTCCATTGACGCTATGCGCTTACAAATGACATGAGCTAAGCAATTAAACAGTGGGTACAAGTTTCTCTTGTTGAGCATCCATGCGTTGATGTCCCCAGTGTATTTCATCCTCATAATAACATCTACATGTGCACATACATTTTGCTTGATGTTCATTATCCATCGGTCAGCCATAGTGCTGCAACACAAGACACATATACGTTAGAATTTATGTACATGGATGACATTTGAATGTTAATGACCTTGATTCATTTAGGTTAGTCGTGCGAATGAACAATGCGACTGAGTCTTAGTCGTTCGATTGGGCTTAGTCATACCATTGAACATGCCACTGAGCTTAGTCATACATGCGATTGAGTCATTTGGCTGGCTCAATCGTGCGACTGGAGTTCATCAGCGTGTCCATTCAAATACCTCACTGTTAAACACAAAATATTTTACTCTTTATCAAAACATGACATTTCACTTTGTGTTTAGAATCATCGGGAGCATTGAGACTGGAATTAGCACTTAGATTCATTTAAACCAACATGTGTGACCATTTAAGTGTTTTATTCTTAAAATGAGTCTTGGTAACGAGTTTTAGTGATTGCAACACTTAAAACTTGCAGTTAAGACATTCATTTTAACCAAGTTCAGTTGGAGTGTACCTGTAGATGAGTAGAGTAACTGTTAGAATCACAAACACAATGCTACATCAATAAGATGCAATTTTGGCAGAGTACCAATATGCTTGTTTGACTTGAGGACAATTTGTGAGTTATGAATAACTACACCCGACTCCCCTTCTATTTATACTAGGGTTCCCTTCAGTCATGCGACTGAGCCCAGTCGCATACATGATTCGTGAGACTGAGGATCAGTCATGCGACTGACACAGTCGGTCACCTTTAGTTGTGCGACTAGATGTCAGTCGCGCGACTGGGTCATTCGGTCACCTCCAAGAATGCAATTGGTTCATTTTGTGAACCAATCGTGTGAGATTACTCATGCTGATGGTCCAATCGCACGTTTGGGCCACGCGTGTGGTTTAGTCGTGCAATTTGACTAATACGAATGATCCAATTGAATGGTTGGTCCATACTCATGGTCCAGTCGTGCGAATGGACACAAACGGATGGTCTAATCATACAGTTGGTCCATACTCATGGCCCAGTCATGTGAATGGCCTCATACTTATGATTTTGACTTTATGACCATTTGACACTTATTCCTTTTTCTTATTGATATGACATTTTGCCCATTCAATCGTCATAGACATGACCATTTCAACTTTAAAAACTTTTGATCATCTCAGATGTGATCCTTTTAACATTAGAAAACCCATTTGGTCACCTCAGACGTGACCCTTTTTAGTAATTAAGTTCCACACAAAATTTCAATAGGTAGTCCGACTTTTAACAACTAAAATAACAAAATTAAACAAGTGAAACTACTAGAACTAAAAAACAGAAGTAAAACATGTTTTTGTAAATTTTGTGTGAGGTGGATATCCTAAGATAGATATCTAACAGATTTATTTCTAGAATAGGCAGCTTCAAGTTATTTTGACCATAAGAGGAATGATTCATTATGGAATCATATAGGTAAGTCAAATTATTCGGGACATGTTATCAAAACCTTTTGATGCTCGATTCTTGTTTTCATCAAGAGTCATTAGCAAGTCTAGGAAATCATACTAGTACCACAAGATGCACATGGTGGTGTTGACTTTCAAGAGTTGCAGCCACGATGATTGTCAGTATACTTGTCCTCTTAAATCCATACACAGACTTTTGACACAAATTGGTGATGGTTTAACGTTTAATTATTTCAACAAGCATTTGTGTATACCACGCTTATATGGTAATTCAACATTTCTTAGGAGATTCTTGAACGGTCTACGAGTAGTATTCAATAAGAAACTATTCTAGAGCTTTCAAAGAGTTGCAAAGCCTCAGGTTAGTGCCACCACACAACAGATAGGCGTAAAAACCAATGAATTGTAGAATATTTGGGTTATGCTTATCCTTAGGTCAGTGCCACCGCATAGCAGAGAGACACACAACCTATCTTCTTGTTTGAGCAATTTTATTCTTTTTGCACAGATCGCAATAACCACATAGGTTGCTAGTTTGATTGCTTTTTGCATTTTTCATCATGTGCTTTGCTCATTTTATGGTCATCTGCACACATTTATGGCGTTTATTTTGCTCGTCACCCCTTATTGGAACTTTGTTGATTGTGTTAACCAGGGATAAGATGATAACGCACAGCTTGTTGAACAACTTAGTTTGAGCTTTACATCACCGAAGATGTCTACTTATCTATTGTGTTGAATCTACCGACACATCATCAAATGGTCTAGCAACCTCTAGGTCTACTTTTTCCGTGTTACCTTAGTAGTAGCTAGTTTTACTATCATTTTCCCTTTTATTGTTGCTTAGACTTCTTAGACTTATACTTTGAATTTTGCAATTTAAACAATTTCTTCTTTTAAAGTCCCAAACTATTTGTTCCTATGTACAATCATTTCCATAGTTATTGAATCAGTATCCCCGTATGACTCATTTCTCTTAGCTTGCCTGTCCTCCTCCCTCATTTTTTATGTACTGAAATTAAATACTAACTTAACCTATTCACCCCCTAAAATTCTAAAACCGTAACAGATTTGCGTTTTAGGATTTTAATAGGCGAAGAATAATAAAAAAATAAAATAAAATAAAATAAAAGTAAAAGTAAAATAAAATCTACTTGTCAGACTGAGTACTGTCATCGCCTGAAATCACATCACTTTTCTTTTTAACACCGTTGACCTCTGACAGATATAGAAAACAGGTTTATCAAAGGCTTTTGTGTAGAGGTCAGTGCGTTGAAAATCCGTATTAATTTTCACAACATCGATTAAATTCTTTTCAAAACAACCACGTATGAAGTGATATTTAATGCCAATGTGTTTAGTCTTAAGATGTTGGGCCGGATTTTTAGTTAAGGCTAGAGCAACAGAATTATCAACAAATATAAGAGTGTTAGAGAATTTCAAAACCGTAGTCCTGCATTTGTTGTTGGATCCTGATCATTTGAGAACAACAGCTTGCCGCAACAACATATTCAGCTACACAAGTTGACAGTGCAACTGATGTCTGCTTCTTACACTGCCACGTGACTAATCTTCTCCCAAAGAATTGGCATCCCGCTGATGTTGCTTGTAGTTCAGTTTGCAACCGCCATAATCCGAGTCACTATATGCTGTAAGGTCGAAGTCATCATCATCAGGATACCACAACCCGAGTGTTGGGGTACCCTTGAGATAAGGAAATATCCTTTTGACTCCAATTAGATGGTTGACTTTTGTTTCGCCTGATATCTTGAGTAGAGACACATTGCGTACATGATGTCAGGTCATGAGGCCGTAAGATACATGAGAGATCCAATCATGCCTCGGTACATGGTAGCATCCACCAGATCACCATTCTCGTCGGGCGCTAAATCATGGTTTGTAGCAAGTAGAGTCCGAGCTGCAGAAGCATTCTCCATATCAAACCGACTGAGAATAACGCCTACATACTTTGTCTAATGTAGAAATCACCCCTGTGGTGTTTGATCCACTAGTAATCCGTGAAAGAATTTCATCTCTCCCATGGCACTCATTTCAAATTCAGCATTCATTACTACTTCAAATTCTTTACATAAGCCTTCATTCTTGGAACCAAAGATTATGTCATCAATGTAGATCTGTACAAGTAGTAAGTCACCATCCTTCTCTTTGATAAACAATGTGCAATCAATCACTCCTCTTTGTATCTCGTGTTTCACAGATGAGTCGAGAGTTTCTCATACCAGGCTCTGGGGGCTTGATGAAGCCCGTTTAGAGCCTTGTCTAGTTTCAAAACTCTATCCCGATGATACGGATCCTCAAATCCCTCGGGTTGACTGACGTACATTGTTTCTCGGATTTCACCATGAAGGAATGCACTTTTCACATCAAGCTGATAGACTTTAATCTTCATATACGATGCATAGGCTAGGAAGATACGGATAGCTTCCATTCATGCCACGGGTGCAAACACTTCGTTGTAATCGATTCCCTCGACTTGTTGAAATCCTTGAACTACAAGTCGATCCTTGGTTTGATAATGACCCCTTGGTCATCCTTCTTGTAAGTTGCTTGCGAATAGTAGATAACACCTCTTACAATCTTCAGGCAATCTTTGCTCTAGCTTCTAATAGAATCAAACAAAAAACCATATTAGCCAACGTTGCTGATCCATCAAGTTGCTACATATCCCTAAAATGAATTTAGGCACAATAGATTTCGTTTACTTTGAAGAACACCATCATAGCAGAAAGATTCCGCATATGACTGACTTTTCCAGATAATGACATAAGTAGTTTTCCATTGCTTTAGTCTTCACACATGCTAACTTAATTAACATTAACACTTGCAGAAATTCCTCCTCAAATATAGCATATTCCAATATATAGACATTGTGCCTCCTTGCGTCTTCACACGGTGTATTGGGCAAAAAGTAGAGGGTTCCAATCCACAACTGACATTATCAACTGAATCAGCATGCACTCAGATTCATCATCAAAAACCAGCTCACATCATTACTTTGTGATTGCGTCTTCAATTTCTCTTTACATGGATCCCCCTAAGAATCAGAATCCTCTATGTGCGGATAGATAAAACTTGATTGGCCCATAAATAGTCAAATGCTCCTGACTACCCCACAAAATCAGCACCGACTGCTAATATCTTCTCTTCTCTCTTTTGTGTGGTATCCATCGAACTTATTTGACAAAAGAACCTCAAGTTGAATGTGCTTCGCTCATCCTCAAATATGTGCAAGAGGTAGTTCAAGATCCTTTTTTTTACTCTGGAACACCGTTCGTTCATATGACATGGAGTACAATTATCACATTCGTGTGATTGGATAATTCGAATGATATATTCGTGAGACTGGTCATAAGACTTGTCTAGTAGCATGACTGGTCATAAGATTGGTCTAGTAGCATGACTGGACATAAGACTCGTCCAGTAGCATTACTGGTCATAAGACTGGCCCCAGTAGCATGACTGGTCTAGTCGCATTCAAGTCATACGAATGGTCCAGTCGCATGGTCCAGTTGTACGAATGGTCCACTAGCATGGTCCAGTTGTACGAATGGTCCATTAGCATGGTGCAGTCGCACGAATGATCCATTAGCATGGTCCAGTTGTACAAATGGGTCTGCACGTAGATTATCAGATCTGTAGCCGCCATGGCCACCAAAGACCCTAATCTGATGAATTTTACATGAACCGAAAAAAAATAACATCATCAGATTCCCAATGGTCATAAGAACGCGTTTTCAAGTTCAATTTTAACATAGAAACAACACACGTAACTAGATCTTAGCAAAACACAAAGAACACAAAGTGGGTTTAACGTCAGGAACGTGAAATAGATCCAATATCAAGAGCTTGGGTTGTTAGAATGATTGTTAGATCATTCTAGTAGTAACCGGCTCTGATACCAATTGTGAAGGTGTTGGATCGATAGACATCCGAGCGTGTTCTTGACGGATGGAAACAAAACCAAAACCAAGAGACAAACAATAAACACGAACTATAATAAAATGGTTTCCTTAATAAAACCTAATGATTACAAGCTCGTTACAAGATAGGAATTAAGACTCTTGGCAAGGGGAGATCGAGCATGATCTCCCCTCTCATCCGGCAACACCTAGGCCCTGGGCACACTCCTTCTTGCATTTTAAAACCCATTTAGTGACAATGACCTTAGCACCTTTATGTCTATCCACCAGAGTCCACACACCTAACTTCTTGAATTGAAGAAGTTCTTCTTGCATGGCACTCACCCGAGCCTTATCATTTAAGGCATCACTTACATATTTTAGCTCAAATTGAGATAGAAAACATCGATAAGCACCGTCGTGAAGGTAGCCTTTTTTCCATAACTAAGGCATAATCAGCTAAATATAGCTGATTTCTTTTCTGTACTCCTAATTATACATCCCCTATGACATTGTCCAGAGGATGGTAAACATTTAGACGAGATCCAAAAGTGGTGGGTAAAACTACCTCATTATCAAGATTGTGAACCACAGGTTCAGTATCTGAGGTAGTGGGAGTATGGGGTTTTGAAGTGTTAGAGGCATCAACATCTGATGCATGTGTACTTCTAGTAGCTGGAACCTTTTCCTCCTGATCCACCAGAACATTTTCAACTTCTTTATCGTCAGAAGAGGAGTCACTTACCTCCAGTGCTCCCTGAGTTACTACAAGACTGACCTTGAGAGCCGATGTGTTGAGTCTAGGGGCGGTGTGTTTAAAACCTCATACATCATCTTGGTTGCTAACTCGTCTTCAGAAGTGGAGAGAGGGATGTTGAAGGACTTAAAGAATTCATTATAATTGAAAAAGAATGCGGGTCCTTTTCCAGTTGGGGGGATGGTGAATCTCTGAATCTCCATGTTACACCACACTTCTACTTGACCCGTTGAGTTATTGTAAACTCTCTTATTCGGTATGTTGTATCCTAGAAAATTGCTTCTTCAGCCTTCTCACAGAACTTTCCTTCCTGAGTTTTCTTCAAAAGAGTGCAAGGTGCGCCAAATGGTTTGAGCTACTCTAGATTTGGCTTACGTCGCTGAAGTTGCTCGTAACATGTCTTACCATGACATTGTACCACCAGGACTCAATTTAAAGTGTAACAGGCACTAGCAACTGCCTCATTCCAAAATCGGATGGGCAGTTTCGAGTCTGCTAGAATTGTCCTTGCTGTCTCTATGAAGCTGCGATTCTTTCTCTCAGCAACTCCATTCATTTGTGGGGTGTAGGCAGAAGTGAACTGGTGCACAATTCCCTTTTCTTTGCAGAAAGCCTCCATCCACTGATTCTTGAACACGGTACCATTGTCTGAGCGTACTTGTCTTACCTCAGCTTGTAGAGAGACTCTAAAGTAGTTACTGACTCTTCGAATGACTCAAATGTCTTAGATTTAGATTTCAGAAACATTACCCAAGAGTATCTTGTGTAGTAAATAGTAACTACATAACAGTACAAGTCGTCAGCGATGCTCTTTGTACTGACTGGACCAAACAGATCCATGCGAAGAGCTCAAAAGGTAGTTCTATGGAATAAACTTCTTTGCCTTATGAGACTTCTTAGTCTGTTTGCCTTTCTTGCAGGCGACACAAAAATCCGGTAGTTGGAAGTTTTTGACATTTACTCCTCGCACTAGATCATTCAAGATCAAGTGGTTCATCTTCTGTGGATTGATATGTCCCATTCTCCTATGCCAGGAGATCGAATGCTTCTGTATAGCGTTGGATAAAAAGCACTGAACTTGTTGTGGAGGCCTTTGAAAGATCCAAGACATAAAGGTCGTTATATCTTGAAGCTGACATTAAGACTTGGTCCTCCGGGATCACGTAGTCCTTTTTCAGAACATAGCATTTCTTGTTGTCAAATACTACTTTAAATCCTTTGTCACAGATTTGGGAGACAGAAAGCAAATTATTTTGAAGTTGTTGAACATAGTTTACCTTGTCAAACTTTACTTTCTGGTTCCCAACTTCCCCTAGAGTCGTGATGTAACCTCCTTTGTCTCCAGCAAATGAAACACAACATCCTTTTATTTGTTTGACGTTTGATAGGAGTGTCTGGTTCCCAGTCATGTGCCTGGATGCTCTGCTATCTACAATCCAAGTGTTTGTTTGAGCACTATAGCGAACACCCTGCACATTCAACGGAAAACATAAGTTAAGGTTAGGGACCCAAGCCTTAACCGGCTTGGGTGTCCCGAGGCATCACACATCATAAATTCCACCCATTGTCCATTAGAGGGTGAGGGGAGATTATTCGTCTTGTTGTTCTCATTACCAGACATTGAACTAGACTTTTCTTTCCATAAGCCATTTTGTGTAAGGCCTGTTTGTGATAAACAACGATTGGCTTATGGTTTGAACTTTTTGTTCGCTAACTCTTCTTGGTGGAGTTATATAACTCCTTTTAGAAGAACTGGGTTTAGAATCATGAAGTTCAACTTTCTTCCTAGGTGTCTGATAGTAAGGACAGTTAGACGCGATATGTCCATACTTTCCAAAGTTGTAGCAAGATCTACTTTCAACATGCTGGTATGGATGTTTGTGTGGAGAAGTGTGTGACACTCGTGTGACTTTAACTTGGTTGAGTTTTGCAAAATTAATTGTTTGATCCTTCTTAACATCTTTACTCTTTTGTTTATCCCGACTTACACATGATTCACGTGTTTAGTTAACTTGTTTAGTCTTTTTGGGTTCTGAAGTAGACGTATTTGAACCAGACTTTACTATAACCTTCTCAATTTGTTCATCCAGATTAACAATAGGCATTTTACCTTTTGACTTTAAAGTGGTCTCCATTTGTTTAATGACATATTCAATTGGTTTACTTGTGGAATCTAGATCACTTACAAGAGGAGTGAACACCACATGATCCTTGATTAGGTTGTAATTAATTGGTGTGATTTTAGCAATCAACAAGGTCTCATGTTGTGTTGGTACCACTTTGTAACCCAAACCCTCCCCGTTGTTTCGTTCTCTCACTAAGTGCTTGACTATGTGAGAAGAACTAGTCCAACTGTGCAGTTTTTGTTTTAATGAATGTACTTCGACTTTCAAAACTGATTCATGTTTCTTAGCTTCTTCTAGGCAGTTTAGATAGAACTTAATGTTATTAGCTTGGTTAAAAGCCACAACTTCAGTTTCCTTAAGTTGCTTATTTAACAGTTCTATTTTCTCTTTGTAACTATGCTCATTTTATTTTAAAATACGATTTTCTTCATTGCACAGTTGCAGGTCCTTTACTAGGCTATCATTGTATTCTAATGACCTAGCAAATTTCAAATCTATGCTTTCCCTAAATTTATTACAATCAGAACAAGCATGACTATTGAAAAATTGGTTAGTGGAACTTATCTGAGATGCTTTTGTTGAATCAGCTATCATAGCAGAGTCTGACTTTTCTAGTGTAGGTGATTCTGAACATGTTAAACTTTGGCCTTCATCATTCAGGTGATTTACCACATTTGCAGTTTCTTCATTATTTGACATCGCGAGTTCAACTGCTATATCTCCTTCGCTTGCAGAATCGTCATCCAAATCCTTAATGTATGCAATGTTTGATTCTCCCGGAGAAACAAACCGAAAGCTCAAATCATGCCCTTCATCATCATGAGCCGTCAAGGCTTTAGGATTGTTTCTTGATGATGCAGGACTACTTGTGGGTTTATCTTGATGATTGAAGGATGAGAACGGATTACCATTTCCTGTCTTCTTGGGCTTCACACACTCATGCTTGAAATGCCCATTCTCCCCATAGTTAAAACAGGTCACTTTGGTTTTGTCAAAAACAAAGGTTGTATCCTTTATGGAAATCAAGTTCTGTCCAGTCATTTTAACAAACTTCTTAGCCCTCCGGACAGCACTCGCCATGCCCACATGATATCCATTCTTTCCAGCTCAGTCTCATCTACTTATTCGTAGTCTTCATCTGCCAGATGGCAGTTTCCAATCTTCCCCGCGACTAGACCGTCATAGGAATGAACGATAGCTGCTAGGAGATCCATATGCTCCTTTTCTACCTCTATAGTCATATTACTGAGATTCTCAGTCTTCAATCTGGTAACATTGGCTTCAGGTGCTATGTGTTGGGTGCACGATAACCCTGATGTGTCTGATCCTTAAGTAGTAGCTTGAGACGGAGCAGCTGAACTAGATACGAACATCATTTGAAGTGGTGCTCCAGACGTTTTTGCTTGAGGAATGGAGTTGTAAAGTGACGGGTTGTGATCATATGACCCCTTTTGAGACCTATACTTCATCCTCAACTCTTCCTCTCTCAACTTCACAAATCGTTGATATCCAAATTTGCCAGCATATCATTCCGCCTGAGGTTTGACCCAAAAGAAACCCACTTTCTTGGCAATCCTCTGCAAAATTCGATACCTTGTCTTCCATGGACGTAACAACTCCATGAGTGTGCAGCTCACTCATCAAGTGGTAGAAACGGTCGATAACGTCATCCAAGCTCTCTTTTCCCATCGACAAGAAGTCATCAAACTCTTTTTTCAACGCTTTAGCCTTTAGAGCTTTTAATGAGGCATTCCCTTCATATCGTTTTTCCAGAGCATCCTATAGCTTCTTTGTGTGCTTGTTCTCAAAGAACTGATGGAATATATCCTTAGGAATGGACTAAGTTAATAGAGCGTACACCTTCTTCTCTGCATTGTACTTTACCTTTTGTCCATCAGTCGTCCCTCCTAAGGTAAGTTTAACTCCATCTGCACCGACCGGCATGCTATACCCTGTCTCTATTGATTCCCATAGATTTGGGTCTACACCTTTTTCGTAGATCTCAAACCTTTGCTTCCATTGTGGGTAATCATCTAACGTTATCAACTTAGGAGGCTTATTGTGATTCCCCACTTCATTTTCCAAAAGCAATAGATTTTGGATCCGTGAATCTCTACCTATGGTGAATGCTGAATACTCATCTTCCATTGCTATTTAGTTTAGACTTAAGAACAAACTATTGTACTTGTGCGAATGAAGGAATGCAACTGGGCTACACGTGCGATTGAACAATACGAATGGCTCAATTGTGCAATTGAACAAATGCGGATGGCTCAATCGTGTGATTGGACAGGTACAAATGAATAATGCGAATAGGGTGTTCAATCGTACGAATTGATGAACAACTGAGTGCGATCGTACGTATGGGAGGTGCGTATGAGTCCAGTCATGCGATTGAGTCAATCGTGCGACTGAAGCTGCTAGTTTTTTAAAATTCGAGGGTTTTAGGTACTTTGACACAAAAACACGAATTTTTCACAAACCCTAATTGCCGTATGCCGGAAAAACGTTAACTTTTTGACCTGGAGACGTCGAAAACACTGTTTGACACAAAAAGATTATGTTTTTAAGTGAAAAACGTGATTTTTATTTCAAAATATTTTGAATCACACCCAAATCAAGAGCCAAAGCTCTGATACCACTTGTTGGGACCGTTTTCGGTACGGAGTACTAACTGATTTACACGTGTACCAAACCAAATAGTGCAGAATCCTGTTTGATTAGCGATCTAATAAGTGAGAACCCAAGTATAATCAATCTAATAATGAAACTAAACGTTAAAAACAATAGTATGATGATTTACTACTATCTATGAACTTGGGACAAGTGTTCTAGGGTCTCTGGATTGCTAAGGTACGATTTAGTGCGTAGGGGTTCGAATTGTTACATTTTCCATGAATTAAGTGGTATTTATAGGTAATGGTTTTCCATTCATACGACTAAACATTTGCATGGTTCAGTTGTGCGATTGAAGCATGCGGTTGATCCATCCGCACGACTGAAATCTCATGATACAATCGTGCGACTGATCCAGTCTCATGGTTCAATCATGCGACTAGTTCATTAGCATGAAGTATTGATGCGTATGGTCCATTCGCATGAGAACTTCACACGATGAAGTTTAAGCATGTTTCTCAATCATTATGGACTAAGAACTATGTAAACAATCACAAACATATATAGTTAGTTCAATATGCGTTAACACACAATAATCAATGAAATATTAAACATTATAAGCATCACAAACACATTATATTTCATTCATACCCATTTTGTTACATATATGTAAGACATGAAAGACATTTTACATTAAGCTCATAAACTAGGTACACATGTATCTACAAAACTCATGGAATATATCCTTAGGAATTGATTGAGTCAACAAAGGATACACCTTCTTCTCTGCATTGTACTTCACCTTCTGGCTATCAATCATGCCACCTTAGGTAAGTTTAACTCCATCAGCACTAACTAGCATGCTATAACCAGTCTCGATTGATTCCCACAGATTGGGATCAACTCCATTTAGGAATATCTCAAACCTTTGCTTCCATTCTGGGTAATCATCTAACATTATGAGCTTAAGGGGCTTATTGTGATTCCCAATTTCATTCTACAGAAGTAATAGATTCTAGATCCGTGAATCCCTACCGGCAGTAAACGCTGAGTACTAATCTTCTATTTTTATTAACTTTAAACTTCAAACATAAACTTATTCACTCGTGCAAATGGAGAGGTCCGAATGAATCATTCGTGCGATTGAACAAATGCGGATGAGCCAATCGTGCGATTGGACAAATGCGAATGAACAGTCATGCGATTGGGCAGATGTGGATAAACAATCCCAATGAGATTGTTCAGTCGTATGAATGGATGGGCGACTGAGTTCAATCATGCGTATGGAGGTGCGAGTGAGTTCAGTCGTGCGATTGAGTCAATCGTGCGACTGAAGGCTGCTATTTTTAAAAAATTCTAGGGTTTTTGGTACTTTGACACAAGTATATGATTTTTCACGAACCCTAATCTGCTGTAAGCTAAAAAACATGAACTTTGGGATATGGAAACGTCGAAAACACTGTTTTACTCAAAAAGATGGTGTTTTTTGAATGAAAAAAAATGATTTTTACACCAAAGCAATCAAATCACACACAAAATCAAGAGCCAAAGCTCTGATACCACTTGTTAGGACCGATTACGTATGGAGTACTAACTGATTCAGCGTGTATACCAAATCAAATAGTGTGGATTTGATTGGCGATTCAATTAGAGAGAACATAGTTTAGATCAATCTAACAACTAATGAAACGTTAAGAATGATAAGAGAACGATCAACTGCGATCTATGAACTTGGAAAAGGTTTTCTTGAGTCTCTGGATGGCCATGATACAATTATGTGCGTAGGTATTTGAATTATTACGTTTTTCCACGAGTTAGGTGGTATTTATAGGTTAGAGTCTTTCATTGTACGACTGAATCATGCGATTGATCCATTCGCATGACTGAATGTCCAGTCGTGCGACTGAGTCAATCTTATGTCTCAATCGGGCGATTGATCCAATCTCTGGTTTAGTCGTGCGACAAGTCCATTTGCATGAAGTATTCATGCGTATGGTCTATTAGCATGGTCCATTCGTATGAGAACCTGACACGATTAAGTTTGCACATGTTTCTCAATCATTATTGATTAAGAATTATGTACAACAACCACAAACCTGTATATTTAGTATACTATAAGTTATCACACAATAAACAATGAAATATTAAACATTATAAGCATCAACCACACTTTGTATTTCATTCATACCCATTCAATTACATATATGTAAGACATGATAGACATTTTACATTAAACTCCTAAACTACGAACATATGTATCAACAAAATTATTGGAATAAACCACCAAATCCTTACTTCCTTCAGGTAATGACAAGATATGAGCTTGAGAAAACCTTTCCTTTAGCTCCTCAAAAGCCTTATCTTGCTATTGACTGCATATAAACTTCACATCTTTATGGGTCAGCTTAGTCCAAATGAAAGAACCGCTCATATTGTTGAGTCAGTGTCTCACCCTTTCTATGAGAGAATGTCTCATATTGTTGGGCAAGAATTCTCTATTATTTGCCAAGACCTCATCTGTTCCTCCAAATTGTTCTTTCAAGGCATTCCAGAGGTCATGGGTAGTTTCATGATGCATTAGCCCGGAATAGATTTCATTTGGCAGTGCCATGGCCAGAATTCCATGGGCTTTTGCATCAATTTCAAGCAACTTCTTATCCTCATCTGAGTATTGCTCCCTCCTCTTCGGAACCATTTGATTGGTTTCCGGGTTATTCACCATAGGCTTGTGTGGACCATGTACCACTGATGTCCACACCCTGTGCTGTTAACAGATAGGTGATGGAGCATACGTCTTTGCCATATGTTATACTAATTCCTAACCAGCATCGGTGGCTTGGTTGAGGAACCAGTATTGTGAGGATCATTGGAGGGAGTAGTCATTTTCAGTTCAAAAAAAATTTAGTTCAAGCTTTTAAAAGTTTTAGACAGACCACAACAAACTCAATGAGAACCAAGAAAAGATCTCAGGATGAATGAGCAGAAATACAGAAAATTCAATCTCTATAACCGTTTCTTGCAAAAACAAAAGCTAATTCAATCAAACTTAAATCTTGAATAGCAGTTTCAATGATCAATTATAGATCGATCAATGATTAACCTGCTCTGATACATTTGACAGGATCAGCGATCACAAGTTTGATGTATTAGGATACAAAGCAGCGGAATACAAACTAGAATTAGACAAATTATAGCAAGCAATCGATACTTGTAAGCATTAAGAGCGCATACGGTTATAGGGAGAGAATATATATTTCTGATTTCAAGGAATGTTGATAGATGTAGAATATTTCTAATCAAATCATTCATTCATTCCATTCATTCATCCTCGTTACAATAAGTTGTCACTCCTTATATAGAGTGCAACAATCACTGCTGTTATCACGGAAAGTGACAACTGGCAGATCTAATACAAAAATAACTAATTCTTAACAAACTACTGAAATGTTCACAACTACTGAGAACATATCAGCGTGTTAAGTACAAAATATAAAACTACTGAAGCTACAACGACTGAAGAACAAGCTCTTCAGTCGTTTTACAAAACTACTGAAACATAAATATATAAAACTACTGATATCATAACTACTGAAGAAGTACTCTTCAGCAGTTGTGACAAACTACTGAGGCTTCAGTACTTGATCTTCAGACTTTGACCTTCAGGTGTTTCATCAGCTGATGACTTCAGTAGATATCATCAGCTGATGTCTTCAGTCTTTGTCTTCAGACTTTGTACATCAGTTGTTGATCTTCAGCACTTGTAAACTCTTCAGCTGTTATACTTCAGTACTTTGGTCTTTCAGCTTCAGCACTTGTGTTCTTCAGCTGTTGTACTTCCGTACTTTGGTCTTTCAGCTTCAGCACTTGTGTTCTTTAGCTGTTGTACTTCAGCACTTTACTTCTTCAGCTGTTGAGGTCTTCAGCACTTGATCTTCAGCTGTTGAAGTCTTCAGCACTTGTCAAACTACTGATGAGGCTTTTAGCAGTTGTTGTGATACCATGTGGGACTTAGAGGTTTTCTGATCTTGGCTCATTGGTTCTTTTGGTCCAACAAACTCCCCCTGAACCAATGCAGCCAAAACCTCTAACTTATTATTTCTCCCACTTATTGATGGCAAAATGTTGGTCTTTTTCCTTCTTGATCAGTAGAGAAGATGACCCATGTAAGCTCCGGCCTGGGAAGAAACCTCAAATATTTGTTTGGCAGAGTATGAATGCGAACTCTGTTTTGGGGAACAGGACACAGAGTTGTTATCCCATTCATGAGATTCACTTCCATAATGAGTCTGTACGACTCTCTTGTGTAGGCCTCAAGGAAGGTGATTTGTTCCTCCATGGTTAGCTCTTCAGCACCTCCTTCAAACAATGATTCAGGCCCATAATACTCAGACAGGTATTTGGCCTGTTTCCCATTCTTTAGCTCCACAGTTGTTATTATTCTGTAAGCAAATCATCGGGTGATTACCCTCTAGGAACAACTGGAGCTCATTTTTCCTGACTTCCTCAAGCCTCTTGTAAACTAACCCCTTTTTCACGATTTTGTTTTCCAGCATCTTCTGAGGGGTTAGATTAGCTTTGTAGGCCTTCTTGAAGTCTTCTAGGATTTTCCAGGGTGAAACTACAAAGACCAGAGAGATCACTTCATCTACGATCTTTTTCACCTGGCCAATGTATCTCTGAGGTATATTGTTCTTATGAATTCTGTGAGAGACCCTGGGATCAGGCCAAATCCTCACTCTTTCCTTTTGATATTGAAAGGTATGCCTGAGAGTGTAAAGTCTGAGGGCTTGCTCCTTCATATTGATGATAGAAGATGTGGCTGCATAAGCTTTGTCAACTCTCTTCAGCAATTCTCATCATGCTGTTTATGAAGCTCTTCTTCTTCTAGCTTCACTTTAACCATTTGTCTCTGGACTTCAGGAGTAATTGCTGAGGAGTGACTTGTGGCCTTAGGCAACTGAATCACAGCTGAGAGCGGCAGCCTGTCTTCATCATCTTCTTCATCATCTTCTAGCCTCAATATCCTTCTCTTCTTCTTTAAGGGTATATCATCGGCTATGGGTTTTGAGGGTAAGGGAGTTGGTTTGGTGGGTTGTGTTTGGGTGGTTTTGGTGTGGGAATGTTGACAGGCTGTTCTAGCATCCTTGAGGTGAGTGTGGCTTTTGATTGCTTGGCTAGCTCAGTCCTGCTCCCAGCACCGCTTCATTCAAAGCTTCAATAACAAGCCCCTTAGTATATGCTTCAGACGAACAGATCTTGGTGGTGATTGCCAAGATACTGTCCCTGGACCAAGCTTTGATTTCGATCATTGCTCTTCCAAGATATTTTGCAATAAATCTATCATGATTTCCAGCCTTTCTCTTTCTAACACTTCATAACTTTCCATCTATTCTGGATTTCTTCAATCTCTAGTCGTCGAATCTCAGAGTCAAGTTTATTGGTGTCATGGCCTTGCCTAAACAGCTGATCAATGATGTTGTCCATTGATCTGCTGTGTTCGCATCAGCCTCTTTTATCAGTAGCTCCAAGGCTTTATCTTCAGCATGTGCTCATCAGCACCTTCTTTCGCTTGTAGGTGAGCATTGGTTGCTGTTCTTTCTCCTCCTTTTGGGCTTGCTTCGCTTCCTTCTTTTCCTCGGATCTTTTCCTCTTCTTTTCTTTCACTGCAGTACTCTCCCCCTTTTTGGATGCATTGGAGGAAGGGGTTTGTACCGCAGAGAAAGAGTCTTTTGGACAGCAGCATCAACCAAGGGCTGTAAAGTTGAGGAAAGCCTCTCATCAATGGCTTTAGTCACAATGTCAGTGATTATGGGTGTGATGAGAGGAAGGGAATTTTGAAGTACAGCACCTATTTGCTCAGGAGGGTTCTGTTCCTGAGAAGTAGGGCCTGAAGCAGAGGCAGGTGGTTGAGTTTGGAGTGGCTCGGTGTTTGGGAAACCTTCAAGTGAAGGTGCCATCTGTGGGTGGATAGAGGCAGATGGTCTTTCTCCTTGTGAGAGTTGGTCAAGTAGGTTTTGCAGCCTACTGACTTTCTCTTCAAGGATTGTGTTCTGGGCAAGAACATCATAGAAACAGCCCAGGTCAGCATCAGCCGAAGCTGAATCATCTGACCTCCTGCTTAGAGCAGGATTTACATGCACTGGGTGTAGACCAGTTGGTGCATGTGCCCCTTGTGCTTGGTACTGGGGACTTCCATCCTCAGGACAATGTCCATCATCAGCTATTGCCTCTAGTGAGGTCTTAGCAATGTTACCAGCCTCACTCTGGTCATGTGCTGAGTCAGAGGAGGTGGCAGCCTCACTAGATATTCTAAGCTCCTTGTCTACACCAGGAGATAGAAGTGGGAAACCCCTGTGCTGTGGGTTCTCAAGTGCACTGTGTTCCTCCCCCTCAATTGTAGAGGAATTCCCAGTAGTAAGTGGTTTCTGGGGAGGGGGTTGAGGAGTGCAATTGAGTCAGCACTTGGCAACTATTAAAGTTGGGCTGTGAGGGGCGGTTGTTTGGGGTGAAGGGATAGAAGCAGTGTGCACCTGGGGAGGTTGGTGCTCTTCAATGGCAATCTCCTCAAGTGAGGAAGATCCCAGATATGTAGGTGCCCTTGTGTGGTTGCTGCAGGCTCCTGTTGAGAGGAAGCCTGAGCGGCTGTGGCTGGAGGAGTCATGTATCTACTAGGGGGTTTGGACTAGTGGATATATCCTGCATTTGTGTTGCAGGGGCATCCTCAGGGGACTCAATTCCCTGAGTAGCGTTTTGGGTTTCTTTTTGGTGGGTTTGGTGGGGACTTTGGATTTGGAGGTGGTGGCTGTGGGTTCTAGCTGCGTGGGTTTTCGCAGCTTGGCAGCCATTTTGAGTGTCCGGTCAGAGTTGTGCCGGGAGTATACTTCCGGCAGGACAGCCGTAGCAGGGACTCCCAAGCCAACAAGTCCCTCAGCATTAAGCTGGTCTGTAATAATGGCCATTATGAACCGTGGATAAAGTATCCAACGGTTGGCAGTTAGTTTTTGAGCCATATCCTGAGCTCTAAAAATATTATTTCAGAAAAGTTAGTGGTTGTTGCTCAAGAATAGAATACATTACCTGCTGCCATTTTGTCGACATTTGATCCCAAGACGACGTCTTAGGGCCAAAACATACATTCACCATGTGAAAAATTAGGCGCTCAGCATCATTAAAGTGTTTCTTCAGATAGTGGAGGCACTGAGATCGCCTTGATATCCATGTTGAGCAAAGGATAGATCTATGGTGCCCTTCGGATATCCAGCAGGAGAAGTAGCATCATTCAGTTGAAGAATTTGGCGGATTATTGCAGGAGTGATGACTACTTCTTTGTTGTTGACGACTGACTGGAGGGATGGTGTGTGTTCTCCCCAGTGGTAACAGTAACGTTCATCCAAAATTGGTGCAAGGATTCGGCATGTAATATGGGATTCAGAAGAAATGCGTGTTGTATTGGGACTGAACCATAAGATCGATAGCATTATCGAACTTAGTCCAGATGGGCGATTTAGTGAGGTAGGCACACAGTTGTGTCGCGGTTTAATTTGCATAGACGCCATTGAGAAGAGGGAAGTTTTGGAGAGGAACGTTAGGTTTGAAGAAGATGAAGCATTGAGAGCTAAGGTTAGGGATATATATAGGGTACGGGTAAGGAAACGACTGAAGGATGTGGTGTTAGTCATCAGTAGTTTTAAACGACCGTTGACATGGTATTATCCTTTCAGACGTTGAAACAGCTGAAGTCGTGGTGTTAGGCATCAGTAGTTTTTAAAACTACTGAAGACCGTGGTTTTGACTTCAGATGATTGAAACAACTGAGGACTTGGTGTTTGTCATCAGTAGTTATGAAACTACTGAACAGTGGTTTTGTCATCAGCTGTTGTAAACAACTAAAGACTTGGGATTAGTCATCAGTAGTTATAAAAACTACTGAAGACGTGGTTTTGCTTCAGTTGTTTAAAATGAAACAGCAGTTGTACAAAAGACTGAAGAGAAAGTTCTCTTCAGCTGTTTTCGTCAATTCTTAGCTTTTCAGCTGTTTCAAACTGTCCTCAACACATTCATCAGTCTTTTGGCTGATTTCAGTTGTTTCATAGGACATCAGTACTTATCTGTTTTTACTGATTGCAGTAGTTGTAACTGCATCAGTAGTTGTAACTACATCAGTAGTTTAGAACAGATGAAGTACCTCAGTACTTGTGAGACATTTAGCCTTCAGTAGTTATAAAAACTACTGAGGGTAAAACAGCTCATCAGTACTTATATGTGACATAGGTACTCATGATCATCAGTATGAATACTAAGATCATCAGTAGATGTCACTTATTCTAGTTGCAGCATACCCAGCCTTACACCAGGTTTTGGAAAGTTGAACTATCCAAAGGCTTAGTAAAAATGTCTGCAAGCTCATCAGCACTAGGCACAAACACTTAGGATCAATCAGACCTTTTTCAAAACAATCCCTTATAAAATGATGTCTGATCTCTATATGTTTGGTCCTAGAGTGCTGGACTGGATTTTTGACAATGCAAAGAGCTGAAGCACTATCCATTACAATGGAGTCTTAGTCTCTGTAATGCCATAATCCAAAAGTTGGTTTTGAAGCCAGAGTACCTGAGATGTACAACTTGCAGCAGCAATGTACTCTGCTTCAGCAGTGGATGTAGTAGCACTGAGGTTTGTTTCTTGCTCTGCCAGGAAATCAAGCAGTTGCCTAGGAATTGGCATCCACCAGAAGTTGATTTCCTGGTCAACTTACACCCTGCATAGTCACTGTCAGAAAAAGCAACTAATTTACCAGAATGTCCGGTAGAATACCATAAACCTAGAGATGGAGTGCCTTGCAGATATCTAAAGATCCTCTTCACTGCAATCAGATGAGACTCTTAGGTGCAGCCTGAAATCTAGCACAAACACATGTAGCAAACATAATATCTGGTCTAGAAGCTGTTAAATACATCAAGGACCCAATCATACATCTGTAAAGTGTTTCATCAACCACTTTACCTTTCTGATCTGTGTCCAGTTGTGTGGTGCTGCTCATGGGAGTAGAACAGGGCTTACAGTTTTGTAAATCAAACTTTTGCAAAAGATCTTTTGTATATTTGGACTGATGAATAAAATTCCATCAGCCTTTTGTTTGATTTGCAACCCCAGAAAGAACTGTAATTCTCCCATGGCACTCATTTCAAACTTCTGTTGCATCAACTTTGTAAAGGCATCACACAACTTTGGATCAGAGGATGCAAAAATGATATCATCTACATAAATTTGAACAAGTAGATTATGCTGCCCAGCTTTCTTAATGAATAAAGTCTTATCTATGGAGCCTCTAGTGAAACTGTTTTCCAGAAGAAAGTTTATAATGTCTCATACCAGGCTCTGGGAGCTTGTTTTAACCCATAAAGAGCTTATCAAGCTTGTACACCCAATTAGGATGTTTATTGTCCTCAAAGCCTGGAGGTTGACATACATAAACCTCTTCTTTAATTTTTCCATACAAAAATGCACTTTTGACATCCATTTGAAAAACTTTAAGGTTTTGATAAGCAGCATAAGCTAAAAACAATCAAATTGCTTCTAGTCTGGCTACAGGGGCAAAGGTTTCATCATAATCAATACCTTCTTCTTGTGCAAACCCCTGAACAACCCTCTGGCCTTGTTCTTAACAATAAGCCCATTTTCATCAGTTTTGTTCCTAAACACCATTTAGTGCCTATTGCACACTTACCTGGAGGTAGAGGAACCAGTTCCCACACTTGCTGTTTCTTGAACTGAAGAAGCTCAAGCTGCATGGCATCAACCCATCCATTGTCCTTTAAAGCAATGTGATAATTCTTTGGCTCTTGCTGACTGATGAAGAGAGCATAGAAGCAGAAATTTGACAATGACTTCTTGTTGATACTCCAGCAGTGATATCACCAATGATTTGAGACATAGGGTGATTCTTCAGATCTTGATACACAATGAGATCTGTGCAAGTGTTTGTAGCCGGCTCAGCAGCAACAGATGATGATGGTGAATCATTTCCTTGAAACCAATCAGTGATGGTAATTCAAAGGAAGTTGAATTCGAAGAGATCTCATCAGCATTTGTTGTGGATGGTGCTACTGGAGCTACAGGAACATCAGGTCTAGCTGAGTCAGGCAGCTGATCACTAAACCTGAAGAGGTTAGTACTGCAATCATCATCATCATCAGCAGTACCACCAGGTGGTGAACTGTTGACAGGAGCAACAGCAGGAGTTTGATAAGGAACATATTGCAGTATGTCCAAATCAAATAACTCCACAGGACTTTGTGGAATCTTGTCCTTTGAGATTCATTAAACTTAACATGTAGAGTTTCTTCAACCATCTTTGTTCTGCAGTTGAAGACTCTGTATGCCTTGCAAGTAGATGAATAACCAACAAAGTACCCTGCATCCACCTTAGGATCAAATTTATGGAGTTGATCCTTTGTGTTGAGAATAAAACAGGGACACCCAAATGCTTTGAAAAATGAAATCAGAGGAGCCAAATGATGGAGAACTTCATATGGAGTCTTCATCAACCTTTGATTTACTAAAACTCTATTTTGCACATACAAGCTGTGTGTTGACAGCTTCAGCCCAAAAGGTCAGTGGCAAACTGAGTCAGCCAGCATGGACCTTGCAACTTCAATGAGGGTCCTGTTCTTTCTCTCCATTACTCCATTTTGTTCTGGAGTCCTTGGAATGCTGAACTGCCTTTTGATTCCCTTTGAAAGATAGAAGTCATCAAGTGTATGATTTCTGAACTCAGTTCCATTGTCACTTCTAATACACTTGACTGGAAGGAATACTGCTTCTCAATATACAGCACAAAGTGAATAATCTTCTGAGCAGCCTCATCCTTTGAATGTAGAAAGAAAGTCCATACAAATCTGGAGTAATCATCCACATTACCAGACAGTATTTCTTCTTTGCCATGCTCATTACTCTCACAGGACCAAATAGATCCATATGCAGTAATTGCAAGCAGGCATTGGACTTAGGCACTTCAATGGGAGGGAATGAGACTTTGTGCTGTTTTCCTTTAAACACGCAGTGCAGGTTTCATCACAGTGGAACTCCTTTATTGGTAAGCCTCTGACTAAACTGTTGTGGGAAAGCTGATTCATGTTTTTGAGATTAACATGACCAAGCCTCCTGTGCCACAGTTTAGATTCTTGAGAAAAGCTTTGGAAAATAGGCAAGGATTGCCTTTGAGATCTATCTTCTTAGTGAGATCTAAGGCATACACTCTTCCTGTCCTGTTGGCTTTCAGGAGAGTGTGATCATCCAACACCTTGTCAATCAAGTGCAAAACTTTGGATGACAGAATCCTACAGTTTTGACTGGTGAAAAGGGCAACATGGCCTTTATCACACATTTGACTGACACTCAAGAGATTGTACTTGAGATTTTCCACATGATTGACATCATCAAAATTGATTTCTCCATTGGAGACAAAGCCTTACCGATGATGTAACCCCTAGCATCATTGCCAAATGAGACAAATCCCTTCTTTCCTTGAGAGTAGTCATGAAGAAGAGAGTTGTTCCCAGTCATGTGCATAGATCCCCCACTGTCTACATACCAGATGCTACTTTGGCATGTTGAAGAACCCTGCAAAAATAAACAGTTAGTTAGTTTTAGAGACCCAACCTTTTTGGTTTTGGGCCTGGTCTCATCAATAGATGGTAAACTAACAGGTTTATTTGAAACAACAGCCTGAGAGGAAGAAGAAGATGGTGTAGAAGAGGAGTCCTTTGGCTTGGACCTCCTTTTCTGTGGTTTCAACATAGGAGCATCTAGTGGTTAACTCTACCCAACAGATGTTGAACCATCATAACCAGCTGTGTCTGATTTTGTGATAAGGCTTTCAGCTCATCAACATGCCAGTGGAGTTTGATAATTGCCAGTGTTGTGTGTGCACCTTCTTGTTTGAGCACTCCTATTAACCCCTTCCTTTTTGGATTTCTTTAAGGACTTAAGGGTTACAGGATTTGATGTTGCTGATACAAATGTGGTCTCAACTCAGTTTTCATTTTACCATTTTCTCATTAATTTCTTCTTTTTGTTTGTGGTTTGGAACCTCTTTTGTACCAACAATCATCTGTAAGATGATTGAACAACCACATACTTCACATGGTTCTTCTTCATCTTAGGTTGATCATCAACTAAGAGGGTGAAGCAACAGAAGACTTGTTCTTCAATGCTTTGGAAGCATTGGTTGCTTTCTTGACATCCTCTTTAGTAGTCTTCAAACTCTTTCTACTACAGTTTTCTTCTCTTCAGTACTGACAGCAGTTGAAGTTTGAACTTCAGGTGTTAAATCCTGCTCTCTAGTCCTTTCAGGACCTTCAGAATTAACTCCTGAGTTGATCAACTCATTAATCATGTGAATGTCAGCATTTGAACCATCAACATCAGCTGATAGGTTCAAAGAGGGCTTGATGCTGCTGACTGCTACTTCTGATTGTGTTGTATTAGAAGGTAGATCACATGATGTGATGGATTGGTTATCACTCTCACCATCAGATTCTACCTCTGCTCTTGGGGTAAAATCTGTAGGTGGAGCAGTGTGATTGTAACCAATTCCAAACTTCACATTTGAAGCAGATTGCTTACTAAGAAGCATTTCAAAACCTTTGCATGATTGTACCCATCTATCACACTCGACCTGGGTAACTGCAAGGGTTTCTTTGAGATCTTTGTACTTCTCTAGAAGTACTTCTTCTCTAGCCTTATCATCAATTATTTGGCAATTCAGTTATAAATCTCATCATTTTTATCTTTGAGCACAAACTCAAACTCAGCTTTGTTTTTGGAAATTATTTGTTCTAGCTCAATGTTCTTATTAATTAGAGCTACATTTGCTTCTTTAATGGAAGCAAATGCTGCTATGCATGGTTAAGAACATAATTGGCTTTTGCCTCAGAGGATCTGTGATACCTGAGGTGTAGAGGCATTGGAAAATGAAGTATAGCAAACTCCAAAGCCAAAGAGCTAGATTTCCAAAAGGACTGTCACCACCATGTTGACCAGCACCTGAGAACAGTTGATCATGACCAGACAAGTCATCTGGTAAACTGCTCCAGTCAACAACTCTGGGGTGAAGAAGCTGTGTTGTTGAGATGAGTTGTTGATGAGATTGGGAGGCTGAGGTTCTGGTAGTGCATGAGGTTGTGGTGCCATAGGAACTTGAACTGATTTGACTGTGGCATGGAATAACAAGGGTACGGATATGGCATTTGACCCTGAGAAACAAAATATGCCGGAGATTGTTGTTGAGAATGATGACTAGAGGTGACAGGATGTTGCCCTCTGTGTTGTTGACTTTTGCAGGAAAAGTCACAAAGGGAGTAGTGGAGTTAGATCCAGTTGATCTACATTCTCTTGCAAAGTGTCCAAGCCTTTGGCATTTGTGACACCTCACTTGCTCTTGTCAAAACCAACTTTGGTTTTGCCAGAGAGTCCGGAATTTTCTTCCAGTTCTTTTATAGAACTTCTGAGATCTGATATTTATCAAGGCCATTTGGCTCAAAATATCCATCTCTTCTAAGTCATCATCAGCAATCCCCTTGAGATCATCCATAATGAAACATAGATTGTCATTATTATATCAGTAAACTGACCATCAACACTCACAAATGCAGAATCAGAAGTGCTCGAAGAGAAATTAATATGCTCATCATACTGGCATTCAGATGAAGCATATTCTGACTCATGACCCACCAAGGCAGTGTTGCCTGTACAAAGTCTTCAGTGAGCTTTCCAGATGAAGACAACTTTCTCTTCTGTTCTATCTCTCTCTCAAAAGTGAGCAGTTTCCCATGGAGTTGGGTGAGAGATCGTTTGTCCAAACTTGCACTGGAGCGTAGGACAATAGTATATGTGTCCCATCTCTCAGGCAGTGATCTGAGTAATCTGTTATTCATCTGAATATTGGTGTATTCAAGTTTGACCATTTTTAGTTCAGAGATCAAACAAGAGAACCGCTCATATTGTTGAGTCAGTGTCTCACCCTTTCTATGAGAGAATGTCTCATATTGTTGGGCAAGAATTTCTCTATTATTTGCCAAGACCTCATCTGTTCCTCCAAATTGTTCTTTCAAGGCATTCCAGAGGTCATGGGCAGTTTCATGATGCATTAGCCCAGAATAGATTTCATTTGGCAGTGCCATGGCCAGAATTCCATGGGCTTTTGCATCAATTTCAAGCAACTTCTTATCCTCATCTGAGTATTGCTCCCTCCTCTTCGGAACCATTTGATTGGTTTCCGGGTTATTCACCATAGGCTTGTGTGGACCATGTACCACTGATGTCCAACACCCTGTGCTGTTAACAGACAGGTGATGGAGCATACGTCTTTGCCATATGTTATACTCATTCCTAACCAGCATGGTGGCTTGGTTGAGGAACCAGTATTGTGAGGATCATTGGAGGGAGTAGTCATTTTCAGTTCAAAAAAAATTTAGTTCAAGCTTTTAAAAGTTTTAGACAGACCACAACAAACTCAATGAGAACCAAGAAAAGATCTCAGGATGAATGAGCAGAAATACAGAAAATTCAATCTCTATAACCGTTTCTTGCAAAAACAAAAGCTAATTCAATCAAAGTTAAATCTTGAATAGCAGTTTCAATGATCAATTATTAGATCGATCAATGATTAACCTGCTCTGATACCATTTGACAGGATCAGCGATCACAAGTTTGATGTATTAGATACAAAGCAGCGGAATACAAACTAGAATTAGACAAATTATAGCAAGCAATCGATACTTGTAAGCATTAAGAGCGCATACGGTTTAGGGAGAGAATATATATTCTGATTTCAAGGAATGTTATAGATGTAGAATATTTCTAATCAAATCATTCATTCATTCCATTCATTCATCCTCGTTACAATAAGTTGTCACTCCTTATATAGAGTGCAACAATCACTGCTGTTATCACGGAAAGTGACAACTGGCAGATCTAATACAAAAATAACTAATTCTTAACAAACTACTGAAATGTTCACAACTACTGAGAACATATCAGCGTGTTAAGTACAAAATATAAAACTACTGAAGCTACAACGACTGAAGAACAAGCTCTTCAGTCGTTTTACAAAACTACTGAAACATAAAAATATAAAACTACTGATATCACATACTGAAGAAGTACTCTTCAGCAGTTGTGACAAACTACTGAGGCTTCAGTACTTGATCTTCAGACTTTGACCTTCAGGTGTTTCATCAGCTGATGACTTCAGTAGATATCATCAGCTGATGTCTTCAGTCTTTGTCTTCAGACTTGTACATCAGTTGTTGATCTTCAGCACTTGTAAACTCTTCAGCTGTTGTACTTCAGTACTTTGGTCTTTCAGCTTGAGCACTTTGTTCTTCAGCTGTTGTACTTCCGTACTTTGGTCTTTCAGCTTCAGCACTTGTTTCTTCAGCTGTTGTACTTCAGCACTTTAGTTCTTCAGCTGTTGAGGTCTTCAGCACTTGATCTTCAGCTGTTGAAGTCTTCAACACTTGTCAACTACTGATGAGGCTTTCAGCAGTTGTTGTGATACCATGTGGGACTTAGAGGTTTTCTGATCTTGGCTCATTGGTTCTTTTGTCCAACAATAAACTTCACATCTTTATGGGTCAGCTTAGTCAACGGAAACGCTGTCTTGGCGAAGTCTTGAATGAATCTCCTATAATGGCCTGCCAAACCCAAGAAACATACGAATCTTGGATGGTGTCTTTGGAGACTTCCATTGCATCACCTCTTCCACCTTCATCGGATGCACCATAATCCCCTAATGATTCACCACGTGACCGAAACTGAACTTGGTGTAACCAGAACGCACACTTGGAGAATTTAGCATACAACTTCTCATTTCATAACATTTACAACACATCTCGAATGTGACCGGCATGCTCCTCCTCGCCCTTTGAATAAATCAATATATTGTCAATAAACACAATCACTAATTTATCCAACATCTGCTGACACACTTGATTCATCAAATCCATAAAGCAGCTGGCGCATTGGTTAAACCAAAGGACATAATAAGGAACTCTTAGTGTTCGTAACGCGTACGAAAAGCTGTTTTAGGAATATCTTGCTTCTTCACCTTCAACAGATGGTAACAAGATCCAAGTTCTATCATTGAGAACCAACTGGAACCTTCGAGCTGATCAAACAAGTCATCAATCCTCAGTAATGGGTACAGATTTTTCACCTTCAGCTTATTCAGCTCGTTATTCAATACACATCCTCATACTACCATCCTTCTTTTTCACAAATAAGACCGGAGCATCCCATGGAGAGATACTCAGTCTAATGCACCCTTTATCAAACAACATTCTCAGTTGCTACATGAGTTCCTTCATCTTCGTCGGAGCCAACCGATACAGTGCCTTAGCAACGGGTTGGGCACCTGGTATCAAATCATCTGGAACTCGATCTTGCGGTCCGGTGGCACTCCTGGTAAGTCTTCTGGAAACATTTCCGGAAATTCACATACAACCGGTACATCAAACAGTTGTGGTATTGGCATCTCCACATCCTTTATGTACACCAAGTAGGGGCTACATCCACGCCGCATGCACTTTCCCGCCACCGCCATCGAATCACTTTCGGGATCGTAGTGATTCGATCAACAAAACCGTCACCGAACTCCCGTCAGGAAATGTCAACCGAATCATCTTCTGTGACACATAATATTCACCTTATAGTCTGCCAACCAATCCATTCCTAGGACTACATCGAACCCGGCTAAGGGCATCACGAATGGTCTAACAGGAAATCTATGACCTTCTAATTCTATGTAACAAACTTCTATCATCTTAGAAATCCTGATAGACTTAACTATAGTTGCTTCTACATTGAAGTGATTATCTATACTCCTACTACTAATGGGAAACTTAGCACAGAAAGCAACAAAAATAAAACACTTACTAGCACCATAATCAAATCACACAAACACAAACCCTAACAACCATCATATCAACATCAACACATTCAAAGTAATTATTTTTCATTCATTATTTATTCATGTGTAATCATGAATATGTTTTAATGAAATACATTTGAATCAAATATTTTTGTTTGATTATTAATTGTGCTCTTCTCATTGTGTTTGTCTAAATGGTTAATCATTATTGGTGATATTTAATTATTAAAAACAATTAAAAAAGTTTAATGTTGATTTTGTAAACATTAACTTGACCCCTAATTAACACTGATAATTTTTGTTTGTGATCCTTGAATTCACAAGTGGTATCAGAGTGAAGTGCTCATTAATTCAGATCGATTGATCTATCAGTGTTAATCTCGTTTAATTGTTTGCTTGTTTCACTAGATTTGTAAGTCAATGCTAATTAAATCTATTGTTTCTAAGCAAATCGTTTTGTGTTATTTAATTAAAACAGTGAATTATCTCTCAGCAAGTACTATTACATTTCTTGATTAACTTGGGTCAATATTCAAATCATTTGAATAGTAGATCTTAGCTTTTGATGGACATTGATATATTTTTCATATTTAATTGAAAAAATAGACTGAAAAAATCGTTAATTTGATATTTAATTATCATTGAAAGGATTGACTAATTTGTGACCACAACTGCCTATTTATTATACTTTGAGTTTTGTCACTAATTAGTTCATTTATTAAAAGATACTCTGCAATAGTTAAAATCTTAGATATTAACTAAACATGAGTAACTTTGGTGGATCATCATACCAACCTCCAAAGTTGGAAACAAAAGCAGACTTTAAAAACTAGAAAATCAAGTTCAGGAATCATGTTAATTATAGAGATTCTGACTTATGAGTTTCAATAACTAAAGGTCCTTATATTCCACCCACTCTTGGGCCGGATTATAATGACAACAATCAACCCATAAGTACAAAGGATATGTCACCTGATGTTTCTAAGAAGGTTAAAGTTGATATTAAAGGAAACAACTTGTTTAGTATGGCTTTACCTGAAGATATATTATTCAGGTGTGAGAAATACAAAAGAGAAAATTCCTTGTGAAAGATTCTTCAACACTCTGTGAACGAAGTGATGAAATCAGAAGCATTAGGAAGGACACCCTCATTCACAATATGAAACCTTGTATCATATTGAGGGTAAATCAATTCCTCAACAAGTCCATAGATTTATTCAACTTGTTACAGAGATGAATATCTTGGAGTTGAAATACACAAATGAGGAATTAAACAAGAAGATTCTTCATACTTTGCTAGAAAGTTGGAAGCAAACTGTTTCCATGTTCAAGAACACCATGGATCTCAAAGCAATTGGTTTAGATACACTGGTAGCTAAAGTTGAGGCTCTGGAAATGGATAAGAAATGAAGAAACAATAGTGTGAGAACTCATGTGTCACCCTATCACTTTAAAGAAACAAAAAATGCTGGAAGTGCCTTCATTTCCAACAATGATGATGCTAACTCATGTACTTTGAGTGAAGATGAAGAGAAAGTAAGTTTCTATGCATCAAAACCTTCTAAGAAATCTTCTCAAAGTAAGCCAAGAAAAGATAAAGAAAGAACTAACGTTCAAAGAGACACATCATCAGCAAAGCCTTCATCAAATAATAATCAAATAGAGTCAATCATTGTCATTCTGGACTCTAAAGAACAAAAACAGCTTTTGCAGCTTTTAGCTCAAGTTTTCAAGATTACATTGGAAGCTCATTAACCTCTGCCAACATTTTCCAGCAAGACTTGGAAGAACTACATCCAGTTGTAGTGGAGAAAATGGATCTACAATGGCAAATGGCAATGATTGCTTATAGAGCCAAACAATATATCAGGAGGAATAAGAATTTGGCTGCTGCAATTAAATCATCAAAGATTGGTTTTGATAAGTCAAAGGTTAGATGCTTCAAGTGCAATCTCTATGGACACTTTTTTAGAGAATGCAATGAACAATCAAATCCTAAGTTAGCACAACATCAGCAGCATCAGTCTCACCAAACATCATCATCATAAAGACCTTTCAAGCAACCACAACTTACCAACTCATCCCCACCAGCCACTAATACATTAGTAGGAACAAGTAACTCCATAGAAACTTGGCTGATCATACTTCAAGATGGAACTTGTGACTGGAGTATGTATGAGAAGGAAGTGTTTGAAGAAAATAAAGCTTTAATGGCTCATATGGAAAACAAAGTTCCACCCATGGCTAGTGAGTTAAGTGATAGGTTATGTTCATCCATATGTGGTAAGGAAGTTAAAAGATATAGAGTACATGCTCAATAATTGGCTGATAAAGTTAAAGAAACAATGATTCTGAATGAATCTCATGTAAGAGAACATAAATTATGCCAAATAAAAATTAACTCTTTACAAAAGAATTTAGATAAACTTTTTTAGAAAATTACAGCTTAAAGGCACAAGTTGAGCATCTGACTACTTCCTTAACTAAATCCATGGCTGGTCATACATCAATTGAAGTGAAACTTCAGAAGTTTCAACTTTCTTCTCAGTAGTATGAGAAACTATTAAATTCTCATATTGAATCAAAGAACACATCTGAGTTGGGATATAATATTATGGCACCTCCTATAAACAATAATTACACATCTTTTCCTGAATCAATGACAAATAACTTATCAAATCATTTTGTCCCAAGAACCAAGTTTGAATCAAATTCTAATCAACAAGATATTCATAATAAAACTGAGTTGAATGAAACTGAGTCTTTTGAATCAGAAAAGATCAATCAAAAGGATTCGAAAATTGACTTTGATGAGTGTGATGACTTGGATGATTCTGATGAAAATGATGATGATCTACTAAACAAGGGTAAGAATTTTGTTTTTGAAACAAACATTCCAAAAGTTCTTGAAGAAACAAAGTTGCAATATCCTCCAAAAACAAATAAACATGTTGAAATCTATATGCAAGAGAATAGCTCAGCTAAATGAAATTCTTCAAGAACTACATCAACAACAAAAACCTTCACATGAAGTAATTGAAAAGTGTGCTTCTACTAAGGATGTACACAAATCATCCATGGAGAAAGCAAAGAAGAAGCTATCAGATGATCCTAGCGGAAGATGAAACCTTCGGCAGAAGTTCATACTGTTTCAGTAGATGATCTATGGAAGGCAAAGTCAACAACAATCAAATCAAAACTTCAAATTCTAAAAGAGGATAAATCAACTTCAAAACTGATGAGTGTGATGACTTGGATGATTCTGATGAAAATGATGATGATCAACTAAACAAGGGTAAGAATTTTGTTTTTGAAACAAACATTTCAAAAGTTCTTGAAGAAACAAAGTTTCAATAACCTCCAAAACAAATAAACATGCTGAAGACTATTGGCAAGAGAATAACTCAGCTAAAGAAGGTCTTCAAGAACTACATGAGCATCAAAAACCTTCACATGAAGTACATCAGCAACAAAAACCTTACAAAGAATCAGAAGAGATGTCTTGCAAATGCTATGACATGAAGAACTGTAATACTAAAGAATGTTACTTCAGTAGTTATTGTTCTATTTCCAATATGAACAATGACATGATGTCAGAATGTTACTTTAACAAACATTGTGCTATTTGTAACAAAAGTAATCATTCAACTCAAGAATGTATTTTCGACAAAAAGAACAAGACAAAGAGCACATAGAAGACACAATCACATAAAGCTGAATCAACACTGAATCCACTGTTTATGAAAAGGATTCACAAAATAAAAAGTCATAACAAAAGCAAAAAGCAAAAACCAAAGCAGAAAACATCCACTGATATCAACTTTTGAAGAAAAGAACAACATTCCAGCAATCAAAAACACCTCACAAACGGGTGGATTTGACTGAAAAGGAAAGAAATGCTCATGGTGCTTTCTTTGATAATTTTGAAATGGGATCTCATGTACCTCATTCAAAATCAAAATATTGTGAAACTTTCAACAATCAAGAATCATTATCGAAACCAAAGAATCAATTCCACAAAAATAAGGTGAATGAAGAAGAGATTAAGAAACCAGGACCTAGTGCATCAACATCATCTTCAATAGAATCATCCTCACCTACAACAACTCAGAATGAATCAAACAAAACTAAAACATAAACTTCAAGACATATTCATAAAGGAGTAACAATTTTAGACACTACCGCCAAACCCAAGATCATTAAAGGTTGGGTTGTCAATTCTAACTCATTTATTTCTATGTACAGGAACAATCCTGGAAAACTGACAACAAGTGGTATGTTGATAGTGGTTGTTCCAGGCGTATGACAGGAAACTGTTCATTCCTTATGACTTCAAACATAAAAATGCTTCATATGTGGCATTTGGTGGGGATAAGAAGGGAGGTAAAATTGTTGGTGAAGGAATGGTAACTAATGGGGTGCTCAAATTTGAGAAAGTAACTATTGTGAAAATTTACAATATAAATTACTAAGCGTGTCTCAAATTTGTGATCAAAATTATACCATATTATTTGTTAACACTAACTATTACATTCTTAAGCTAAGTTTTTCTATTCTATAAGATTGTGTCCTTCTTAAAGCATCAAGAAAAGGAACACATATGTGTTGGATATGAACAACACCTGTCTCACAACACATGAAACATGCCTCCAATCTAAGTCATCAGAAGATGAATCTCAATTGTGGCATAGATGGCTTGTCCATTATAACATGAAGAACATGAACAAATTAGTGAAAAATGAATTAATCAATGGATTGCCAAAGAAAGAGTTTTATTGTTCAAATCATTATTCTTCTTTTTATAAAGCAAAAAAACATAGAGTGTCTCATAAATACAAAACTATCAATACAAATACTACACCACTCAATTTGCTTCACATGGATCTGTTTGGTCCAACCAATGTAATGAGCATTGGAAAGAGGCAATATTATTTGGTGGTAGTTGATGATTTCACTAGATTTACATTTTTATTTTTCTTAAAACAAAAGAGTGAAACATCATGAAACATTAATGGACTTTGTCTTCAAGATTGAGAATCAACTTGATTAAAAGTTAAAATTTTCAGGAGTGACAATGGGACTGAATTTGTTAATTCTGACTTGATTCCTTGTGCAGGAACAAAGGTATTGCAAGACAATTCAGTGCACCAAGAACTCCACAGCAGAATGGAGTGGCTGAAAGAAGAAACATAACACTTATTGAAGCAGCTAGAACACTGCTAGCTAATTCCCAATTGCCTATCACCTTCTGGCTTAGGCAGTGAATACATCATGCAATTTTCAAAATAGAACATTGATTGTCAAAGAACATAACAAAACACCTTATGAGCTTTTATTTAAAAGAAAACCCTATATAGGATAGCTTTGAGCTTTTGGGTGTCATGTATATGTTTTAACATAAAAGAACAATGGGAAAAATTTTAGAAAAAGCCTATCATGGTTTCTTTGTTGGATATTCTTTAACATCTAAATCTTACAGGATCTACATTCCACAACAAAAATTGTGGAAGAAACTCCTAATGTATCTTTAGATGAATCTGTATTTACTAAATCAGTTAAAGGATCATCATGGTTGTTTGATATAGATGCTTTAACAGAGTCATTTAACTCTGGTTATTTGAATAATGCAGAATCTAATGATATATGCTATCCATTTGTTCCCCCAATTTGAATGAAGTATCATTATCTACTAATCCTCCAAGGATAAACACTTCATCAACAACTAGTGACTCTGCATCCGCAGATGTACATTGTGTATCCGGAGATAAGAATAATGCATCTGTAACTGTTCCAGGCTCTCAAGAAGATGCAACAAACATAGGAATGATTCATCAAGTCCTCATATCCCATCCGGAGAAGTTCATGTAACTCCTATGGATGAACAAAATGCTTCCGGAGAAGTTCATGTAACTCCTACGGATGAACAAAATGCTTCTGGAGAAGTTCATGTAACTCCTACGGAAAACAGAATGCTTCCGGAGAAATTCCTACGGAAGACACTAATTATTCTTCTCATGACGAAACTCAGAAAGACTAGTCAATACTCAATGATAAATAAGAGAACACTTTGACTACATCCTAAATTCACAATCTTGATTGGATCAGTGTACACCGATGGATATGGCTAACTTGGAATCATCTATTCCAGTTGAATCAACTCCATCAACAAGAATCCATAAGACTCATCCAATAAACAACATTATTGGAGATCATACCAAAAGAACTACAAGAAGCCAAAGTGGAACTGCCAACATCTGTCTTTTCACTTGCTTTCTTTCACAAGTGGTTTCTTCAAACATCCATACTGTTCTAAAGGACAATAGCTAGATTAAAGCTATGCAAGAAGAGTTTCAACAATTTAGAAAGCAAAAAGTTTGGAATCTAGTTGCTTTACCTGAAGACCAACATCTAATTGGAAGTAGATGGCTCTTCAAAAATAAACTAGATGATAGAGGTATAATTGTAAGAAACAAAGCAATGTTGATTGCACAAGGATACACATAAGAAGAAGGAATAGACTATGATGATGTTTTTGCACCATTTGCAAGAATTGAAGCCATAAGAGTGTTCCTAGCATATGCATCATATAAGAAGTTCACTGTGTATCAAATGGATGTCAAGTGTGCCTTCCTATATGGGAAAATTTATGAAGAAGTCTATGTATCATAGCCCCCTGGACTTGAAGATCCTCATTACCCACACACGGTATACAACATGATAAAGCTTTGTATGGTCTGTACCAAGCGCCAAGAAAGTGGTTTGAAACACTCTCATCTTTCTTGCTCAAGCATGGATACAAAAAGGGAACCATTAATGAGACTCTCTTTCTCAAACAAGAACATCAAGATCTCTTAGTTGTTCAAATTTATGTTGATGATATTATATTTGGATCAACTAACAAGAGATTGTATGTAAGCTTTGAAGAATTGATGAAATCAGAGTTTTAGATGACTTCAATAGGAGAATTAACTTTCTTTCTTGGTATACAAGTTCATTAGAAGACGGACAGGATTTTCATTAATCAAGAAAAATACATACTTCAAATATTGAAGAAGTACAACCTTGCTCATACTTCATCATGCAGAACACCAACATCAACAATTGAAAAGATTGTATCTCCTCCTAAAGGAAAAACTATCGATCAAAGATTACATAGATCAATCATAGGATCACTTATGTATTTAACTACTAGACCTGACATCATGTTTGATGTGTGTGTTTATGCTAGATACCAATCAAATCCAAAAGAGTCTCATCCGAATGCTGTGAAAAGAATTTTCACATATCTCAAAGGAAAACCAGGACTTGGACTTTGGTATCCAAAAGATGGTGATTTCACTCTATACTCATATTCAGACAGTGACTTTGGAGGATGCAACAACAACAGAAAATCCACAACTAGTGGATGTCAATTCTTACGACCAAGACTAGTTTCATGGCAGTGTAAGAAGCAAACAAATGTATCTATATATACAGCAGCGGATGAGTACATAGCTACTTCATCAGGTTGCTCTCAAGTCCTTCGGTTACAAAATCAATTGCTTGATTTGAAGGATTCTATATGCCCTAGACACGTAGAATACTGATGCGATTAGTACGTTATGATCCAAGTCGGGTTATACACAATAACAAGCTTCGCAAACACCAATTAATATTTAATTGATGATATGAACATGCAATTAAATATTTACACCAATTTAGAAAATGGGTTTTCTAAATAAGTTGCATATGAGATGGAACAACTTATTTGAATATTTTGTTCAATAATATTATTTGAAGTGTTTTCTTAAATAAGTTAGAAAACACCAATAATAATGAGAAATTATAACTTGTACATACAATTAAATGGTTAATTGTATGTCTAGTTACAAGACCATTTTAATGTGTGCATGTGCTATGTTTAAAAGGGGGAAAACCCCTTTTGAATTGGAATCCGGCCAACCCCCCCCCCCCCCCCCTTTATTCTTATTGGACTAGTTTACTTTGAAATGTACACATATTATCTTGTCTTGGGGGCTCTTTTTCTCCACCATTCTCATTACATGCAAAAGAAAAATAAAAAGGCTCTCTCTCTCTCTCTGAAAAACGCATGGTTCTACCAGCTTGTTTTAGAGGTTTTTGAAGCCCTTTTGGTGGTGAATCTTCCTAACAAGAAGGTATTTGCAAGGAGGCTTGGGGTATACAAGCTTGAGGACTTCTAATCTTCAAGTTTTGGCCGATTTTTCAGCATCTTTCCCACCTTTTCTGTCGACTTTTGAAGGCTGTTTTAGAAGGTAGTTATGGCAGCCCTTTGTGGCTGTCATATTATGTTGTTTTATGTTTACATAGCATGTATATTCACATATAATGATCCTTTGATATATGGGTTTGTTTTATACATTAATATGGTCACCTAATGAACATATTTTCAGCCTATAAACAAGTTTATAAAGTTGTAATTCCGCTGCGTTTTCAGAATGTTTAAGAGGTTAAACTGTGATTTTATGTTCTTACAAACCCTTCAATGGCATCTAGAGCCGGTTATGTGGATAGCACGCTTGTTTGTATCCTTTAAAATTTTGTTTTATGGGATTTTATAACCCTTTTAAGGGCTGAAATGTTCTTGTATGTTGAATCCCCAAGCTTTCAAGGTTATATCACACATGCTTGTGATTAAACCTTGAAAGATATGTATGATGATATGTATATTGTTTGGACAATGTTTGAAACCCGTATTTTCAGTTTATGATGGCTGAAAATCATGGGTTTTAATGGGGATTCTTAGTTATATTTGGATGATATGATGTATGTTCATATTGGTGCATAACCTAGCTTAGTCCTTGTGTTGTTTGGTTTGGATTGAATGTATTTATTTGATTATATTCATTCAATGGGGTTGTATATTAATTTGTTCTTTTTTAAAATGTATTTTGTCTATTTATTCATTGGGATGTAATAAGAGATTAGGAGTAATTTCTTTTTACTAGAAAATATGTATTAGGATATATATTTTGTAAAAGAAGATGCTCGGGAAGGAAGCACAAGAGGAAGAGACAAAAGAAGGACTTGAAGCATATGGATGCAAGTTCAAGTGGGGTCTATGAAGACCTCAATTTTGTGTTGTATTCAACCCTTAAGAAAGACCGAATGACCGCACTTGTGATGGCAAACAAGTGTGGTCATAATAGTAGCTATGGTTATGCACATTATGGTTGTTTATATTATGCTTGTTTGATTGTGGTTTTATGAATGATTGTATGATATTTGGATATGATAAACAATCTCAATAAAAATGATCTTAACAGGCTAATATAAAATGGTTCTTAATCATTAAGTGTTAATAAATGGTTATTAAAAGGATTAATGATTTTATAATAAAATGGGTTTTATTAAAAGAACCATAGGGTATCTTGTATTTGAAAGCATGCAAATACAAGTACATAGAGTTTTCTAAACTAGAATTTTGAAATCTCTAAACTTTTGTCAAACAAGTTTAACACCATCCTTTTGCACAACACTTGAGTCATTTGGAAACTCTTAATGGGATAAAGGTCACCAAACCATTTAGAGGGAACTTATGACTTAAGGTGGGGATACCATATTGGTGGGATAAAGGTCACCTAACCACTTATGTGGGTAAACTCACATGTGTGTGCAAGTAGGGTAACTTGATTTTTAAACCATGTTAAATGGATCACCTACAATATGGTTTCCAAATGGTGTTGATGGGATTAACATGCTGACTTTACATATGATGTTTAAAGTTGATCCCATACCTCTAGAAGTTGCAAATGGTTGCAACCGTCAATGGTTGACCACCTTATTAATTTAAATCGTGGGATAAAGGTCACCTAACCAAAATTTAAATGTAATGTTGGGTTCTAGTTTTTAATATAAAAATGACCTTAAAAGGCATTAATTATTGAAAAATAAGCAATTTGAAAATACTAAAATAGAACTTTGTTAAATATTGTAGATGGCCACCAACAATGACAATCATGATAACTCATCCGCGTCCACCCAATCATTACGAGCGATCCTCCAAAGGAACGTCTAAATCATAACAATTTCATTGATTGGTAACGAAACTTGAGAATCGTTATCAAGCAAGAGAGACGATCATATGTTTTAGACGACCCTATCCCCGATCAACCTACTGAGGATGATGAGGAGGCCTACAACGATTGGCTGAAGTACACTGAGGACTCCGTCCAAGTGTCTTGTCTCATGCTAGCGAGCATGACTCCGGATCTCCAAAAGGAGTGTCAAGATCATGGAGCTTATGACATGATAACCCAGCTGAAGGAAACGTTCCAACAACAGGCAAGGGTTGAGCGCTTTGAAACGGTTCGAGCACTCCATGCATATCGTATGGACGACAACCATTCAGTTTCATCTTATGTACTTAAGATGAAAAGTCATATTGACCACCTCGAGAGGCTTAATTGTCCCGTCTCGAAGGAATTGGCCACGGATTTGATCCTTAATGGCCTTACCAAGAAGTTCGAGACATTTGAGTTGAATTACAACATGAATGCATGGGACAAGAGCATTGGTGAGCTTCACTCAATGCTTAAAACGGCCGAGGCGGCCATGGGTAAAAGGGTTTTACCCGTTCTCACCATCCATGAAGGTGGGAACAAAAAAAGGCCTCATCCCGCACCCAAGACAATGGTTGCCAAGGGTAAGGGACCAATATGGGGAAATGGGAAAGGTGTGGCAAGGGTGCCACCCAATCCACAAGAGAAGAAGCAAAAGGTTGCTACCAATGACCCATGCTTCAAGTGTGGGGAGATTGGACATTGGGCAAGGAATTGTCCTGTCCATCTCCAAGAGTTGAAAGCAAAGAGGGATGTCGGGCAGACCTCAGGTACAATATACATGATTCATATTGATCTTAATGTTACATCTTCTAACACATGGGTATTGGATACCGGATGTGGAACTCATATTTGCAATTTGTTGCAGGGGTTCACAAGAAGTAGGGACTTCAATCAAGGAGATGTTAGCCTCTTCATGGGCAATGGAACTAAAGTCATAGTTGAAGCTCGTGGGGACTACATCCTAAAACTTCCAAGTGGCTTGGATGTGATTTTGAAGAATGTTTTGTATGCTCCTAGTTTAACTAGGAACATTATTTCAGTATCCCGATTAAGACTTTATGATTATGTATTATCTTTTGTTGAAAATGATATTCATGTTTCTTTAAATGATATGTTCTATTTTAAAGCTATTCCATTAATGGTATTTATGAATTGGTTCATGAAAATACTTTAATAGTTCATTGTACCAAACTAACACCAAAAAACTCAAGTTGGATTTGAGTGATACCTATCTTTGGCATTGTCGCCTTGGTCATATAAACAAGAAACGTATACAAACACTTCAAAAGAATGGTCTTTTAAAAACAAATGAATATGATTCATTTGATGTATGTGAATCTTGTTTACAAGGAAAAATGACTAAGGCACCCTTTAGTGGAACTAACGAAAGGGCAAAAGATTTACTAGGAATCATATATTCGGATGTATGTGGTCCTTTTAAACCAATGACTAGGCATGGTGATATATACTTCATTACCTTTACCGACGATTATAGTAACCATGGTTATGTGTACTTATTAAGGCATAAATATGAAGCTTTTGAAACGTTCAAGATCTTCAAGAATGAAGTAGAAAATCAACTCAACTAGTCGATTAAAGTTCTCCGCACAGATATAGGAGGTAATACCTAAATGATGCTTTTCAAGATCATCTTAGGAGTTGTGGGATTGTCTCACAACTCACTCCACCTGGAACACCATAACATAATGGTGTGTCTGAGAGGAGGAATCGAACCTTATTGGATATGGTTTGATCTATGATGGCTAGAAGCACATTTCCTCTATCATTTTGGGGTTTCGCTTTGCTCTCCGCGGCCCGTATTCTAAATGTGGCCCCAACCAAAAAGGTGGAAAGGACACCTTTTGAGATATGGCATGGAAGACTTCCATCCCTATCATACTTAAGGTTTGGGGTTGTGAGGCTTACGTTAAGACTCCCACCCCAAACAAATTGGAAGTCCGATCCACCCGGTGTATCTTTATTGGACATCCTAGAGATTCTATGGGATATTATTTCTATGATCCACCGGACAAAAGGTGTTTGTTGCCAGAAAGGGTGAGTTCTTAGAGGCAAAGTTCCTAATAGGAACTAGCAGTAGAACAGTGGATCTTGAGGAGGATTAACAACCACAACCTGATGCACGTCTGGTTGAAACTAGCACTCAACATGAGGATGTTGAGGATGATCAAGCGGTTGATCAATACACACAAACGTTCGCAGAAGTGGTAGAACTAGTAATCCACCTGAAAGATATGGATTTTTCATTGATGGATGTATGTGGTACATTCAGGTGAACCAACCACGTACCAGAATGCAGTGTCCAATTTGGATTATGACAAGTGGTTTGAGGCCATGAACGTTGAGATGCAATCCATGTATGACAATCAAGTTTGGGAACTTGTCGTACCACCTCTTAATTCCAAATAGTTGGAAGCAAGTGGGTTTTCAAGATGAAAACCGATATGCATGGAAACTTGGATACTTATAAAGCTAGACTTGTAGCAAAGGGTTTCACTCAAACTCAAGGGGTTGACTATGATGAAACTTTCTCACCTATTGCGATGCTAAAGTCTATAAGGATATTGTTTGCCATAGCTGCTCATTATGATTATGAGATTTGGCAAATGGATGTCAAAACCACTTCCTAAATGGATATCTTGAGGAAGATGTCTATATGGTTCAGCCTGAAGGTTTTGTCGATCCAAAACATCCTAATAAAGTATGCAAGTTAAAGAAATCAATCTATGGATTGAAACAAGCATCGAGAAGCTAGAATCATCATTTTGATGGGGAGGTAAAGAAATTTGGCTTCATCAAAAACGCTGATGAGGCTTGTGTGTATAAGAAGGCTAGTGGGAGCACAATAACTTTCCTAGTATTGTATGTTGATGACATACTACTATTTGGAAATGACATTCCAACCTTGGAAGGTGTAAAAACCTGGCTTGGAAGTTGTTTTCCATTAAGGATCTTAGAGAAGCCGCCTATATTCTGGGAATAAAGATCTATAGGGATATATAGAGGTGGTTGATTGGTTTGAATCAAAGTGCATACATTGATAAGATCTTGAAAAGGTTCAAGATGGAGAACTCTAAAAAGGGTATCGTACCTATTCAAAGAGGAATGATATTGAGTACGACTCAATGTCCTAGCTCAAAGGATGAGCAAGATTAAATGAAGGCAGTCCCATACGCATCTGCTATTGGATCCATCATGTATGCAATGATATGCACTCGACCGTACGTGTCATGCGCCTTAAGCATGACAAGTCGTTACCAGCAAAATCCTGGAAACAGTCATTGGATGGTTGTTAAGAACATACTTAAGTACCTAAGGAGGACAAGAGATATGTTCCTAAACTATGGATCTGGTGATGAGGAACTCGTTGTAAAAGGTTACACGGATGCGAATTTCCAAACCGATCGTGATGATTCTCGGTCACAATCGGGATATATTTTCATTCTGAGTGGAGGAGCGATCTCATGGAAGAGCTTCAAACAGGATGTGGTGGCTCTATCAACTACATAATCAGAATATGTCGCCGCCTCATTGGCAGCTCAAGAAGCTGCATGGTTGAAGAAATTCATTGCCGATCTAGGGGTTGTCCCTTCCATTCAGGACCCCCTAGAGTTCTTTTGTGATAACGAGGGTGTGATTGCTCAAATCAAGGAACCTCATGCTCATCAAAAGACTAGGCACACTGAGTGGAGATTCAACTACATACGAGATGAAGTTGAAAAGGGAAAGATATGTATTCGCAAAGTTCACACGCATCAAAACATTGCGGATCCTCTCAAGAAGCTCCTTGAAAAGGCAAAGCATGAAAGTCATGCTTGTGCCATGGGACTTCGATTTTCTAGTGATTAGATTTGATATGGAAATTTTGTATTTGGATATGTGGAACTCTCGATTATTTGAATAAAATTATTTGGTTATAATGTTTCAATTAATGTTCCAATCTAGCATGTTTAATCCATGAGTAAATTGTTTACTCTAAATGTCCGTAGTCGTTCATACTTGTGGGAACAAGTGTGAGGGTAAGATTATTATGAACTTGAATTGGTTGACATTCATAAAGATGAATATAGAGCAATGGGTTGTTACCAAGGTTCATAGATATTTGTGGGATACAAATATTGGACTAACCCGCATCTCAAATTTTACTACATGGAATCTTATTGATTGATCATAAGTAAATTTGAGTAAAGGCGAATATCATTGGTATCCTCCGACCTGAGATACATATTGGGTTTTGATATTCACCAAGTATTATGCGTTGAGCTGATTCTTCACTATCTTGAAATAATGGACACTACATAAGGGTATGTTCAGGTATGAAACGAGGTGTTTGTGAGAAATGTATGTAGTCAAGATGGAATTTGTTCCTCTTATTCGTTGAGAGTTAGATGTCTAAGGCCTGATAAGTTAAATCAACAAGGAATGATCACTCTGTGTTCTTGGATTTAACATGACATCTGTAACAAAAGGATAGATGATTGATTCACCTAAATCATTTCAAGTAGGATACTTGAATAAGATGATGTTATTGAATGGCTATAAGTCATGCGTATTAAGGGTAGTAAACCGTTGTTAGGCGGTATTTACTGCTTGCATCAATCTTCTATGAATCTTAGGCAAGTGGGAGATTGAAGGATTCTATATGCCCAAGACACGTAGAATACTGATGCGGTTAGTACGTTATGATCCATGTCGGGTTATACCCAATAACAAGCTTCGCAAACACCAATTAATATTTAATTGATGACATGAACATGCAATTAAATATTTACACCAATTTAAAAAATGGGTTTTCTAAATAAGTAGCACATGAGATGGAAGAACTTATTTGAATATTTTGTTCAATAATATTATTTGAAGTGTTTTTTTAAATAAGTTAGAAAACACAAAATAATAATGAGAAATTATAACTTGTACATACAATTAAATGGTTAATTGTATGTCTAGTTACAAGACAATTTTTAATGTGTGTATGTGTTATGTTTAAAAGGGGGAAAACCCCTTTTTGAATTGAAATTCGGCCAACCCAATAATATTATTTGAAGTTTTTTTTAAATAAGTTAGAAAACACAAAATAATAATCAGAAATTATAACTTGTACATAGAATTAAATGGTTAATTATATGTCTAGTTACAAGACAATTTTTATGTGTGTATGTGTTATGTTTAAAAGGGGGAAAACCCCCTTTTTGAATTGAAATTCGGCCAACCCAATAATATTATTTGAAGTTTTTTTTAAATAAGTTAGAAAACACAAAATAATAATCAGAAATTATAACTTGTACATAGAATTAAATGGTTAATTATATGTCTAGTTACAAGACAATTTTTAATGTGTGTATGTGTTATGTTTAAAAGGGGGAAACCCCCTTTTTGAATTGAAATTCAGCCAACCCCCCCCCCTTTATTCTTATTGGACCATTTTACTTTGAAATGTACACACATTAACTTGTCTTGGGGCCTCTTTTTCTCTACCATTCTCATTACATGCAAAAGAAAAATAAAAAAGCTCTCTCCTCTCTCTCAAAAACCCCACGGTTCTAGCAGCATGTTGTAGACGTTTTTGAAGCCCTTTGGTGATGAATCTTCCTAAAAAGAAGGTGTTTGCAAGGAGGCTTGGGGTATACAAGCTTGAGGACTTCTAATCTTGAAGTTTTGGTCGATTTTTCAGCATCTTTCCCACCTTTTCTGTCGACTTTTGAAGGCTGTTTTAGAAGGTAGTTATGGCAGCCCTTTGTGGCTGTCATATTATGTTGTTTTATGTTTACATAGCATGTATATTTACATATAATGATCCGTTGATGTATGGGTTTGTTTTATACATTAATATGGTCACCTAATGAACATATTTTCAGCATATAAGAAAGTTTATAAAGTTGTAATTCCGCTGCGTGTTCAGAAAGTTTAAGAGGTTAAACTGTGATTTTATGTTCTTACAAACCCTTCATGATTATGGTTATAATTTCCTTCAAACTCCCATTTACATTGACATTTCATTTGCAATTTTTATAACTTCTACTCCTGTGCAACATAGTAAAACAAAGCATATTGAAATAAGATATCATTATCTGAGAGATTGCTGAGAAAAAGGTTTGATCAAGTTAGTCAAAGTGGATACAACAAATCAGCTTGCTGATTTATTCACTAAAGCCTTTGATTTAGTTTATTTAATTTTCTAATTGGGTCTCTGGGAATGAATTAACTTAGAATAGTCACTATGAACAAACAAAGAAAGGCATGTGTGTGTCCTTGTAGATTGTCTTAGTAAAAAAAATTTTTTTTGTATTATATTTCAGCATGACATATGTTTGGGAAATGGTAGTATGCTATGCCATTGCTTCTACCTGAATTCTTAAATATCATTAAAATTTGATCTAGTTACTTATATGTGAGTTGGTTCAGCATTAGTGGAAACTACACTTAGTGCATGCCAAACATAATGCAAAGTGATTGTTTGTGGGAAACTTCATTTTGAGGTTACAGAAAGTGAGTCTTATTCTAATGTGACCAAATCACTCATCTAAGCACCCTATGTACCGACACTTTATAATATCTATCTTTACAAATCTTACTCCCTCTGTTTGTGTAAACAAAAACCTGGGTGTATGATCACCATGGTTTACATTTGTAACCAACTGGTGAAATGATCATGATCCTCATCATCCCTCTGTTTGTGTAAACAAAGACCTGGGTTGAAGGCACCTCTATTTTACATGAGTAAAGACCTGGTGACATGATGATGATCTTATCTAAGCTCTTAAAAGAATCCTCTCTCATCAACTATATATTAATTCTAGAGCTTTTTCATCAATGCATTAATGAGATGTCCAATGATCTCAAGATAGAACTTATAAATTAAAGTACATAGTTTCTAATTGTGAAAAAGTGATAATTTGACTCACAAAGGGAGGACAAACTCTAAGTGAATTGAATATGAAGCCCATAACAGTTACTCTCTAATAAACATAAAAACATGATAAACAACATGCCTAGCTCATACAATACTCTTGCACGGATTTAAGTGGACTAACATACTTGCAATCAGAACTAAGATCAGGTATCATTTCAATAAATTAACTCCTCAGAAAGATGCTTACTATTATAGTATGATCCCATTGTATGTGAATACATGCTTATACATATCCCAAAATTTTAATTTTGTTCAGCTAATTTCTTTCTGTTTGGTCAGTCATGTGTCTTACACGCTATTCTTCTTAGAAATTTATGATAAATGCATTCATTCATCATTCATCACAAAATGGGGAGTAGAATCATGAAAATAAGTTTACAACAAAATTGTCAAATGAATGGTCAATATGATGGAATTGGAACTTGAGCACTACCTTGCTTTTTGGATACATGAAGTTTTTAAAATTTAAACCTTCTTGTGCATAATTATCATGAACACAAAGTTAACAAGGTCCATTAGCAATAAATGGTTCTAAGAAATTGACTAAGATCATACAATAAAATAAGTTTTAACCAGTGCATTTCAAGCATCAACAAAAGCTACAATGCATTTAGCATCAGCAAAAGCTACAGTGTGAAAACTTAATTAAATTTGTCCATCCGTAGATTGGTAAACTATGAATGAGCCAACACTCAAAAGTATAATCTAATTTCATAGATTGGTAACCTATAAAAATTTAAGTTATACTTGATTAGTAGAAGTATTTAAGTAATCCATAGATGATCTCCGGAAGATCTAAAAAATACGGATAAGTTAAATTCGATAGAGGGTCCCACATCATTAAATAATTGAAATTAATGTGTCTAAGAGAGTATAAATTATGTCTTTGTCTTAAATATTCATTATTCACTTTTTCAGACTTACAAAACGCACTCAACATACATTTTTCCCTCTTTCACAAACATTCAAAATCACCACGTCAAAACATCAAACAAACAAATAATCCTGATTTCAGATCATTGTGTTCAAGGTAAAGTATGCCGTCATTATCAATAATGAACTATTTGGTTCTTGGTTATCCTCACAACTGTTCACATTCTCATGTTAATAATGTTAATTCTAACATAATCTTCTTTATTATTATGAACAGATGGCTAATCGATTTGCAAGAGAGCACAATGTGTGTGCTTTCTTACACCCTGACGATCTTGTTTCAGAAGTATGTCGAGACATTATACGCTATCTCAAAACATCTTGGTTGTTTTATGCCTTATCAATGGAGCCGGTGATACATCAATTGCATATTACTGACTTTTGGAATTCCACACGAATAGAAGAAGATGGAGAAGTTGTCATGGTGGAAGAGAAGAATCAAAGACTGAGGATGAATGAGCAGACCATAAGGAGGGTTCTAGAGTTGGGAGATCTAAAAGCTGGTCATCCTGATGTGTTTGAAAATGAATATATAGAGAGAGTATTCAATCTAATTCGATATGATGGTGACTTCGAGAAGGGGGAGATCAAGAAAGGAAGACTGTGCAAGCCATACAGATTTCTCTATAACATTTATCTTAAGTGCATCTCTAACAAGAAAACTGGACTTGACAAATTTTCAAGGCACATTTCTTCAGGGGTCATTGTTATCTTTGAGGGAAGAACTTATAACTACTCCAAGTACATCTACAATTGTATATGTGATCACATCAGAGTGCAAAAGGCTGACATGATGTAAATGTTTCCAAGGTTTCTACAACTGATCATCAATGTTGATCTGCGTGGTATTGTAATAGATGGTGATGTGTTTGTTCAAGCACACTTAGGGAGATATGTTTTGAACAAGATCAGTGGGAAGTATGAAGGAGGTGACATGCCCATGTTTGCTTATGCGATAGATGTAAATGCAAACATTCCTCAAGAATTGATATGGGAAGAAGCTCAAGAGAGGCCATCTACTAAATCTGTGCAAGCCTCATCTTCATCTCCTCAATCACCTATTTACCAACAACCTTAAACAACCAAATCACAATCACCAACCAGCCAAAACACTCAACCAATCTCTCCAATCCACCATTTATCACCAAATCAACCTCTAACACCCCAATCACAATCTCTAGCTAGCCAAAACACTAAGAAAATCTCTCCTACTCACCCACTTTCATGAAATTATTCTCCAACTACAGAAATGCAATCCACTAAAAGCTTTTACATAAGAGAGACAGCCTTAGCATCACAAGCCAGTACTGTTCAATTGTCACCAACCAAGACTGAATCCCTTGCCCATTCAAACAATACCGAACCCAATCTCTATGGTCATTGACCATGAGCAAAAACAACAACCACATGAAGAACAAGTTGAGCAAGTAGCTTAGTCCTGTTCAAGCTTAGCTAGTGTAGCACCTAAAGATGTGACTGATTGCCGCTCAACATTAGGAAGAAGAAGAATAAGAAGCAACTATGTTGATGTAATTGCTTATAATAAAAATGATCTTAGTGATCATGATATCCTAGTGAGCAAAAGTTATATGGTTGTTGAATATAACAAGCTTGTTGTCAAGTCAAACTATAGAAATCAAAGAATTCAAGAGTTGAAAGGGATGATATAAGAAAAGGATAATCAGCTAATGCAGCAAGAATAAAGAAATAAAATACTAAGAGAAGATGCACAATGCAACAATTATGTGATTGATGCTCTTCTACATCAAGAATCTGAGCTCAAAGAATCAGTGAAGTTTGTGAGAGATGAAAATGTGAAGCTGATGATGAAAATTGATGAAATAACCAACTCTATCTCTGCTCAATCTGCTTTGTTGAAATGAATAGAAGAAGAGTTTGAGGAGCTGAAAATGAAAATCTGTGTCGTGGAATCTAATGCTACTCCTGCAACAAATCAAACAAAAGAATCTTATGAGACCACAAAGCAAATCATACAATACAGAATAAAAAGGAAGTACTTGGGTTTTGTGAAGAAAGAGGTGATTGAAATACAAGATTAGCCCAAAAGATCAATATTTATTGAATCTTCATCCTTAAAGCCTTTGTCTCCCACTGAAACAGTAAGTAATGTAGAATGCAATGAGCTCACAAAGGATAACTCTAACAAAGATTAGAAAGAAGAAAAGGTTGATGACCTACTGACCACTAAAGACATACTTGAAGAAAGGATAGAATCTTCAATGTTTATGACCATAATCAATCATGGATTCCCGTATGACTTAGTGGAAAAGCTGAACATGAATGAAATGAAGGATCTGCTAAAAGAGTTTGAGCTTGCCAGATTCATGATTCCAACTATGACTATGAAGCATTCACAACTTTTCAAGCCATTCAGAAAATCAAGAAAGATCTAGGCCACTATGATACAGCAAAGCCTAGCAAATACAATATGGTCTATTGGCTACAAGTCACAACTACAAGGCATATAAGCTTAAAGGAAGAACAGTTGGTGGGCTGAGAATGATGATGGATCATGTCATGGCTGTTATGTTGGATCTTGTATGCCCAAGACACATACAAGATTGATGTGGTTAGTACGTTATGATTCAAGTCGGGTCATACCAAATAACAAGCTACACAAACACCAATAAATGTTTATTTATTGATGAGACATACAAATAAATATTGACACCAATTTAGAAAATGGGTTTTCTAAAACATTGCTTTGTAATAGAACAATATTATATGGATAGTTTGTTCATGAGATATTATTTGTTTCATTATTTATAAAATTAAAATAGGTTTTAGTTTTATAAAGTAAGGGGTTAAAAGAGTACAAGTTCATTAATGTTTCAAAATGGGGGGAACCCATTTGAAAACACATTTCGGCCGCCCCATGTGGGGTCTTTAGTCTTGGTTGTTTCAAGGCTTAATACTTACTTGCACTCTTCCAACTCTCCTCTCTCCAAGACACACTCTCTCTCACACACACAAGCAAAAGAACCTCCCAAAACCAGGCTGAAAATCAGATTTAGAAGCTGGAAAGGGGCTGAACTTTTGGTTCTTGGATGACCTAAGGAAGAGGTTACTTTGGTGTTGCATCCTAACAAGCAAGTGTTTGAAGAGCTTTTGGGTATCACAACTTGTGGCTCTCTCTCTTGAGGTTGGACATTCAACAACATCTTCATATTCATCTCATACATCTACAACATTTGTACAAGAAAGATAGCATACTATTTCACATACATTTTGATCTTTATTCTTGGGTTTTGTTTGTTGTTTAATATGGTAAAAATTTTCAGATTATAAACCATATATTAAACTCCTTTTTCTATTGTGTTTTCATAGTTTAAATGGTTAAACTAGATTGTTTTACATGTGACAAAACCCAACAATGGCATCTAGAGCCGGTTATGTGGAATATGTGCTTCAAAAGGTCTTGAAAAATTAGTTTTCATGGACTTTTTCAACCCATTAGGGGCTGTTTTGTTGTGGATGTATGAATCCCTTATATTTCAAGGTTTAATCTTGCATGCTTTGGTTTAAACCTTGAAAGTTTACATCAAATGGTTGATTGTGTGGTTTGGACAAACCTTAAAATTTTAGTCCATATTGGCTGAATTTTAGGGCTGAAATAAGGGATTCATTGTTGTTCTCCGATGTGGAATGTGTTTCATATTATGGTGCATAACATAGCCTTGTCCTTATGTGTTTGGTTTGGTTGATTGTGTTCTTGTCATGTTGGTTTTGTTTCTTGAAAGGTTGTAATTGTGATTTGTATCTCTTATGCACGGGTGAACTCATGCAGTTATATTGAAAAAGTAGATTCTTGTGATTTAACTAAATCATTATGCATTTGTGTGTATCCATCTTAGTTCTTTTGATTGGTGTTGACTTCTCTGATTGATTGTTTGTTAAGTTACAAACTCACACCTGGTGGTGATATGAATAACCATGAGATCTGCTTACTGCATCTGCTCACTTCTTTGTTATGAGTCATCATTGAACTAAAGTGACGAGGTATCCTCTGTTTTAAGTCATTACAGAGCTGAATATTCTCACCTAATGCAAAAGATGCCAATATGCACAATCCATTCAAAAGTCCAAAATGGATGTCCTATGATTCTTATGAGTCATCTCTATCTAATTCTATACTAAACGGATTCAGGGATTACCTAATTTCTTGTCCATGATGGTTTTCTTTGAGATTATCAATGGGTCTACAATGTGATTCTCTTATTGACCTAAACTTGAGATATGGTTATACATATTTGTCAGGTTTATAAGTTAAGTAAAAGTGCTTGCATGCATACCTTGACGAGGGTTGGACTCTCTAAGTCTAAATGTGGGTCACCTAATATCATAAATAATCGAACCTTAATCAATCGGATAATTGAGAAGGTAAGTGTATCGATACTTTTGCAAACGTACTTGTTATCGGTTTTAGATCTACTGTCTCCTTTGGTGCGATAACACTGATCTGGAACACACCTGATATGTATTTAATCAATTTATATGACTCTCTATAATTTCTTTTATTTTAATGTGCTGATTAGTATCTGATATGATCTCACTGTAGGCATATGATTCATTGTATATATTGTATAGTTTTATTCTTATTTATTTTTCTTTTTGCATGATTTATGTGTGCAGGCATGTTGATATTGATTGGTTTTTCTCAATTTTTAACTTATATAAACTTCTATGTTTGTGAACTTAAACTTTTAGGGGGAGTAAAGATTTAAAAAGAGAAAATCAAAATATATGTTTGGATAAAAAGGATGATGCTAAAGTTTACAAGTATGTGTGTGTTCGATATGATACAAAAATGAACCTAAAAAATTCAAATTGTTTTTTATTTGAAATATGGAAAAGCTTCTTGCAACAATTGAGTTGAGATTCTTTAAAATTTTTTGAAAATTTTTATATTTTTTAGACTAAAATGACGGGAAATTAATTGAAAAATAAAAGGTAAATGTTTGTGTGAGAAATTGAATTTTTAAATGATAAGGTTAAAAAGTTAAAGTTTTTATGAAGTCAAAATGTTAAACTTTGACCAAGGGTTGAAAATTTCATGAAGAACAGTGATAATTTTAAAATTAAGGTTTGGATGATTTTAATGAAAAAATTCCAAGTGGTAGACGTATGGAAAGGTTCTCATGCGCCTAAACAGTGCCCATAAGTCTAGTTTAGGAGTATGCTGAATTTTCAGTTTTATGATGAAGTGTTAGGCATTTTGGTTCCAACTCATGCGCCTAAAGAGTAGTCATTGTTGGATCAAGAAGAAGGCCAATGCAACCAAAACTTTGTCACTTAAAGTTATTTTGATGCTGCATGCAAAAGGCTTCCGAAGCTTAGCATGGAACTTCTGAAGGTCGTAGAGTTCTTCCGAAGACAAAATAAAAGATCAACTTCCAAAGACAGAACTCTACTTCCGAAGACAAGTGCATACTTCCGAAGTTCAAGACTTAGAAGAATAAAGTAAAGACCACTTCCGAAGTATGATGAAAAGAAGAAGTCTCCAAGCCTTGGAAGAAGCAGCCTCTTCCGAAGTATATGTGGCTTCGGAAGTACTAACTCTTCCGAAGCCATTTAACCTTCGGAAGACACTGCTATGAACCAGTGGACACAAGTATGGTCTCTGACACTCCACTGCAGACTTCTGATACAGCATAGCTTCTTCCTAAAGAACCATGTTGTTCACCACACTTTATTCCACTGTTCACCTTTTCATGATAGTACATGTTACCAACTTTAGTTGGTAACAAAAGGTATATCAGGGACATGTCCTGACTATCAAATCTTTAGTCTTGTAGTATAGACTTTAGCTATAGGATCCCAGCTGGTATCAAAGTATATCCGACTGTAGATAGTATTATATATAGGTTCTCCTTGTAATTCATAGACACATAGAGATCATCTGCTTCTAAGAGTCTTGTATTTTTGAGTTGAGAATCAATATATAAAAGTATCTTGAAAATTATCTTTCTATGTTATTAGTTACTTTATATATTGTGATCTACTCTTATTGATTCTTCATATATCCGAGTGCTGTTGTAGGTGAGTTTGAGTGAAAACTCTATGTTTAAGTGACAAACACCGATCCCGCAATTGGTAACAGAGCATCTCAGCTCTTGAATGTGTGATCTTATCATCCAAATAAACCTGTTTTTACTCCTCCCAACCACTCACTCACTCAAATGGCCCTTAACAAATCCGAGGTAGAGATGGGAACAATGACAAAAGCTCCCATCATTACCCCTAAAAACTTCAGGTCTTGGAGTAGAAGAATAGAAGGCTTCATTAGATACCAAGACAACAGACTATGGAATTCCATTGTCAATGGACCGTACAAGCCAAAGGTGGCATCACCTGGTGGAAACGGTACCATGATAGAAAAGGCTGTCGAGGACTATTCTGATGAAGACAGAAAGAAAATGGACATCGATAGCAATGCTATGACTATTATCATGACTAGAATACCAAACTCTATTATGGTGGGGTTCGAGGATTGCAAGACTGCCAAAGAATTTTTTGATGCATTTCCTCAGATGTACTCAACCTCCAATGAGTCAAAGAAGGACTCACTGAAGCAGGAGTTTGAGAACTTCACTCATATTGCTGGAAAGACCCTCAGCCAGCAGTACTTCAGGTATATGGATCTTATCTCTTCCCTTCAGTCTGTGAAGATCACTCCTGAACTCAGAGATCTCACCAGAAAGTTCATGAGTGCTCTTCCTAACGAGTGGACATTCTACTATGTCTCTATCAAGAGAACAGAAAACTTGAACACTCTTTCCATGACTAAACTCTACGGCATCCTTCATGGATATCGCCTAGAGATGGAGAGTAAGAAAGGCCACCAAACAAGCAGACCCATGAGTCTTCCTGCTAGCAACGCTTTAATGGTTGCTCAAGGCTCATTATCCCCTCAACCTCAGCATTTCTTGACTTATCAGCAGCCATCCTGCTCTTCTGGACCTTACATCACTTTTCCTGAGACTCCAAGGTCTCAATAGGCTCAACACAACTCCTTCCAAGAAAGTTGTGCCTTTGTTTCAGGAAGTGGACACTTAGGAGATTTTCAATACTGTTTTGATGATCTTGAGTGTTTTAGTCCAGATGATGTAGAATACGTGGACATTATCCAGCACATGGCTCTTTTAACTTACTGAGCAAAGAAGTTCTTTAAGAGAACTTGAAGGCATTTCCCTCAAAACCCAGCTACCAGCAAGTTCGGGTTCAACAAGACCAAGGCAAAGTGTTACAATTGTAACCAACTGGGTCATTTCGCAAGGAAATGCAAGGCTCCCAAGACCAATCCGGGAACCCCACAAGCCTCCACACATCCCTCAACCTCAAAGCCCACTGAGAGGTCAACTGAAACAGCTGCAATGGCTCAAGAAGTTGAATGGTGCTTCATGGTAAAGGATGTGACTCCTACTCAAGCTCTCATGGCCGGAACAGATGATGCCCAGGTATATGAACATCTCTGTACTCCAGCCTGTATAGCTAAAGTTAAACATTATCAGGACTACAATATGGAAATCAGATCTGATATTGAGTCTTTAAAATATTATAAAATCTGAATTTAAAAGATCTGAATCTGAGTATCAAAAGAAAATTGATGAGTTAGAGAAAACTGTATCTCTTTTAAAACATGAACACACCAACTACAAGACTCAAATCAAGGATCTAATGTCCAAATTGTCTAGGGCTCAAGCCTAACTTGTCACTGCTGAGGCTCAGGCCAGGAAGTATGCTATTTCTGAGTAGAACTTCCAAGTTATTCTTGCATCATCCTCCCACTGCATACTCTGTTATCAAAACAAAGAAGGGTTGGAACCAATGAAATTGCTCCGCCACATTGCTATGATTCTATTAGACAACCTAGATGTGGTACTGAAGAGCAAAAGGTTCCAACTGTTGACCCTTCCTTTCCAAAGTTGAAGGATGAGGTATCAATAGTGGCCACCACAGGGAAGGAATAGGTAGATGTACCCATCTCCTCCTGTGAAGATCAAATCCTAACCACTAAAGCCAGAAGAAGCAGAGCTAAAGCTGCTAGAAGAACCGCCAAGAAGGTGGCTGAGTCCAAACTAAAGATTGACCCCAAGCATAAGGGTGTCTTTGTCTCAGCTGGATTCCAAGTGGTAGGTACTTCTGATTCAGGAAAGGAATGTAATACCAGCATTCCTGTCCTACCAAAGGATCAGAAGTTGAAGGGAGAAGTTGCTGATGAAGAAATGAAGCCCATGATATAGCAACCCTCACTTTCCCAAAAGACTAACATTGCATGCATCATGTGTGGACTGCAAAATCACATGGCAAAAGATTGTTACTACAATCCTGCAAGCACACATTATTCAAATAATGTTAGGAAAGAAGTAGTCAAGGGAGGTTTCACATTTGGACCTTTTCAAATGGTTCAAGTAATGAAAAAGGGAAGGCTAGTCTCGGAAGCCAGGTTGCTTTCGGAAGAAACACCTTCTTCCGAAGGAAAAATGGCTTGGAAGCAGGAGCTACTAAGGTTCGGAAGAACAAGAAAACTCCATTGAAATCATCCAAGAAGAAGACTGCTTCGGAAGAAAAGGCGGTGAAGGCTTCTTCCAAAAAGAAAGAAGCTTCGGAAGATGGCCATGCGGCAAAAGCTTGAAGAAGCTCATCCTCCAAGTTCAGCCAAAGGGTGGACTGGAAGATCAAGGAAGATGCTACAGCCCGAACCTCGTCTTCAAAGACCTCTATTGAACCCCCATGCATAACTTTTGGTTCATTATGTCATTATCCTTGGAAGAACCCAAGACCAACAAGGCTTGGGCTTCCAAAAAAACTAATAATATCATCTTATGTGTAGGGACATCCATTTGACAAGAACAACAATGTATGGATTGTAGATAGTGGATGCTCCAGGCACATGACAGGGAACATATCTCTACTTCAACAATTTCAGAACTATGATGGAGGTCCTGTCCAATTCAGAGGTGAGGCTGGAGGATATTTTTTTGGCAGAGGGAGTATATCCAATGGTAAATTAAAAGTTGACAAAGTTCACTTTGTCAAGCAGCTTGAACACAATGTGTTAAGTGTCTCTCAATTCTATGTTCAAAAGCACCAGATGCTTTTCATAGAACAAGAGTGCATTATCCTCAAACCAAGGATGACAATTCCTCCAGAATTTGTGCTTCTTAGATCTCCCAAGAAAGGGGATATGTACAAGCTAGATATGAACAATGCTTCCCCAATGGGTGAAGTATCATGCTTTCTTTCCAAAGCTGATAGTGATGAGTCAACACTATGGCATAAACGTATGTGTGATTTAAATTTTAAGACAATGAATAAATTGGCTAAAATAACTTGGTACATGGATTGCCTAAAAAGAAGTTTTTCTGCAAAAGATAACTGTGTTGCATGCCTGAAACGGAAACACCACAAGACATCTCATAAATCCAAATGTGTTAACTCTATCACTACTCCATTAAACTTACTACACATGGATCTTTTTGGTCCTACAAGTATAATGAGCATTGGAAGGAAATCATACTGCCTTGTCATAGTTGATGATTTTACAAGATTCACATGGGTATTCTTTTTAAGAACTAAAGATGAAACTGCTAAAACATTAAAATCTTTTATTCTTAAAATAGAAAATCAGATTGATGACAAGGTTAAAATCATTAGAAGTGATCAAGGGACTAAGTTTAAGAACTTCATTCTTGACTCATTCTCTAACTCAAAAGGGATTGCCAGACAATATAGTGCTCCCCGAACTCCTCAACAAAATGGTGTTGCTGAGAGGAGGAATAGGAAACTTATTGAGGCTGCTCGAACTATGTTAGGTGATTCAAAGCTACCTCTAACATTCTGGGCAGAGGCAGTCAGCACTGCATGCTATGTGCAGAACAGAGTTCTTGTAGTTAAGCCATATGGAAAGACCCTTTATGAGCTATGGAACAAGAGGCCACCGTTCATTGGCTTTCTAAGGTCCTTTGGCAGCAGGTATACCATACTTAACACAAAGGACAATTTAGCAAAATTTGTTGAAAAGTCGGATGATGCTATTTTTGAGGGATACTCTTATAGCTCCAAAGCTTACAGAGTATATAACATTAAGAATTAACAATTTAAGGAGTCATCCAATGTAGTTGTTAATGAGCACAATCCTTGTGTTAAGGGGAATGGTCCTCATCATATTTTGATTTAGAATTATTTCCAAACTATTCTAAACCATCTTGTGAGAATGTTTTAGATGGAACAGGTGCTCAAAATGATGCTGATGCTAATGCTAATGATCAACTATTTGAGCTTCCCAGACCTAGTCCAAATTCTCCAAGTGCGACAATACACCAAGCTTCTACTATTCACAGATATGATAGTCTATCTATATCAAGGAACAGTGAAGCTTCAACAAGTGAATCACTTACTGAGCCTCAAAACTCATCAGGTGATCCACCACAGCACCAGGCAGAAGGAAGTAGTATATTGAATGAACAAGCAACTATTAATACTACCTCATAGCCAACCATTGATGATGTTTCTCATTCATTCAATCAGTCCTCATTGAATGACTTTGAAACAACAACTGGACAGAGTGCTCCAGTTCCTGAGCAGAATATGTCCAACCTAGACTTATCTCTGCAACTGTAAGTGATTCCTCATCTTAGGATTCACAACACTCATCCAACTGAGAACATCATAGGGGATGTCACTGAGGGTATAAGAACAACAGGACAGAGTCATCAAGGAAATGTATGCTTGTACTCATGCTTTCTATCTCAGATGGAACCCAAGAAAGTAGACTATGCCTTGAAAGATAGTAGCTGGCTTGAATCGATGCAAGAGGAGCTGCTTCAATTCAAGAGACGGAAGGTATGGAACCTATGTCCACTACCATCTAGTCAAGTACCCATAGGCACCAAATGGTTTTTAGAAACAAGAGAGATGATAGAGGCTTGATCATCAAGAATAAAGCAAGACTTGTAGTTCAAGGATACACTCAAGAGGAAGGAATCGATTATACTGATGTCTTTGGACCAGTTGCAAGACATGAGGCAGTTTGGATCTTCCTTGCTTATGCTGCATCCAAGGACTTCACTGTCTACCAACTTGATGTCAAGTGTGAATTTCTATATGGGGATATCGATAGGGAAGTCTATGTATGCCAACCTCCAGGATTTGAAGACCCACAACACCCCAACTATATGTGCAAATTGGATAAAGCTCTGTATGGACTGCACCAAGCACCTAGGCTGTAGTATGTGACTTTGTACTAGTTTCTTCTTAAGAATGGCTACACTAGAGGTACCATTGATAAGACTCTCTTCATCAGCAAGTCTGGAAAGGACATCTTGCTTGTTCAAGTCTATGTCAATGACATCATATTGAGTTCCTCAAATGACCAAATGTGTAAGGACATTGAGAGCATTATGAAGACAAAGTTTGAGATGAGTTCTATGAAAAAAATGTACTTTTTCCTTGGAATGCAGGTAAAGTAGATGAAGGAAGGGTTTTTCATTAATCAATTCAAGTATGTCTTTGACATCTTAGAGAGATTTGAAATGAAAGATTGCAAGCCTGCCAAGACACCCATACCCAGAAACCATAATCTTTGTCCTGACCTTGAGGGGGAGGATACTGATCAACATCAGTATAGGGCAATTATTGGTTCTCTGATGTATCTCACAACTAGTAGACCTGATATCATGTTTGCTACTTGTATCTGTGCAAGATATCAGGCTGCTCCAAAGGTGTCTCACATAGCTGCTGTTAAGAGAATCCTCAGATACCTCAAAGGAGCACCTAAACTAGGTCTCTGGTATCCCAGAAACAAAGATTTCAATCTCTAGGGATACTCTGACACTGACTATGGAGGCTACAATATTGAAAAGAAATCAACATCAGGAGGATGTCAATTTCTTGGTGGAAGGATCATCTCATGGCAATGCAAGAAATAATCCTGTGTCTCTACATCAACTGCTGAAGCTGAATACATTGCTGCTGCTAGCTGCTGTGCTCAACTGCTATGGATTCAAAATCAGATGTTACACTATGGATTCAACTTTATTCCACTGTTCACCTTTTCATGATAGTACATGTTACGAACTTTAGTTGGTGACAAAAGGTAAGTCAGGGACATGTCCTGACTACCAAATCTCAGATAAGACTTTATCCGAGATACCTTAATCTTTAGTCTTGTAGTATAGACTTTAGCTATAGGATCCCAGCTGCTATCAAAGTATATCCGGCTGTAGATAGTATTATATATAGGTTCTACTTGTAATTCATAGACACATAGAGATCATCTGCTTGTAAGAGTCTTGTATTTTTAAGTTAAGAATCAATATATAAAAGTATCTTGAAAATTGTCTTTTTGTGTTCTTAATTACTTTATATATTGTGATCAACTCTTATTGATTCTTCATATATCTGAGTGCTGTTGTAGGTGAGTTTGAGTGAAAACTCTATGTTTAAGTGACAAACACCGATCCTGTAGTCATAAGTCTGAAAATTTGGTTAAGTGTTGGGCATTTTATCCAAGATCATGCGCTAAACAGTACCAGACATTCCATGTTGAAAATAAACAAAGTGTGGACTCCTTGAAAGCCCATGCGCCTAAAAAGTTCCAATACGAACTAAGGGTTATGAATTTGTCCAAGTGTTAGCCGTTCAGGCTAGGTCATGCGCGTGAACAGTGCTCATGCGCCTAAAAAGTGCTTATGCACCTAAACAGTGCAAATGCGCCTAAGTCCTTTGATAAAAATTGACCAAGATAGTTCATGCGTCTTGGTCTCATGCGCCTAAACAGAAGTAATATGCCTGTACAGTGCAAATGCGCCTAAACCTCATGCGTCTCGATAGTGGTCTTGCGCCTACACAGTGGTCATGCGCCTACACAGTGGTTTTGCGTCCAAGGGTTTTTCACACTTATATAAATTCAACACTTGATAGAATTTCATTTCATTCGTTTAATCACACACTAAACACTCTGTTCTTATTCTTGTGACCTGACAATCATCATATATTCCTGTTTAGACCGACTTACTAAGATTGTTGATATATTAAGGTATACTCAATGATTCTAAACAGCTTGTTGAGTGTATATCATCAAATCACAGTCCATAAACATTACATCTGATTGGGCGTTTGAACCATATTTGGGCGTTTGAACTCTATGAATGATAACAAATTTGGAATTTGATGATAAATTGTGATTAAATGTTCAAAATTGAATGTGAAATTATTGTTAGTACATGATTACGACCACATTTATATCATCACAACTTAATTTCATCACAAAAACTTCTTGATGATTCATGTGTTCATTAGTGAAAAATAATAAAAAAATTAATTTCAGAAATGAATCGACAATTAGAATTTAAAATAAACTTTCACTTGTTAATCATCAAAACTCTCTTAATGTTCATAAGTCAAACAACAAACAAATTAGTTAATTGATTATATGTTTCTAAAATTTTATTAAGTGTTCAACACTTAGTAAATTTTCAATAAAATTGATCAATATTTAAAATTTTAGAATATATTAAGTAAACTTTGAAAATTATTGCAGGATTTGTCAATTGTTACATGTTTTCAAATCTCACAATAATGGTTTATTTTTATTCACTACATTTGGGAAATTAAGTGTGTAAAACACTTGGAAAATTTTCAAGACTTATTGAATATAAACTTGATAAAATATTTTGAGAGTTACATCAACGTAATCCTTTCATACTTACACTTGTCTCTTTGTGAGTTACAAATGGTTGGGCTAAAGTTTGAGCCTAAGCATAATGTGGTTGCATTTCTTGATGTGGATGTTAGAGAAGCTGCTGGATATGAAGAGACGATTATATTTATACCAAGGACAACATATGTTATGCCATGTGTGCATGCCCAACTATATACGTAAGATTGATAAAGAGATTTTGAAGAACAAATGAGGTGGAGACATGTAACATCCGCCGAATTTTAAAATTATGAAACAAAAACTGAACTCACTTTAAACTTTCATACGATAGAAAATTTTAATATTTATAATTTTTGTTATTAGTTTTATTGAATCAAACACGTTAAATTTGCAATTAAACAATATTGAAAATTTTTTTATTCATTTTATCATTTAAAAAAATAATAATTATTTATTTATTTATACATAAATATTTTTGATAAAAGTATAATCTTTATTTATCATTTTACAATAAATAACTAAATGAAAAATACTTATTAAAACTTACAAAGTTATAAAATGAATTTTAAGAAACTTATAAAGTTTTATTAGTAATTATGAATTTTAATTATTGAAAATAAATAATCAAATTAAAAAGTTACAAGTTTTATAAAAGTTATACGGTTTTATAAGAAAATTAGTTGATTAAATTAAACTTAAAGTTTTAATAAATTAAAAGTTTAAATTGTAATTATTCTATTTTCTATTTATTTTATTTGATCTTATATTTATTTCAAAATCATAACCCCTTTTTAAAAGACTTGTAACTCACCATTAACACCATTCATAACCTCCTACTAACCTCAAGTATAAAAGCAAGGCTTAGACCTCACATTTTTCACTTGCTCATTCTCTAAAAATTACACTAACAAATCTTTCTTTCATTTTTTGGTTTTGATCAAATTCAAGAATTTTATTTTACAAGTAATTTCAAGAACTTTATAAGACTAAAGTAATCTTATAGTGCTTTTATATTATACATTTCTGTATTGTTTCAATCATCCTAACATCCAATTGTTCTCATGACTCTATCTTCTTACTTTTAATCTTTCTTCTACTAAATCTCTTTTAGTTTGATTCATTATCATTTCATCATTAGCTTTCTAATATTCACTAACCCTATAACAATAAAAAAACATTCCTAAATCAAGCTAACTTAAATAAAGAATCCTGTTTGCATATGGACGGTTAGGCCGCTGCATTCGGTTATTCCACAAGATTATTTCCCTAAGTTATGGCTATGCCTAAGTCTTTGAAAATTGTTATGTAACTCAAATGAAGTCTAATATATCTTATAACAACATAATAAATTTGTTCTAACTCGTTTCATGCTTAACGATTTTAAAAGTGCACATAAGTGCCTTACTATAATTTTGGTAGACTATAATCTGACTTCAATAGACCATAACTTTATCATAAGAAACTAAATTTAAGTAAACTTAGACTCTAATATTAAGTACATTGAATTCCCGTTTTAATGATAGTCTATACGTCTTCAAACGCAAATGGACGACTCAACAATAGCCTTCACAAGATAAGTGCGCATTTCAGGACCTTCTGTTTTGTTCTGATGTTTTTACACTCTTACGAATCTTTTCATAAAAATATTTCTGGACAAAAGTTTTCCGGGAGACTTTGAACTAGTATACTATAAATTTTTATAATTTTATGAATCCGTTTGCTATTTTAAAAAAACTTGTTTAAACATGTACCAAACATTTTGTTCACAATCTAAAATTCATACAATAACAGTTTTTCAATCTACCTTTCGCTTATTGGCATTCTTAAGCGTCCTAACTTCTTGTAATGAATTCTGACCTTATGTTATTGTTTTTTATCAGTTAGAACATCACCTGTTACTCTTGACATTCAAGCTTTCTTATGTACTCTATAACCATCACTATACTTGTGAGTTTTCCATGCCCCTTTTTATTTTATTTCACACCTTTTGGGGTGAAATATGTTAACGTTATAAACTTACACTTGTAAACATCTTGATACTTTGAAATGCATATGCAATTCATCTTTACTTTTTTTCATGGTTATTTGTATTAGTGTGAGTTTTATATGAGATACATTATATGTTGACAATCATTAACTATTGTTAGCCTAGTGACATCATAGATCTATAGGCTTGACAATCCTATTTGGTGCTAAAGCTGATGTCTTTTCGGCTCCTCATGACGTATGACTTGTTCATCATGGGAACCAAGTACACGTAGCTAATTGTTATAAACTTGTAATCTTAATCTTGGTCAAGGTTTGATTGTATCTATATGTGTTTTATAAACTTGCATATTTCATAACTGAAGATCATACATAGGTTGGACTCACCATAGATTAGAATACTTATTTTTGCTTGTAATAGGTCTTATGTTAGTCTTCTTTCATATGTTATTAGCTTTATGTAATTTTGTAGTCTAGCGAAACTGTGAGCGAAACTGTCAGCTCTTTAGTTTGCTTGGCGAAACTGCTGTTTCTGCCGGGCGAAACTGCTGTTTCTGCCGGGCGAAACTACAATTTTGGCAGAATAGTTTCGCTCACAGCGAAACTATTTGCGAATTAGGACTAATATATGTAGTTTTGATCATTATCATTGTTAGTTAATCTTGCAAAACCCTAATCGTTTATCCTTGTTGCAAGTTACCTTTGTAAGCAGTAATTTCACAGAAATATCATTGTGCTTGTTATAATTGTATTGATGATCATTGTCTTACCTTGATTCAATTGTTTGTGTTCTTAATCTTCTTTGTTCATCTTGTCTATTTTTTGTATTTGATATTGAATGATTCAACAACTCATTTGAATTGCAAATCGATCAAATGGACCAACAATACGGTGTCAGAGCCTTAGTGCTCATGATTTGTTGAGTTTTGGTTGTTTTTGTTCAATATGAAGTTTTCACCAATTTCAGTTCAAATTTGTGTGTATTAAAATGGAATTTGATTGAGTTTTGCTCGTTATTGGTTGGGGAAGCTCTGTTAATCATCAGATATCAAATCCATTGAGTTTTTGATGATTTCAGATTTATTGCTTGTTGAAAAAGGGTTTAAGCTTCGTCCAGCGAAATTAGTTGTTCATCCAGCGAAACTACAGATTTTTTCTATGAAACTATTGGTGTTATCATTATTGAGATTGTTTCTTGTTGTTCTGCGAAATTAGTCTCTTTCAACGAAAGTTCATCACTGGTTGTGAGGGTTTAACAAGCGAAATTGCTGCCCAAAGTAATATTGAACGAAAGTTCAAGCTTGTTTCGTGCGAATTTGTCAGCGAAACTAAGCTATTTGTGACATTCGGCTAGCGAAACTGCTGCCGAAATTGTTTGCAAAATTACTATAACTCAACGAAACTAGCTTTCTCAGCAAAATTGTCTACAAACTTACCTTTCTTCAGGGACAATACTTCATTTTTAGCGAAATGTTTATTCTCTTGCCGAAATTACATCGTTCCCAGCGAAACTACCATGTCAAAGTTAACCTCACTCACTCTTACTGATCTAGAAAGTGTTGCTCCCAATAGACCATCGAGACTCATTAACGGGGATAATTTCGAGGATTGGAAGAGATGTCTCAAAGCTTTCTTCTTTTATACAGACCACAACCAATGGGAATTGATTATTTCTTGTCCTTACATACCAACAGTCACTGTTGGTGATGTTGTCTCTCAAAATAAGGACTTGTCTGCTTTCACTTAAAAGGATCTGAAGCTGATTGATCGTGACTAGAAAGCTTTTGGTGCATTAAATCTCTGTCTGGCATAATACGTCTACAATCGACTTGTGGAGCATAAAAATTCTAAGTCCCTCTACCATGCGCTATGTGAGTTCTATGATGGCAATAATAAACTGGTGAAGGATAAGAGCATTCAAGCAGAGAAGGAATTCAATTCCTTTGTAGGATATGAGAATGAAAGTCTCATAGATCTCACAAATTGCTTTTTGACAGTGTCAAGCACCTTAAAGAAATACGATGAAAAACATTCCAACAGTGAACAAGTAAACAGGCTACTAGACTCTCTCCCACCTTAGTGGAGTCTTCAGGTGAGAATGCTAAAGCAAGAAAGAGGTTTCACACATTACAAGCTGATGGATATTGTCAATAAGCTTAAATCCTTTGAGTCGGACATGAAAAGATGGGAATTTAACCAGACCATGATGCCTACATCTGGTTTTACGCAAAATGCTGCATTACTGTCATCCGTTGCAAGCTCTCCAATGCAGACATCAACTCCAGGAGGAGTTAATACAAGTAATTTTTCAGGAGAAAGTGTAGTGTTGGGAGAGATCACGCCAATACTAAGGAAAATTTTGAAACTTCAGTTTCATCCGAAATAATGGCTCTTTTTTGAATGTTTGTTCAAAGCTATGAAGCCCTTATGGCTGGAGAGTTGAAAGGGAAAGGAAGAGACCATGGAGAATCATTTGCTGAGATGCCTAAGGAGGTTGTTGCAGGAGCGGTAGAAGACAAATCAAAGGCAACGGAGGAAACTAGAGCTGACAAGATAAATCAAGACAAGTAAAGGAGGTGAGTTCCAACCTAAGGGGAGTATTGAAGATCATACATAGGTTGGACTCCCCTTAGATTAGAATGTTTATTTTTTGCTTGTAATAGGTCATGTGTTAGTCTTCTTTGTATGTAATTAGCTTTATGTAGCTTTGCAGTCCAGCGAAACTCGGAGCGAAACTATAGTTTCACTCATAGTCAGCTGTTTAGTTCGCTCGGCGAAACTACAGTTTCTACCGAGCAAAACTACAGTTTCTACGGAATAGTTTCGCTGACAGCAAAACTGTCTGCGAAACTAACATTGCTATACATAGTTTTCATCAATATCATTGTTAGCTAATCTTGCAAAACCCTAATCATTTATCCTTGTTCCAAATTACCTTTGTAAGTAGTCATTTCACATAAATATCATTGTGCTTTGTTATAGATTGTATTGATCATCATTGTCTTAGCTTGATTCAAATGTTTGTGTTCTTAATCTTCTTTGTTCATCTTGTCTATTGTTTGTATTTGATATTGAACGATTCAACAACTTATTTGTACTGCAAATCAATCAAATGGACCAACAATAACCATTGACATGAATTGCTACTTGTAAACTTTTATTATATATATGTATGTTTAACCCATGGAGACTCACCAACTTTCAAAGTTGACCCTTTTATTTTTGACATGTTTCAGGATTGCTTCTTGTGGAATTTTCTTGCTCATTAAGGACTTGGACTTAGTTTAAATAAGTATCTTATGTTGTTTAAATCTTTGTTGTATTTTAATAACTTAATTGTCTAGTATTATTCAATATAAGTGACATTCAATATTATTTCAATTTATTTAATTCCATTAGCTATGAACAATCGTTTCACATTCGTCTGCCTCGATGATTCGGCCATCGGTCAGGGTGTGACAGATTGGTATCAGAGCCATGGTTATAGGAAATTAGGTTATTTGAAATGGAATGACCGAGACTATAACTAAGTACCCTTACACATGAGTCCTCTCATGTATTTTATATGCTTAGATAGGATTTTATGTGCCTTATGTGTTTATACTTGATTATGTGATTATGTGCTTATTCTTATACTTTGAATCTATAAGGATTAAATGTAAAGGTTGATGCAACTCAAACACGCAAAGTCTCCTGCATGCATTCACAAGTGCACTGAATAGGAATGCTTCAGAAGCTTCACACCAGCAACAGAAATATTCTAAGTGTGAAATCTTCTAAAGCCAAGAACAATATCTTCCGAAGCCAAAGATGAAGTCTTCTGAAGCTTCAAAGACAAAGTCTTCCAAAGCCAACACTAGAAGACAATTTCTTCCGAACACTTTTAATGCATGCTTTATCTGATGTACTTTACATAAAGCTGGACTCCTTTTGTTTCAACTCTTTAAAGTCACCAACATACATAAGTTAGTGAAAAGGTCCATGCTTTTAGTAAATATACATTGAAGTCTTGAGTCTGTAACTTTCTACTTCATGTACATTATCCTTTTTGTAATATATTAGGATGTGAGCTATGGCATGTCATAGTCACTAGTCAAAATGCAATCTGCCTTTTGACTCTACAATTGATTTTGTTTGTGTCTAGTCAATTGTATCCAACTAGACTTCAAGGTATGGCCGGTTGTAAGATGTAGTATATGTATCTCAAGTACTTGTAACTTTTCTTTATGCTTTGTAACATTTGTAATAGAACTTGAGAAATCAATATACTGTAATCTTGAAAACCAACTCCTTGTGTGTTTGGCTATCTTGTTCTGTCTCATTCTTACCTATGTTCCTAGTATCATTATAAAAGGTTAACCAGATTCGTTGTTTGATTAGTTAAGTGTTCTTAGAAACTCTCCTCATTGTGTTGTTGTGTTGTAAGTGCATACCCTTCACCGGTCCTGCATTTAATATTAGAGGATTTCAGGCTCTTGATATAAGATGTCATCATCTTAAGATCCCTCACACACACAAAATACTTAACTTATCAAATGGTAGCCATTTCCAAATCCTATTTGGAAACTAGAACCATGACCAAGTCCCCATTAATCACTTTTGATGACTTTGACACCTGGTGCCAAAGAATGGAAGGTTTCATCAGGTCTCTAGACTCAAGAATGTGGGAGTCTATTGAAAATGGAACTTACATACCAAGCAGCTCTTCTGCTACTCGTGGGGGTATGATCCCTAAGGTTGTGGCTGACTACTCACATAAAGATAGAAAGAGAGTAGAGATTGACCAGAAGGCCATGACAGCCCTTCAGACTGCTCTTCGAAACTCTGTATAAAGGTTTCAAGAAATGCAAAACAGCTAAGCAGCTGTGGGATGTATTGAAACTGATGTATGAGGGTTCTTCTTAAGACAAGGAGAACAAGAAGGATCTCCTAAGGCAGCAGTTTGGAAATTTCACCTTTAAAGCTGGGGAAACCATGACTCAACAATACTTCAGGTATGTTGAGATTGTGGACACCCTAGTGGATGGTGGAGTTGCCCTTGAAAACAGATATATTGTAAGGAAGTTCATATCCTCACTTCCTAGGAAATGGACACACTACTGTGTGGTTATCAAGAGAACTAAGAAACTGAAAACTCTCACTATGACAAAGTTGTTGGGATTCTTAGTGGCTACCAGATGGAGAGAAGCATGTAAGGTTCATCTGGCAACTACAACAATCAAATGGATTCAGCCCTTCATGTGGTTGAAAGGGATAGCATAGAACCCCAACATTATCTCATATGCTACCCTAAGAACTCACAGAAGGGTCCTTTCATCACCTTTCCTGAGACACCAAGGGAGAACTACACTCAAGGAAGCCCATTCCAAGAGACAAGTTTTTCTCAAGCCTTTGTGTCTTCTGATGAAAGTTGTGGCAGCTTACTCTTCACCGTTGCAGACCTACAGTCTATCCATCCAAATGATCTGGAGTACATGGAGATAGTCCAGAAGATGGCTCTTCTCACTCATAGAGACAAGAAGTTCTACAATCGGACTACAAGGAAGTTCCCCAGCAATGCAGCCTGTGGAAAGTTTGGACTGGATAAAAGCAAAGTCAAGTGTTACACCTGTAACTTGATGGGCCACATTGCCGGGGAGTGCAAGGCACCAAGAACAAATGGTGGCCAAGCACAATCCAGACCAAACTACACTAACAAAGCCACCCAGAATAAGAAGCTAAAGCAGCAAGCTGTAGTTGTTGTTGAAGAAGGAGGCTTTCTTTGGAGCTTTTAGGTGGAAGATTCTTCTCCAAACAAAGCATTGATGGCAGATCAGGATGAAGCCAAGGTATTGGAACATCTCTGTACCCCTGAATGTATTGCTGAAGTAAGCAGATATAGGTCCTACAACTCAGAAATGAGATCTGATCTTGAGTCCTTAAACATTTTAAAAGCTTATTAAGAAAGACTAAAAGTGATTATAAACTAAAGATAGAGGACTTAGAGAAAACCATTTCAGTTCTAAAACATGAGCATAACTAATTTGACTGAGTGCAAGGCTAAGCTTATGATCAGAAAAGCCAGGGTAGAAAAGTGTGTTCTTGAAGAAGAGACCTCCAAGAACGTGATATCCTCATCCGTGCACAACAAGGTGTGCTATCAAAATAAGTCGAGACTGGGATCTAATGAGATATATCCTCCATACACAATCTTGTCTGTAAGATCACCCAGGTGTGGAACTTATGAATATGAGCTTCCTCTCAAAGACTCCTTGAGTGAAGAGGATGAAGAAGTGATAGTGAAGAATTCCTTTGAGAAGAGTGAAGGGATGATCCTAAAAAGGGACACTATCCTTTTAAGGAGAAGAAGAAGATTGTGATGACCAAGTCTATGAGGAAGAACATGATCAGAAAGAGCAAGAGAAAAGCTAGGAAGGCTCAAGAGATTAAGGCAACTTTTGATTCTAGGCGGAAACAAGTTTTTATCTATACAGGGTTTGAAGTGATGAAGACTAAGGACATCAACCTAAACTCTTCTTTAACGAGTTCTGTTTATGTTCAAATCATCTCAGCACCAAGAAGATGACTCATATGTTGTGTATCACTGCTACACAGCCTGGACCATCGAACTCCAACAACAGTTCTTAGCCTAAAAAGACTGTCTCAACATCTGTAAAGATGAACGTCGAGAAGGGATGTGATCAAAATCAGTCTTTTTCATAGCAAAAGGCTCTTGGGAAGAAGAAAATGGAATGTGTCACGTGTGAAAGTACTTCTCATCTTGCTAAGGATTGTCCATACAATCTAAGAGGTACTCTTCATATGGCCAGGAAAAAGACTTCCAAGAGTTCTAGGCAAATTGCAGCTTTGGAAGGAAACTCTGTTTCCTTCGGAAGCTCCAAACCAAAGAAGAAGGCAAGTGGAAAAGTGCATTCGGAAGAAAATTTGGTCTTGGAAGCAAGGAATACTTCCGAAGCACTGAAGTCTGCTGTAGTTTTTGCAAACTCTTCCGAAGGTCCAGTCATCAAAACTTTCAATGTCTCAATAGCTTCCAAAGTGTTGAAGGTCAAGTCCAAACTTCCAAAGATGATGTTGAAGTCGAAGAAAGACCAAATAACTGAATGTTATCCATCAACAACAACATAGGATCCTCAAAGCACAACTATAGCATCTATTACTGTTGCATTACCTTCTACTTCTTTTAGGGAGCCCAAGACCAATAAGGCTTGGGTTTCTAAATGTAACTAATTATTTTCATTATGCAGGGACAACACAAGACAAACAACAATGTTTGGATTATTAATAGTGGTTGTTCCAGGCACATGACAGGTAATATGTCACTACTCTAGAACTTTGAAAGGATTGATGGAGCGGCAGTTGCTTTTGGATGAGATGAAGGTGGTTACATTTCTAGAAGGGGCAAGGTCACGAATGGTAAGCTTAGCATTGAGAAGGTAAACTTTGTCAAGGAGTTGGAGTACAATCTTTTGAGTGTATCATAATTTTATGATCAGAGTCATAACATGCTCTTTACTGAGCATGAGTGTATTGTTCTCAAGCTCGGGGTGGTCATTCCTCATGAGCATATCCTGCTTAGAGCCCCCATGAAAGGGAACATGTGCAAGATGGATTTGCTAGAAACATCTCCCTCTAAAGAAGTTTCATGCTTTATGTCTACAGCAAATAGTGATGAATCTTTCCTATGGCATTAAAGAATGTGCCACACCACTTTTATCACAACTTTTCAACCTTTTGTCCTTTTGGACACTTTTTACCCCTAGACTTGGGTTTTATTTCTTTTCCTTCTTTTTCTTCACTTTATTCTTCTTTCTTGACTTAAAATTAACCAGGTGTTACAATTCCACCCCCTAATAAAGGTTTTGTCCCCCAAACCTATTATTCCTCAAAGAATTATGGGTAATGCTATTTCATTTCTTCTTCGGTCTCCCACGTAGACTCGGATACTTTCCTATGCTTCCACTATACACGCACAAGAGGAACCACTTTATTTCCCAGCCTCTTCTCTTTTCTATCAATGATTGCCCTGCTTGCTCCACATAATAAGCCGTGCATCCACATCGATATTCTCCAATGGAACAATCATATCTTCATCCACTAAACACTTCCTCATATGAGATACATGGAATGTGGGGTGAATTCCACTTAACTCATCTGGTAATTCCAGTCTATAAGCCACCTCTCCTACTCGAGCAACGATTCGGAAAGGCCCTATATACCTTGGGTTCAACTTGCCCCACTTTCTAAATCGGATGATACCCTTCCAAGGTGAGACCTTCAACATAACTCGGTCGCCCACCTGAAACTCAATCGGTATGCATCGTTTATCAGCATACGACTTATGTCTATCTTTGGTTGCCTTCATGAAGGCTTTGATCTTTACGAGCTTCTTAGTCGTAGCCTCCATTACCTTGACGCTCCTTATTCTTTCTGACCAATGTCACCCCAACAGACTGGTGTCCTGCATCTCCTACCATATAGCTTTCATAAGGAGGCATACCAATGCTGGCATGATAACTGTTGTTATATGGGAACTCAGCTAACGGTAGGTTGTCATCCAAGTTCCTCCAAAATCCATAGCACATGCCCGAAGCATGTCTTCCAAGGTCTAAATGGTCCTTTCTAACTGACCATCTGTCTGGGGATTATACGTCGTGTGGATATGCAATCTTGTCCCCATAGCCTCGTGGAACTTCTTCCAAAATTTTGATGCAAACCGGGTGTCACGATTAGACACAATAGACACCAGCACACCATGACGAGTCACAATCTCCTTAATGAAAAGATTAGCGAACCTCTCAAATGAATACGTCTCGTGCATCGGTAGGAAGTGCGAACTCTTCGTCAAACAGTCAACTACCACCCATATGGCATGATACCCTTTCGGGGTACGCGGCAGCTTTGTAATGAAATCCATGGTGATGTGCTCCCACTTCCACTCTGGGATATCCAATGGTTGGATCTTCCCATACGACTGCTAATGCTCAGCCTTTACTTGTAGACAAGCAAGGCATTTACCCACATACTCCACTACATCACGCTTCATACCCAGCCGCCAATAGTCTTTCTTCATGTCTTGATACATTTTTGTGGCACTGGGATGAATGGAGTATTGAGTCTTGTGAGCTTCATCCATGATTTTCATGCGTAGATCCCCATGACAAGGAATCCACATTCGCCCAAATCGGGTCCTAACACCAAATGTGTGTTCACCCAATTCCTCAACCAGATCTTTCATTCTTTTCGAGTCAAGATGATCTTCTTCCAACGCCTCATCTTGAAACTTTTTAACATGCTTCATCACATCGGAGGTCATGATTAAATGGTACACTTTCACCCGAAACGGTTTGGGTCTCTCTTTCTGACTAAGGGCATCCGCCACCACATTGGCTTTGCCCGGATGGTAATAAATTTCGCAGTCATAATCCATTATAAGTTCCAACCATCGTCTTTGTCTCATGTTCAGGTCCTTCTACTCAAAGAAGTACTTCAAATAGTGCCTCCAAATCTTTACCGTGAAGACCACAACTGCTAGCTCCAAATCATGAGTAGGATAATTGACCTCATGAACCTTTAGTTGTCGGGATGCATAGGCTATAAGAACCTTCCCTCTCTGTATTAACACACACCCCAACCGCAAGTAGGAAACATCATAATAAACCACCAGATCTTCACTTCCATCGGGTAATGACAGAACAGGAGCTTGAGTCAATCTCGTCTTCAATTCTTCGAATGCCTCTCTTGAGCTTGACCCCATAAAATCTTTACATCTTTCCGGGTCAACTTAGTTAATGGAGAAGCGATCTTAAAAAAGTCTTGGGTGAATCTTCTGTAGTAGCCCGCCAAACCTAAGAAACTACGAATCTCGGATGGCGTCTTTGGGGACATTCATTGCATCACTGCCTCCAGTTTTACCGGGTCCACCATGATCCCGTTAGGATTCACAACGTTACCCATGAATTGAACCTCGCGCAACCAGAATGCACACTTGGAGAACTTAGCATACAACTTCTCCTTTCTCAACATCTCCAAAACCTCCCGAATGTGGTCGGCATGCTAAATCTCGCTCTTTGAATAAATCAGAATATCATCAATGAACACAATCACTGATTTATCCAACATTGGCCGAAATACTCGGTTCATTAAATCCATGAAAGCTGCTGGCGTGTTGGTCAAACCAAATGACATGACAAGGAACTCGTAGTGACCATAACGCGTGCGAAAAACTGTTTTAGGAACATCCTGTTCTTTTACCATTAGCTGATGGTAGCCCGATCGAAGATCTATCCTTGACAACCAACTAGCACCTTGGAGCTAATCAAACAAATCATCAATCCTCGGTAAGGGGTATCGGTTCTTTATCGTCAACTTGTTCAGCTCACGGTAGTCTATACACATCCTCATACTACCGTCTTTCTTTTTCACAAACAGGACCGGAGCACCCCAAGGAGAGATACTCGGTCTAATGAACCCCTTATCACGAAGCTCTTGCGACTGCTCCATCAACTCTTTCATCTTCGTCAGAGACAACCGATACGGTGCCTTGGCAACAGGTTGGGCACCTTATATCAAATCAATCTGGAATTCGATCTCATGGTCAGGTGGCACTCCTGGTAAGTCTTCGGGAAACACATTAGGAAAGTCACACACAACCGGGACATCTGACAGCTGTGGTTTTGGTGTTTCTGCATCCTTCACATAGGCCAAATAGGCGCTACATCCACACCTCATACACTTTCCCACCACCACCATTGAGATTACTTTCGGGATCATCGTGACTTGATCCACGTAAACTGTCACCATACCCCTATCCGGCGCTGTCAACCAAATCATCTTCTTGCAACACACAATGTTCGCCTCAAAATCTGCTAACCAATCCTTCCCAAGAACCAAATCAAAACCACCTAAGGCCATTATGAATAGTCTAACCATAAATTTATGACCTTCTAATTCCACATCACATTCTTTTGTCACCTCAGAGTTTCTGGTAGACTTACCTTGGCAATTTCTACATCAAATGGCACATCTATATTCTTACTACTAACAGGAAATTTAGCATAGAAAGTAGCAGAAATGAAACTTTTATTAGCACCAGAATCAAATAACATAGAGGCTAAAGTTTGGTTCACTATAAACATACCGGAGACCACATCATGGTCCATCCTAGCCTCCTCTTGTGTCATCGTGAATGCCCTGGCACTCGCCCTTGGTCCTTCTCCTCAAGTCTTCTTCACCTCAGAACCATTAGCCCTCAGCTTCTTACAGTCTCTACTCATGTGGCCCTCCTCGCCATAATTGAAACATCGGACCGTATGACAGTCCCTTGCTACATGCTCCATCTTACCACATTTGAAGCACAAGTTCGACCCCAACCTACATTCGCCACTATGCTCCTTCCCAAATCTACCACACTTCTTCGATCCTGCCCCAAATGTGACCACACGACAGTCATCCACCTGTGCCTTCTTGTTACCCATCAGGGCACCACCTCGATCAAACCTCTTTCCACTCCAATCCAATCACTACCACCTTTCTTGCTACCTTCAGTCACCACCACCGACTTTCATCATGTAGTCTCCCTGCCAAATCCAACACTGACCGAAACGTGCTCGGCCGAGCGCTGATCTATCTCAGACAGAACTATCTCAGTCTCGGACTGTCTTATTCATTCGTAGGTCTATTCCTTTCCCTTATTTCCCCATCTATAATAACCTTTATCACTTCGGTCACCACAGACGGTTGGATCGTCTGCATGACCTGATATACTTCTTCCACAACCGCCTCCTCTGAGGCTCTCAAATTGGCACTCTCATCACCACCTTTCGGATGAGGGGTCTGTGGTTCTTCATGAACCACCTTCTCAGCTCTAGGCCTTCCTCTCGTAACCCATGGTTCAGCACCATGACCTCCACCACATGAAGCTTTGATGATCTACCACCGGCCATCCTCTCACTCACACTGAAAGATTTAAACACCAACATGGTCATTCAAGGTAATAGCTCAGTTCATGTCAAGTATAGTAAGTCCCTAATTATAGTGGCCAGTTGTGATTAGCCACTTACTTTACTTTTCATACCCCAAGTATTACCTGTCCTGACTACATCGGTATCTAAATCTAAAACCAACACATAGACCACATAACATGTGCACGTAATACCGGTTAACATTACAAAAATACCTGATGGCACGCAGCTAGTCGGATTGGCATTCCTTCCTTTTCCGTCCCATTTTTAGTTTAAGCTTAGGCTTATTTGAAAATTTACTCGTTCCCGGGATGCTTACTGCTGGCCAATCATTGCTTACAATACATACAGTTACATTTATCTTTTATGAGAACATCGCAGTAGAACATTTAAAATAACTTTTCATTCCAAAATAACTGCTTTTGCAAGTTAATACAATCATTCATTACACATTTTCATTTGTTTGCATTACAATGCAAAAACAGTAACAAAAGAAAGCCATCCAAAATGCCAAGTAGCTGCCCTATGCCATCCTCAGCAATGCTCACCTACCAACTGGAAAATGCATAAAAAGTCAGCGTTGATGAGTGAGTTCTAGTTTCACATAAAAACATATGTTACATTCATTAGATCGTTCTTTACTTTAACTTGTGATCACACATCATACGTACACATAGATAATATCCATATTATCTTCATCATTCGTTCGTTCATCATTACATCTTTTCATTCCGTCAACACCATGAAATTTACTCTTTCATCATGCCTAAAGCTGGTACTGGACCGAAGTCTATCATAGACCTTCCGTCATGGCGCACAACAGCCTGGCCACAGTACCGAAGGTAAATTCAGGTGTACCATTGTCATGTGCCTGCCCTTCTATCATGCATAAAGTTGGTACTAGGCCGAAGTCTATCATAGACCTTCCATCGTGGCGCACAGCAGCCTGGCCATAGTATCGAAGGCAAGCAACAATGGTCCCATACAAATGGTCAATCACGAAGAAAGACCCGGATGTGCATCCTTTTAGGGTAGCTAACCCGCACACCATTGGGCTAACACCCTACATTGGGGCGTGTCCCAAGATACAAGCTTGCAAGACTTACATACTTTCCTTCGTTCATTAATGCATGCAATCATTCATCATGTTCCTCTTTTCATTATCTTCCACATTACGTTACATAAAAAATTTTCATTTCATTCATTAACATCAAACATAAGCCAAGGGAAAATAAACATACATGATAAGGAAAAACATCATAACATGCCCCTCATAACCTCTGTGACCTAAAAAATCAACTTACATGAACCCCTGGTAACATCCCACATGAAATCCTCAATCTCACTTTTCCCCAGAAAGTCAAACTATTCTCAGTATTCATTCGCATTTTCCTTTTGTTCATCCGCATTTGCCTTTTGTTCATCCGCATTTGTTATAGTTCATCCGTATTTGCTATAGTTTCTCCACGTTTGTTATTGTCCATCCATATTCCCTTTCCTTCATCCGCATTTCCACTGCTTAGTGGAAAATGTCCATCCGCATTGACTTCTTATGTTCATCCGCATTGACTTTCTATGTTCATCCGCATTGACTTCCTGTGTTCATCCGCATTGACTTTCATCTGCATTGACTTACTTAATGCTCATCTGCATTAACTATCCATCCGCATTGACTTTCCATACTCATCAGCATTTCCCACACTTGGTCAATGTTCTCCCGCATTGACTTTCATCTGCACTTGTTCACACGTAGACTTTATCATCCGCATTAACCTTACTCATCCGCATTTGCCATCCACATTTCACATACTTAGTCAATGCTCATCCGTACTAAACTGCCATCCGTATTTATATTTATCTGCATTGACTTTCATCCGCATTTCCTGTACTTAGTCAACGCTCATCCGCATTGCCTTTCATCCGCATTGAGGAGACTTGGGCAATTATTCTAAACCCATTCATACCCAAACATCAAATTCAATTCCCAAACACCATCTATCATGTTCTAAGCTTAAATCTTACCTTCTAAGCCTTAGAAACACCATCATACATCATCAAGCATGAACAAAGCCAATCATTACATCAACATACACACATTCATACATATGGGTGAAAACCCAGTTTTATAAAAACATTCATTCACGCATTTCTAGCCTCAAAATCAGTTTAAACATGTAAAAACAGGGGTTCTAGAACTCACCTTTGCTGCTATTGAGTATGGCTTCTTCCAAACTCATTTGCAAATTGAATTCAACCACCTAGAAACCCACTAAAATATACCCGGACGCATACAAACACACATAAGCATAAACCCGGGGATAAAACCAGTCGAAACATCATAAAACCATGAATTCTTACCTTGAATTCAAATTCCTTCTTGTTCTTCCTTCAAAACCGAGAGTTTCAACTCCTTCTCTCTCCCTCTACCAATATCCGATTGAAAAGGGTGTGGTGTGACCATTTGGGCGGCCACACCACCTTTATCACCAACTTTTAAACTTTTTGTCCTTTTGGACACTTTTTACCCCTAGACTTGGGTTTTTATTTCTATTCCTTTTTTTCATCACTTTATTCTTCTTTCTTGAATTAAAATTAACTGGTGTTACAAGTGCCATGCAAGAAGAACTTCTTCAATTCAAGAAGGTAGGAGTATGGACACTGGTGGATAGACCAAAAGGTGCTAAAGTCATTGGCACCAAATGGGTCTTGAAATGAAAGAAAGATGACCAAGGGCTCATAATAAGAAACAAGGCTCGACTTGTAGTTCAAGGGTTTTGACAAGTCGAAGGAATTGATTACAATGAAGTGTTTTCACCGGTAGTGAGAATGGAAGCAATCTGTATCTTCCCAGCCTATGCATCTTACATGAAAATTAAAGTTTATCAACTAGATGTGAAGAGTGCATTCCTTCATGGTGAAAATCCGTGAGACAGTGTACATCAGTCAAACTGAAGGATTTGAGGATCCATATCATCGGGATAGAGTTTACAAGCTCGATAAGGCTCTCTACCATCTCCACCAAGCCCCAAGAGCATGGTGTGAGAAGCTCTCGACTCATTTTATCAAACACAGCTTTCGTAGAGGAGTGATTGACTGTACACTATTAATTAAAGAAAAGGATGGTGACTTACTCCTAGTTCAGATTTATGTTGATGACATAATCTTTGGTTCCAAAAACGAAGAATTATGTAAGGAATTTGAAGCAGACATGAAAGCTGAATTTGAGATGAGTGCCATGGGAGAAATGAAGTTCTTTCTCGGGTTACTGGTGGATCAGACACCAAAGGTCATATTTCTACATCATACCAAGTATTTAGGTGCTATTCTCAGTCGGTTCGATATGGAGAACACTTCGGCAGCTAGGACTCCACTAGCTACAAACCACGATGTGGCAACCGACGATAATGCTGATTTGGTGGATGCCACCATGTACCGAGGAATGATCGGATCCCTCAGGTACCTCACAGCCTCACGACCTGATATCATGTACGTGACGTGTCTCTGGTCCAGATATTAGGAGAAATCGAAAGTCAACCATCTCATAGGAGTTAAAAGGATATTTCGTTATTTAAAGGGTACTCCAACACTCAGGTTGTCGTATCCTCATGACGATGACTTTGAGCTTACAGCGTATAGCTATTCGGATTATGGTGGCTGCAAAATGAATAATAAGTCAACATCAGCAGGGTGTCAATTCTTTGGTAGACGGTTAGTCACCTGGCAGTGTAAGAAGCAGACCTTCGTTGCCATGTCAATATGTGAAACTTAATATGTTATTGCTGCAAGTTGCTCTTCACAAATCATCTGGATTCAACAACAAATGCGTGACTACGTTTTGAAATTCTCTAACACTCCTATTTTTCTTGATAATTCTACTATTACCGTAACTAAAAAATCCGGTGCAACATTTGGAAACTAACACATTGGAATTAAATATCACTTTATACGTGACTATTTTGAAATAATTTAATCGATGTGGTTAAAATTAATACGGACTTTCAACGCGCTGACCTCTACACAAAAACATTAGATAAACCAAGATTTTTAAATCTGTTAGAGGTCAACGACGTGAAAAAGAAATGTGAAATGATCCCAGAAGACGACGGTAAATAATCCAACAAGTATCATTAATTTTTTTATTTTTTTTCTTTTGGTTAATTTTCTTCTATTTTGTTTTAATTCTTCGTCTATTAAAATTCAAAAACGCAAAAATATTTTCGGTTTTAGAATTTTAGGGGGAGAATAGGTTAGTTTAGTATTAAATTATTTGTTTTTATAAAATTACTTAAAAAAGGATGAGGGCAACTTAGCTAAAAGGAAATAAATCAAATCTGTGATACTGATTCAACGAATTTGGAAAATGATAGTACACAGGGAACATATTATTTGGGAATTCAAAAGGTTAACTAATTAAGATGCAAAATTCAAAGTTTAAGTCTGAAAAGTCTAAGCAAAATAAAAGGAAAAATGATAGTAAAACTACTAGGCTACCAAGGTAACATAGAGAAAGTAGACCCAGAGGCTACTTGTTCATTATATGATGTACCGGTAGATTCAACCCAATAGTTATGTAGACCTCATTGGTGGTTTAAAATTCAAACTAAGTTGTTCAACAAGCTATGGGTTCCCATCTTATTCCTGGTTAACACAATCAATGTTATTCCAATAAGGGGTGACGAGCAAAATACACGCCACAAATGTGTGCGGATAACCATAAATTATAAGCAAAGCACATGAGAAATGCAAAAAGCAATCAAGCTAATAACCTATGTTGTTGGTGCGAGATGTGCAAAATGAAAATAATGGCTCAAACAAGAAGATAGGTTGTGTGCCTCACTGCTGTGCAATGGCACTGACCTGCGGATAAGCATAACCTAAATATTCTAGAATTCATTGTTGTTTGCGCCTCTCTACTGTGCGGTGGCATTGACCTGAGGCTTAGCATCTCTTGAAAGCTCTTAGAATAGTTCTTTTTGTAATATACCTGTAGACTGCTCAAAAATCTCCTAAGGAACGTTGATTACCATATACGCGTGGGATCCACAAATGCTTGTTGAAATAATTAAACCTTAAATCATCACCAATGTGTGTCAAAAATCAATGTATGGATTTAAGAGGACAAGTATACTCACAATCATTGTTAGCTGCAGTTCTTGAAAATGAAAATCATTGTGTGCATCTTGTAGCTCTAGTATGATTTCCTTAAATTGTTATTGACTATCAGTGAAAACAAGGATCAAGCATGAAAATTGTTTATTAAAATGTCATAAGTGATTCTGATATACCTGTATGATTCCAAAATGATCGTACGAGAAATGATAAATTAGAATTGAAGCTGTACTGTCCTGGAAGTCAAATCAGTTAGAAGTACTCTAATAGTTTGAATTCCATCTCTAATCAACAATACAAAAATATGTCTTGTTATTGTTCTATATTTCAAGTTGTTCTATTTAATTTTAGTTAATTGTAGGTAATAGTGGAACTCAACAACTCGTCGTAATCTGTGAATCACTCACTCAAAAGGGTCACGTCTGAGGTGACCAACACATTCAAAAATAAAATGAGTCACGTCTAAGGTGACAAGAGTGTTTTCAAATTAAAAAGGTCATGTCTGAGATGATCATGGCTAATAACGTTTTATTTATTGTTAAAAGGATATGTGTTGGAAAGTGCATAAGGTCAAATTAACAAGTGAGAGTCATTCGCATGACTGGACCATAAGTGTGGGCCAGTCGGACGAATGGAGCATGAGAATGAACCAGTCGCCCAAATGAAGCGTGCGAATAGTTCTAGTCGCCCGAATGAAGATAAAATCAGTATAACAAGACTAAAGTCGGTCGCATATCCTCATCACCCTTTAATCTCCCTAAAATCGCCCAAAAGCACATACACCCTGCCAAAATTTGATTGAGTTGATTTCTCACCACTATTGTGTTACTCACATGTTTTCGCATCATCAGCACGTAATAAGTGATTGAAATCGCACAAAATGCATGGTGTAACAGTCCCAATGGATTAAAAATCAAGAAATCTGTAACAACCATCAATAGACCATATAAACGTTCATAATGGTTAAAATGGAAGACATACTGTGGCAATTAGGGTTTCTGGAGTCTAAAGAGTCTAAACACAACATTTAACTTCATTTTGACCAAGATTCAGGGTTAAGGTGTAGAACAAAGAGTTATTCGACTATACACTCCGAATGAACTTTAATCGCATGATTGAACTGGGTGAATAACTCAATCGGTCGAATGAACTAGGCATATGATCACAATCACCTGATTGAACTAAGCCACATGCTCAGTCGCCAGATTGAACTCAACCGCATGCTTAGTTGCCCGATTGAACTCAATTGCATACTCAATCAACCGACTGAATTCAGTCGTATGGTTTAATCACACAATTGAACCATACTAATTTCAAAACATTTAAGTTTCAAGTGTTTCTTTTATGGTTTAATCTAATGTTTTTGTGTCTTATGTTATAGAAACATGGCAGAGAGGTGGACTACAAACACCAAGCACAACATCTATGCTCACCTTGATCCTACTTCCCGGAACACTGCTGAGTTCTTAGGGATTATTGCTTTTCTACACCGATCACGGATCTTCAAGGCTATCTCGACTCCCTGCACACTCTATAGATCCATCTAGTAGGCATTCTAGGAGAGTGCCAGGGTGGACAGATCAGTTGAGCCTCATTGTATACGGAGCTCAATCTTGGGTCAAGATATAGTGATCACTGAGGAGGACTTGAGACGACTCTTAGGTCTGGGTGAGGATGGAAACCACCCAACTAAACTACATTACTTGACAGTCTGGGGGTGCTTTATGAGGATCAAGTAGCCGTGACTTAAATGCCAAGGTGAACTGAACAGAGCAACATGTGCCCTTAATTTAAGTATTTGGCACATGTGATCCTAAAGTGCATAGCCTCCAGGCGTGGAGGATTTGACGACCTCTCCGACCAAATCCAGAATGCATTCGTTGCACTGGTACTGAACAATTCGTTCATTTTCTCCTGCATGATCTTTTCTATCTCGTCAAGAACCTGTAACTAAAGGGAAAGAAGGATTCTACATGTCTCCATAGTTCTTATAGATGATCATTGATGAGAAGCTTCCTTCACTACCTAAGGAAAGTCATGATGCAGTTACTCTTGAGGTCATGGATGACACCACCCTCGGGAGGATGATGGTCTACCGGGGCAAGTAGGTGAAGCCCTCGGTGAGTAGTTGTTTAGGCATCTGGCCCGAGATGAATATGTGGCGCCAACTAAGAGGAAGTGGCACCATGATGATAGTGATTCTGATGTTGAGCAGATTTCTCTACCCTTGATGATTCTGACGGTGATGACCACGGTGATGGTCAAGGAGGTGGGGGTCCAGGTGTACCCGAGTCGGCTCCCAAACATGCTGATTTTCAGATGGAGGAGGAGGAGGAGCCTGACGAGGAGCCTCTGGTGCAGACGGTGGGAAGTCGGGTTGTAGCCATTGATGGAGGGCTCAGGGCGGTTGGTGGACGCCAAGGGGAGTCCGGGGATGCCACTACTGCTGATACAGATCCTTTGTATACCCCGGACGAGTCCAACAGCCAAGGGGGAGCCTCTATTTCCAAAGGCTCTAGAGAGAAAAGAATGGCTCACCTTATGGAAAAAACGGTAAGAGGCCAAGATTTACATTGACCACATCCACTACCACTACCACACCCACCACTACTGCGACAGCCACCACCACATCTACCACACCATCATAGCTACCACCACCACTACCACACTCCCTACCACTACTACACACTCCAAACCACCACTACTACAGCCAACCCTTCACCATCCACTTATATCCTACCACCCATTCACCACATCCACCACTACCACAACCACCACCAAGCAGGTCCATCAACCTACACCACCTGCACCATAGGACCCACTCTACCCTCCATGAGGGTAGAGGAACAACTACCAGCACTAAATAGGATGGTGCTTAAGCTGTTAGCTGCGGATGAGCAGAGAGCAATGCAACTTAGGCAGCTTGTGGAGCTCAATGCTGCTCAAGCATATCATATTGCCCCGCAATCACAGCAAATTAGCCAACTCTAGGAGTGCAATGACCAATCAGTGAAGTGGATTAAGGAGTTGGAGGCCTCAAACAAGACGATCATGCTCAAACTAAAGGGATCTAAAGATAAGCCACTGAAGATCAGAGAAGGTGATGGAGATGATAATGATGATGATAATGATGAGGGTGATGATGATGAATCTGATGAGGAAGATGAGAGTGAAGATGTAAGGCCAAGGGAAAAGAAAAATGATGATACTGATGAAGAAGGAGATGCAGTTGCATGTGCCTCAGCTTAAGGTCAAGAAAGATGGTCAAATAAAACACAAGACCAAGGAGCATCATCCTCTACCCCTCATGCTGAGAGAAGCCTGCAATTCAAGACAAAAGTAATGATTAGATGCTTATGTGTTTGAAAACTTTTGTACTTGAATCTTGTATTAAAATCCCATAATTAATGTTTATATATATTTATCAAATGTTTCAATGACTTGATTAATTACTATGATGATGTCTTAAAATGTATAAATCAAGCAGATCAAACATCTCAGCAAGATGAATATGATGTTGCTCCCTACAACAAATCAAGTCTCAACTCATAATGATTCTTGATTTCCAAGGGATAGTCAGAAGGTCGGTTAGCTATACACCCGAAGAAGGAGAAATCATACACGACCTGACTAATGAGCAACTTGCAGAGATGTTCAGGCTAAATCCAGACGAGATTGTCAAAGATGCGCCTACTTTTGATATGACCAGTGACGATGAGCTCAACGACGAAGAATAGAGATTGAAGATGTCATAGATGAGCATTATCTAGAGTACACTGACCGAGAGGGCTATGTGATCCCCAACTGGGTGACACTCTCCAAAGAAGGCTAAATAGGCAGCTTGTTTGCCAAGATACTAGCCCATCGCACTGCACAAAAGCCAAATGGCTACACCAAGCTAAAAAGGTCAAGAAACACCTAAAGGGTCAGGAAAATCATTGCATGGGCATATTTTGAGGATCATAACGTCTATGCAGTTAAGAGGGAGAAGGGCAAAAAGTACTTCAGATTCCTATGATTTGAAGACTCTCCCTGGTTTTGAGCTCAACAGCTGGCACGCCTAAATTTGTTATATGCTGATCTAAGGAAAATGTCAGGCTGGTTTGAAGCTGCACTAAGGAATGAATACCACACTAGGTGGGTAAACTTCAGACCTCAACAACTGAAGAGGTACAACTGAAAGTCCAAAGTGGATCCCATTTCTGGAAAGCTTAAGGTCGTGCTGAAGTGGAGTCCTCCACATAAAATGTCCAAGATTCCTTTACGGGAAATGCCATAGGACATCACTCCACACTTCAAATGGTGGTATTATGATTGGAGAACAAGTGAAGCAGTATTAGTCTTACAAGAGAGAACAAAATGGAAACTATCCAAGTGTTTGACCCTGTGTGGCTAACCAACTTGTCTGCAGACGATGTCTATACCTTATACAAGGGGCCACTATCCTATGACTCGTAAGATATAGTACAAGCCCTCCAGTTCCAGAATGTGATATGACTCTATTTTGCATTTGAGATACATGCAGGAGTTACTAGAGATGAAAAGTACAAGAAATTTGATGAGGTAATGAAGAATGTTACACACTAATGTAAACTAGGTCCAAGGGGGAGTTTGTTGATACATATGAACATAGTTTAGGAGCTTAATGTAAATGTGTATCATGTCTTACATATATGTAATGAATGGGTATGAATGAAATATGACAGGATCAGCGATCACAAGTTTGATGTATTAGAGTTCAAGGCAGCGGAATAAGAATAGGAATTAGACAAATTGTAGCAAGAAGTCGATGCTTGTATGCATTAAGAGCACATACGGTTAGTGAGAGAATATATATTTCTGATTCAAGGAATGTTTATAGATATAGAATATTTCTAATCAAATCATTCATATCATTCCCGTCATTCACATTATTACAATAGGTTGACACTCCTTATATAGAGTGCAATCGCTGCTGTTATCACGGGAAAGTGACAACTGGCAGATCTAATACAAAAATAACTAATTCTTAACAAACTACTGAAATGTTCAAACTACTGAGAACATATCAGAGTGTTAAGTACAGAATATAAAACTACTGAAACTACAACGACTGAAGAACAAGCTCTTCAGTCGTTTTACAAAACTACTGAAACATAAAACTACTGAAACTAGAAATATAAAACTACTGATATCATAACTACTGAAGAAGTACTCTTCAGCAGTTGTGACAAACTACTGAGGCTTCAGTACTTGATCTTCAGACTTTGACCTTCAGATGTTTCATCAGCTGATGACTTCAGTAGATATCATCAGCTGATGTCTTCAGTCTTTGTCTTCAGACTTTGTACATCAGTTGTTGATCTTCAGCACTTGTAAACTCTTCAGCTGTTGTACTTGAGTATTTTGGTCTTTCAGCTTCAGCACTTGTGTTCTTCAGCTGTTGTACTTCAGCACTTTAGTTCTTCAGCTGTTGAAGTCTTCAGCACTTGATCTTCAGCTGTTGAAGTCTTCAGCACTTGTCAAACTGCTGATGAGGCTTTCAGCAGTTGTTGTGATACCATGTGGGACTTAGAGGTTTTCTGATCTTGGCTCATTGGTTCTTTTGGTCCAACAAAATACAATATGTGATTGATTCTTATAATGTTTAGTGGTTCATTGTTTATTGTGTGATAAATTATAGTGAACTAACTATATAGGTTTATGGTTGTTATACATAATTCTTAGTCAATAATGATTGAGAAAAGTGTTCAACCTTAATCGTATGAAGTCCTCATGCGAATGGACCATGCGAATCGACCTACGCATGAATGTTTCATGCTAATGGACCAGTCGCACGACTGAACTAGGAGACTGGATCAGTCGCACGATTGAGACATAAGATTGATTCAGTCGCACTACTGAACCTTCCGTCATGCGAATGGATCAATCGCATGATTTAGTCGTGCGATTGGAAGACCCTAACCTATAAATACCACCTAATTCGTGGAAAAAGGTAACAATTCGAATACCTACGCACATAATCATACCCAAGCCATCCAGAGACTCAAGAAACCATGTTTCAAGTTCAGAGATCGCAGTTGATCCTATTCTACTCGTTCTTAACGTTTCATTAATCTTCAGATTGATATGAACTACGTTCTCACTGATTGGATCGCCAATCAAATAGGATTCCGCACTATTTGATCTGGTATACGCGCAGAATCAGTTAGTACTCTGTACGTACATGGTCCTACCAATACAAATAGCGATTATGGTGGTTGCAACATGACTGCAAAGTCCACATCTAGGGGATGTCAGCTTCTTGGTGGAAGGGTTGTCTCATGGCAATGCAAGAAACAATTCTATGTCTTTGCATCCACTGTTGAAGCTGAATACATTGCTGCTGCAAGCTGCTGTGCATAAGTGATATGGATTCAGAATTAGATGATTTAGTATGGATTAAACTTCAAAGAGACTCCCATTCACATATGCAACAACAGTGCTATCTCTACAGAGAATCCTATGCAACACTCAAGGACAAAACACTCAACATCAGGTATCATTTAATTAGAGATAATTTTGAAAATGGATTGATTAAACTACTTTTTGAGGAAAAGAAAAATACTCTTTCAGAGGTGGGACCGACATCCGGATTTCAAAGTTTATCCTCTTTCATTAACTTTGTCTTAAATCCTTTTCACATATAAATCCAACCATTCCCCCTCTTTCTATCATCTTCATCTTTCCTCCAAACCTAAAAACCAAATTTCTCTCTGAAATTACTTTCGTTCATCTTTCTTCATCCTTAAGCTTTCTCAAAATGGCCAACCTTAACCGTAGAAATGAACCAAATTTCTCCATGTAGTTACACAAACAACACAACCAAGTTGCTCTGTTACACTCTGAGAAAGATCCATATTTCTCAGAGGTTTGCCATTTCTTAGCTCTATCCAACTACTTCACCTCCCTTACCATTAATCCTACTCTATACGAGGATCACCTACTCGAATTTTGGAAAACCTACCAAGACTTTGTTATGGATGGGGAGAAGGCACTGTCTGCCATAGTGCATGTAAGAACAGTCTTCATCACCCTGGCCATCATTAATACTCATCTTCAGCTGGATGATGAAGAAGGTGAGGTGTCTTTCCCAAAGAATTTGTCAACCACTCCTTTGAGCAGATAGGCTATGAGGGAGACTTCTCTGTAAAGACCTGCAGGAAAAGGAAAGTCTCCTCCGAATGGAAATTCCTGCTCCATGTGGTTATCCACAGCTTGTCAAACAAGCATGGAGGAGGGATCGGATTCTTTAAGATCTCTCCTTCATTGTCCATGGGATGATTCAGGGAGTCATGTTCAGGTACTCTCAGTTCGTTTATACAAATTTTCTTGCAAACTTGGACTCCTTAGAATGCTACATGTTCCGTAGATATGTTCAATACATTCTTAACTATGAACTGGGCTCATAGTTAAGGGGAACAAATATTATTCTTAAATTGGGAAAGATGAAGCCCGGCATCTTTAAAATCTTGAGAAAGCCCACTATGGCTTCTCTAGGGTAGAAATAGCCCTTGTCCTAAAAATATTAGAGCTCATTGCTCAAGGTGACAACCTAGCAGCACCAGCTAGTGTTGAACCCACACCTTCTACATCCTAACCACACAATAGCCACAAATCACTCTCACCTACCAAAGAAAACACAAACAAATCCCTACTCAGACTATTCAGTCTGTACAGGCCCCTATATACTCACCCACATAGGAAGAAATGGACACTGGAGCTCCCACTTCTCTTGAGGAGCAGACCACTCCCATTACTTCAATGATCAGTGCTGAGGTTCCTCATGCTTAGCCTGGTGAGCTCTGTTGGAGCATATATTCTCATATATAGTGTGTTCGTCACTTGATGAATAGTCTAGGCTTAATGTAACACACCTGATATGTTGTAAACACATTAAACTGAGTCATTCGCAGGAGCATATGCCAATGAGACTTAGTCGTACGACTGAGCAATGCTAATGGACCAGTCGTGTGACTGAGAGATGCTATTGGGCCATTCGTAAAACTAAATCATAAGTATGGTCCAGTCGTACGATTGAACCATACGCATGGTCCATTCATACGAATGAGCCCGGTCTCATCTCATATGGGCTGAGGCCTATAAATACCAGTTTCATTGTGTAGAGAAATAAGGATTTGGAGAGTGTGCCCGGGGCCTAGGTGCTGCCCAATGAGAGAGGAGATCATGCTCGATCTCCCCTTGACAAGAGTCTTGATTCTTATGTTTAATGAGTTTGTAATCATTAGGTTTAATCATTGAAACCATTCTATTATTGTCCATTCTATTGTTTGTCTCTTGGTTTTCTTTCCTTCCCTCAAGAACACGCTCAGATGTCAACCGATCCAGCGACTTCACAACTGGCATCAGAGCCGGTTACTGCTAGAATGATCTAACAATCATTCTAGCAACCCTAGCTCTTGATTTCTGGATCTATTTCATGGTTTTTCACGTTAATCCCACTTCATTTTTTTCGTGTTTTGCTCAGATCTTGTTATGTGTGTTGTTTCTTGGTTAAAATCGAACTCGAAACAACGTTCTTTTCACCCTTGCGAATCTTGTGATGTCTATTTTGTTTTGGTTAATGTAACATTCATCATATTAGGGTTTTTGATAGCCATGGTGGCTACAGATCCTAAAATCTTTGTGCAGATCCGTTCATGCGACTAGACCATGCTAATGGACCATTCGTAAGACTGGAGCATAAGAATTGACTAGTCTTATGTCCAGTGGTGCAACTAGACCATGAGACTAGACCAGTCCTATGTCCAGTCGTGTGACTGGACCATGAGGCTAGACCAATCTTATGTCCAGTCGTGCGACTGGACCATGAGACTGGACCAGTCTTATGTCCAGTCATGCGATTGGACCATGAGACTGGACCAGTCCTATGTCGAGTCATGCGACTAGACCATGAGAATGGACCAGTCTTATGTGCAGTCATGCGACTGGACCAGTCTTATGTCCACTCGTGTGACTGGATCAGTCTTATGTCTAGTCATGCTACTGGACCAGTCTTATGTCCAGTCATGCGACTAGACCATGAGAAGGACTAGTCTTATGTCCAGTCATGCTACTGGACTAGTCTTATGTCCAGTCATGCTACTGGACCAGTCTTATGACCAGTCGCACAAATATATCATTCGTATCATCCATTCACATGAATGTGATATTTGTCCTGCATGTCATACGAATGAACTGTGTTCCAGACCAAAAAAGGGTCTGGAACTACCTCTTGCACAGATTTGAGGATGAGCAAAGCACATTCACTTTGAGGTTTTTTTGTCAAATAAGTTTGATGGATACCCCATTATTTTTGGACTTCCAAAATAGATGAATGTAGTTAGAACACAAAAGAGAGAAGAGAAGATGTCAGCAGTTGGTGCTGATTTTATCGGGTAGTCTGGAGCATGTGACTATTTATGGGCCAATCAATATATTTATCCGCACAGAGGGGATTCTGATTCTTAAGGGTAATCCATGTATAAAGAAATTGAAGGTGCAATCAGAAAGTGATGATATGAGCCAGTTTCTGATGATGAATCTGAGTGCATGCTGATTTGTTTGAGATTGTCAGCTATTGCTTGGAACCTTCTACTTTTTGCCCAATACACCGTATGAAGACGCCAGGAGAGCACAATGTCTATATATTAGGATATGCTGAATTTGAGGGGGAATTTTTCAGGTGTTAATGTTAACCAGGTTAGCATGTGTGAAGATTGGAGCAATGGAAAACAATTCATGTCATTATCTGGAAAAATCAGTGATATGGGGAATCTTGTTGCTATGATGGTGTTCTGCAAAGTAAACGAAAGCTATTGTGCCTAAATTCATTTTCTGGGATACTGTAGCAACCTGACGGATCAACAACGTTGGCTAATGTGGTGTTTCGTTTGATTCTTTTGGAAACCAGAGCAAAGATTGACTAAAGATTGTAAGAGGTGTTATCTACTATTCGCAAGCAACATCCAAGGGGGAATTTGTTGGAGCATATATTGTCATATATAGTGTGTCGTCACTTGACGAATAGTCTAGGCTTAATGTAACACACCTAATATGTTGTAAACACGTGATACTGAGTCATTCGTAGGAGCATATGCGAATGAGACTCAGTCGTACGACTGAGCTATGCTAATGGACTAGTCGTGCGACTGAGAGATGCTATTGGGCCATTCATAAGACTGAACCATAAGTATGGTCCAGTCGTACGATTGAACCATACGTATGGTCCAATCGTACGATTGAACCATACGCATTGTCCAATCATACGAATGAGCCCAGTCACATCTGATATGGGCTGACGCCTATAAATACCAGTTTCATTGTGTAGAGAAATAAGGGTTGGAGAGTGTGCCCGGGGCCTAGGTGTTGCCGGATGGGAGGGGAGATCATGATTGATCTTCCCTTACAAGAGTCTTGATTCTTATGTTTAACAAGCTTTTAATCATTAGTTTTATCAATGAAATCATTCTATTATTGTTCGTTCTATTGTTTGTCTCTTGGTTTTGTTTCCTTCTGCCAAGAACACGCTTGGATGTCAACTGACCCAGCGACTTCACAAGTTCACAAGCCCAAATGCCTTATGCCTTCATTCTAAGTCTTAGCACTCAAGTGAACAATCTTCAAGGGATAGTTACCATCCCCAGCCTTCAGACTTAAACCACCTATTCCCAACCTTGACTTCTGTACTGATGAAGATTTAGATTTCAGTGAGTACCATGATTCTCTCTTCTTTTCCACTTTTTAAAGAGAGATTGGTCCTCCTAAGTCTCCTATATCTAGCCCACATCAGTCACCCATTACCGAGGTGGAAACTTCTAAACCTGTTTAGGATGTCCATATGAAAGAGGCTCTCACTTTTGCAAGTGATTCCATCATTAAGACCTCAACCATGGCAACTCAGCCCATTGACACCTCAACTAAGGCTGTCAGTGAGCAAAGGAAATCTAGCAGCCAAAAACCTAAAGTTGGTGATGAGAGAGAGGATTGTGGTCCAATCATCATATCCCCTAATGATTCTTCTAATGAAGATGGGGGAATTTGAGACTAAAGGTGCAAAAACTATAACAAACATGCACATATTTAGTCTCCAAGGTTAGTCATCTTGAATCTCAGGTGACTACCTTGCAAAACAGGGTCAATGATCAGCAACTTGAGATTTCTTATCTCAGGGAACAACTAGCTGGGAGACCTTTAAGAGGATCTCAACCAGGAACACAAGAACATGTGAGTGTGATTGACCTAACTCCTAGCTCACCTGTGCAAGAGGCTGATGCTACAACAAAGGGGGATAAAGTCATTATAGTCATAGAACCTAGGAGTTCTTTAGAGAGTATGGACATTAAGGACTCACCATCCTCACTTGCAATTGTGCATACTCAGCAACTTCCTCAAGTTCACGTTGATGTGGACTCCATAGACTCCCACATTCAGTGTCAATTCAGGAAAGAATACCAAGGGCTATGTCATCTCCACCAACTTCAAATTCCATTATTGGGTGGAGGTATGATGAAAGCAGAAGAGCCCTCATCAGTCTTAGATTTCAAGGACAGCAAGAGGTCTTCAGTTTTCAGACCTTAAACTTCTATGAATGTTTGGATCTAGTCAACATGCCATTTGTCAACCAAAGCCAATCAAGACAAGCTGGCTCAAAGAACCCAAGACAGAATCATTGTAGGGTTCAGCTTTAGAAGGAGACTAAGGCAATCTGGCAATGCCATCGGTCAACTGGATGTTGAGGCAGACCCTAAGATTAGTTTCATAGGGGAAACCTTGACTGAAGGCCAGTAGTAGAACCTCAGAGCCTTGTCTCATCATCATCAACTGCTACAGAGATTCATACCCTTTTTGAGACACCTGTTGGTGAAGGTGCATCTGAACCTCTCTCTGCCAGAGCTTGGAAGCTACACCAAGCAATGAAGGCCAAAGCTCGCTCCACCCTAAGTCACAAAGGTCTGTGAGTGACAAAACAAAAAGAAAGATAACCTTGAGGAGATTGAGGAGGAGGAGAGAGAGAGGAAAAGGAAGTTGAGGGGAGAAAGCTCCTCTACTGGGTCTACAAGACTCATGAAAACTGTTATCAGGACTGCCCCCAGGCCAATGTGACATCCGTCGCCTTAAGGTCCATCGAACGACATAAATAAGCATAGAAATATTTTAATTATTCCTCCTTTTCTTCATGAACTCCTGCTTTAAGGAATCATGTCTGCCTATTTTCCTTTGTGCATGTACTTCCTCCGAGAACGTGTATTAAGCATAAACCTTTTATATATTTCATCACCATTACCACCAAATATATCATTTTTTTAAATTCGACCATTGTCATTAATAAAACCATTTTAGACTATCAAATGCCATTAAACACGCTTTTAACCTTAATATAACGAACATTTTAAGGTCGTAATCAACCGAAACAAATTTTGGGAAACTCGAGGGTTAAGTGCAGGGACTAAACTTGTAATTTTGCAAACTTGGGCTGGCTATATAAACCCCATTCCCAGCCATTTATCCTCATCCTAATCTTCTTCACCTTCAACATTTTCTCCACTTTCTCTCTTGATCTAGCACCTAAAACCGTCACGTTTGTTGCGTTTTCACTACCAAATCTTGGGTATCATCGTGTATACTCGTTCCTAGCAGGTAGACAACCTTGTTCAACCTGTTTTTGGCTTGCTTTTCTGCTGTGTTTTCTAGGGTTTCAGGTGCTCGGGTTCATCCGAGCACATGAGATCGTGTGGGTGCGTGTGAGGTCTTTCTGCTTGTGTTTCATGTTTGTGTATGTTTGTTGAGTGTTTCTGGAAGTCCTCGTGGTATAAAACTCGCGTTAGAGCAGCTCGGGGGCTGCTCAGCCCGACCACAGTCGCGATTCTGCAGTTCAGGCGACTGGGTCTGTCATGCGATTGAGCCGTGCGACTGAGTGAGTCGTGCGACTGAATCATGCGTCTAAGTCAATCGTGCGACTGAGTTGTGCGACTAGGCATGTCGTGTGACTGAGTCGTGCGACTGGGTGTTTCTATGCGATTGAGTCATGCGTGCGAATGAGTGTATACGATTGAGTCATGCGTATGAATGATTGTGTGCGATTGAGTCAGGTGACCGACTGAGTGTATGCGATTGTGCGTGTTTCGCACGACTGGAGCCCAATCACACGAATGAAGGTTCAATCGCACGAAAGTAGCTAATTCGCACGATTGAGGGTTGATTCGTGTGCATCGAGGTTGGGTCGTGCGAATGTGTGTGTTGTGTGGTGCGACTGAGTCCAATCGCACGAATGAAGGTTCAATCGCACGAAAGTAGCTAATTCGCACGATTGAAGGTTGATTCGTACGAATTGAACGTGGGTTGAGCGTCTGGTCCTGTTGTGTGACTGAGATGAGTGTGAATTTCCCTTAAACGTCTGATGATGATAAGGCAACATCAGTAAAATTGTCATTGCCTGACACCAAAGATTAAAGTCAACGCTATCAACATGCACATACTATTTCAATTGAAATAAACCTAACATTTTACAATTACCGACAACCCATTTGAAACTACAAATACTTAACAAGTGTCATCTTTCATAACAATGAGATCTTTACAAGGATGTCATAAGCAATGACGACTACTCGTAGTACTTGGATCTACATAAGATCTGATATGTGTGTCCGCTTGTGTGTGTGTGCCACCCACGACCGAACCGATACAACCCGAACCGACCAAACATTACTATACGCTTTATACGTGTCATTAATGCTTGACAATAACTGTCAATAGGTTTTGACCGATCATTGCATTCATCTATTGGAAATCTCGATCTTTCATACTTACCACTTAACATGTGAGTTCGTGGCCCTTTTTATGCTTATACTATTTTACAAACATTTACAAACATCGGGGAAAAGTATGCTCACCCCCTTTTCTATGCTGTAGAACATACATACAATTTTCATACAAGAATCAACGTGATACTGTGTTGCAAGTACTTATCTGATACATGCTTGGGTTTGCTGTGTGGTTCTATCATTGCAACTATTTAATTCCAGTGTGGGAACCGACGGTTAGGTATTGGTAGTACTACTGGGTTGACACCCCCACCCCTGTTTGATGGTACGCTAGGTTTGGTTGCAAAGCTCATGTCATGTGATTTACTTGTGTATATAACTGTATTCACGGTATTCCATTCATTTACTTTATACAGCATCACTTACACTTTTATTAGTTAAACCTGCGAGCTCACGAACAATTATGTTGACCATTTTGAGCATATCTTTTCAGGTGATCATGCTAGTGAGGTTCTAGGTGTGCTGCCTTAGTGGAGACCCTAGGATGCATTTTCGGGCCAAACTTGTCTTTTTGAAAACAATTGTTGTAACTGTTTCAAACAACATTATACTTTGTAACTTGTTCCCGGGTTGTGGGAATTGCATACAATGTTATTACCTATGTTATCTTATATCATGTTTATGCTTATGGCTATGTTGTCGTGAATACTGACTAAACACGACACAAGTCCCCTTGTTGTCGGGTGTCGTCATGACACGCATGTCATCATTATTATTATTGCATCTCTATCACTTACCATGTGTTATGACGATTCCCGTCTCGTCGCAACCCTGTGTTTCCGCTCTTAGCAGGGGTGTGACAGACTGGTATCAGAGCCATTGGTTATAGAGAATTAGGCTATACGCTTGACCTAGACTATAACCTAGGAACCTTCATGTAGATTGCATGCCAGGGTTGTGTGCATTTTGTATCTCATACGTGTTCCTCATTACTTGTTCGTTATCTATCTATTTCATGATCTTTTCACCCTATGAGAGAGCGTTGTGCTCACTCTTTTATGGATGCTCCTATTAGATCTTCCGTTCCCTCTGCGCGCCAAGTTATGATAACCAAATTTGTTATTGAGACCCGAAGAGATCTTCACAGATCGTATACTGTGCTTAATCTGGATACTGAGACCGACCCGAGGAGGCTATGTCTGAGTCCTTTAAGGATGCGAGATAGGCAACCCCCAGACTATACGTGATTACATGCTGGGCTCTCAGTTGACCTGATGGATTATTATGGATATGATGTACGGAAAGTCGGATGTCATGTAACCGGATCGGGCATCATTCTCGGTACATCGTGGGTGTGGTGGGAACGCTGCGGGGAACCCTATATATAAACATCACCGGTATACCGAGAATATGCTAGAAATGGGCTGCATGGTGATCTTGACCGACCGGAACATGAACACCGGAACTTGATAAACGGAATACTTGTGTATCATATGGTGACTAAAGCTTACATGTTACCTCTTTTATGATAGAACATACCGCCTCGAAGATCTACTCACAGTAATAGTAGCGAATTGAAGCCCCAAGGGGCAGAGGCAGAGGCAGAGGCAGGGAAGAACCCCAAGAACAAGTGATGCTCCAACCAGTAGCAATCAAGGAACAGGGAACACAGATATGGCAGCCCTGATCGCTCAACAGCTGGCCGCACTAATTCCGACTATCGTGGCCCAAGTGAGGGATGCTCTTCAGAATTCTCACCCCCCGGGGACGGTGGCAATGAAAACGAGGATAACGGTAACCCCACTGGGAACGAAAGCAATCAGGAGACCGAAATGGTGGTACAGCCGGTAACGAAACTGGAATTGTTAATGAGACCGGGGTTGTGAATGCTAGACGGGGATGTTCGTACAAGGAATTTGTGGCTTGTAAACCACGAGAGTTTGATGGCAAAGGTGGAGCCATAGCTCTGACCAGATGGCTTGAAAGATGGAGGCCGTGATCGACATCAGCGAATGCCTCGACAGCCAAAGGATTAAGTACGCCACTTGCTCACTACAGGGCAAGGCACTAACGTGGTGGAACACTCAGATTCAGGCTAGGGGAAGAGAATCCGCGATGCAAATGTCGTGGGATGAGTTCAAGGCCCTAATCACCGAGGAGTACTGTCCTCTCAATAAGATGCAAAAACTTGAGCATGAGTTCTGGAATCATGCCATGGTGGGGGCTGGGCACGCAGCTTACACCGATCGTTTTCATGAGTTAGCAAGGTTGGTTCCACATCTAGTCACCCCGGAATCAAAAAGGATAGAGAGGTACATTTGGGGACTTGCGCCTCAAATCCGGGCAATGGTAACCGCTACTGCTCCTCCTACTATTCATAGCGCGATGCTAAAGGCTGGCGCTTTGACTGATGAAATAGTGAGAACGGGAGTTTTGGGTAGAGGAGCAGAAAAGAGAAAGGATTTTGGGGAAACGAGCCGGTCGAGTTCCGAGAAGTTTGATAAAAGAGCCAAGACAACCAGAAACTTTGTGGCAGTGACGCAGGGCAGGCGAGAGTATGTGGGTCCGCACCCCAAATGTGACAAGTGCAATTATCATCATCCCCCAGGAACGTAGTGCCGGGTGTGCTTGAACTGTAGACGCCCGGGGCATTTTGCAAGAGACTGCAGAACAACGCCAATATGGGTGCACGGTCAACGCGGTTAACCCCGTCGGGAATGCAAGGGCATGTTATGAGTGTGGAAACCTTGATCACTACCGAAACATGTGCCCCAGGCTGAATCGGGCACCGGGTCAACAAGGAAACAACCAGCAGCAAGTGATGGCTATAGCCGGAAATCAAGGCCCGACCAATCAGGGGAATACAGCTCGGGGACATGCATTCGTCATTGGAGCCAACGATGCTCGTCAGGACCCGAATGTTGTCACGGGTACGCACTTACTCAATAATCACTTTGCATCTGTATTATTTGACACTGGAGCAGACAATAGCTTTATATCTTCTGAATTTGTGCAATTGCTCGATTTGAGTCCTAGTAGGCTAGAAACTAGCTACTCTGTAGAAATGGCCAATGGTAGGATTGTTCAGGCTGATGAAATTATTAGAAAGTGCTCGATAATGTTAGAGAACCACACCTTCGATATAGACTTGATACCCTTTGAGCTAAGAAGTTTCGATGTGATTGTGGGAATGGATTGGTTGTCGAAACACGGGGCCGAGATTGTCTATCGAGACAAGGTAGTGCGAATCCCTATGTCAGACGGGGGAGTACTCAGAGTTCAAGGAGAAAGACCAGGGAGAAACTTAAAGCTTATTTCCTGCATGAAAGCATGCCGGAGTTTACGAAAACAGTGCTACTCTTTTCTAGCTCATGTGGTGGAAGAGAAAGAGGAGGAACAGGAATTGGCAAATATCCCTATAGTGCGGGATTACCCAGATGTATTCCGAGATGACTTGTCTGGTTTGCCTCCACCACGACAGGTGGAATTTCGTATTGAGTTGGTTCCTGGAGCTACACCGGTAGCAAAGACACCGTATCGGTTGGCACCGTCTGAAATGCAAGAGTTATCTAGCAAGTTACAGGAACTACTGGAGAAGGGTTTTATTCGGCCGAGTCACTCGCCTTGGGGAGCACCAGTGTTATTCGTCAAGAAGAAGGATGGGTCGTTCTGTATGTGCATCGACTACCGTGAGTTGAACAAATTAACTGTGAAGAATCGGTATCCTCTCCCCAGGATCGACGACCTGTTTGATCAGTTACAAGGAGCTTCGTATTTTTCCAAGATCGACCTTCGATCTAGATATCACCAACTAAGAGTTTTCGAGGAGGACATACCGAAGACAGCGTTTAGAACTCGTTATGGGCACTATAATTTTTTGGTCATGCCGTCGGATTGACTAACGCACCAGCTGTGTTCATGGACTTGATGAATCGGGTGTGCAAACCTTACTTGGATAATTTTGTGATCGTATTCATTGACGACATACTTATCTACTCTCGATCGAAGGAGGACCATGAAGAACATCTTCGAGCAATACTGGAACTGTTAAGAGAAGAGAAACTTTTCGCAAAGTTCTCGAAGTGTGAATTCTGGCTGCGAGAGGTGAAGTTTTTGGGTCATGTGGTTAACAAAGACGGGATTCATGTAGATCCCGGCAAGATCGAAGCGGTAAAGAAATGGGATACACCCCAGACACCTTCAGAGATACGGCAGTTCTTAGGATTAGTCGGATACTATTGTCGTTTCATTGCGAACTTTTCAAAGACCGCTCAACTGTTGACGTTGCTGACTCAGAAAGACAAGAAGTTTGATTGGGGAGATGCGCAAGAACGGGCGTTCCAAACGCTGAAAGATAAGTTGTGCAATGCACCGATATTGTCCCTCCCAGACGGAACTGATGATTTTGTGGTGTACTGTGATGCTTCGCGTCAAGGGTTGGGATGTGTACTAATGCAGAAAGATAAGGTGATCGCCTACGCTTCGCGACAACTTAAGGTGCACGAGAAGAACTACACAACTCATGATCTTGAGTTGGGCGCTGTAGTATTCGCACTTAAGATATGGAGGCATTACCTGTATGGAACCAAATGCATCGTATACATAGATCATAAAAGCCTTCAACATATTTTGGACCAAAGGAACTCAATATGCGACAACGACGTTGGGTAAAGCTTCTTAGTGACTACGATTGTGAAATCCGGTATCATCCGGGGAAAGCTAATGTGGTGGATGATGCTCTAAGCCGCAAAGAACGCGTGAAACCACTACGTGCTCGAGCTTTGGGATTGACCATTCAAACAAATTTGAAAGCCCAGATCCAAATTGCACAAATGAAGCGTTGAAGGAAAACCTTACGGGAGAAGAATTCCGAGGGTTGGACAAACAACTGATGTGCAAGGAAATGGTGTGCAGTACTTTGTGGACCGTATATGGGTACCCAAGCAGGGAGGTGTACGCAGCTTGGTCATGGATGAAGCACATAAGACATGATATTCTATTCATCCTGGCGCAGACAAGATGTACCACGATCTCAAAGATCTGTACTGGTGGCCAGGCTTGAAGAAAGACATTGCCACGTACGTCAGCAGATGCTTGACATGCTCGAAAGTTAAAGCTGAACACCAGAAACCATCGGGACTGTTACAACAACCTGAGATTCCCGAATGGAAATGGGAGAACATAGCCATGGACTTCATTACCAAACTTCCTCGAGCGAGCAACGGGCATGACTCGATATGGGTCGTAGTGGATCAAATGACGAAATCAGCACACTTCTTGCCAATCCGAGAAGACTACAAAATGGACAAGTTGGCAAGGTTGTACATTAAAGAGGTCGTGACAAGGCACGGCGTGCTAGTGTCAATCATATCCGATCGTGACGGCCGATTCACTTCACGATTTTGGCAAACACTACAGAAAGCAATGGGCACTCGATTAGACATGAGTACCGCCTATCACTCTCAAACAGATGGTCCAAAGTGAACGAACCATACAAACGCTAGAAGACATGCTGAGAGCGTGTGTAATCGATTTTGGTGGTAGTTGGGATACTCATTTGCCATTGATTGAGTTCTCTTACAATAACAACTACCACACCAGCATGGGTGTGCTCCGTTCAAGCTTTATACGGAAGGAAGTGTAGATCACCCGTTTGCTGGGCGAGATTGGTGAAAGTCAGCTAGAGGCCCAGAGATCATCCAGGAAACAACTGACAAGATCTTCCAAATCAAAGATAGACTGAAAGCCGCTAGAGATCGCCAAAAGAGCTACGCCGACAATCGTCGAAAGCCTCTAGAATTCAACGTTGGGGACCGAGTGTTACTCAAAGTCTCTCCTTGGAAAGGAGTTGTTCGGTTTGGAAAGAAAGGGAAGTTAGCCCAAGATACGTTGGACCATTCGAGATTACAGAAAGAATTGGTCCAGTGGCTTACCGATTAAGGTTACCACAAGAACTCAATGGTGTGCATGATACTTTCCATGTGTCGAACCTCAAGAAGTGTTTGACTGACAAATCACTTCACATACCCATTACCGAAAAGCTTCATTTTATTGAGGAGCCCATTGAAGTCATGGATCGTAAGGTCAAACAGTTGAAGCGCAGCAGAATACCAATTGTTCGCGTAAGGTGGAATTCAAAACGAGAGCCAGAGTTTACATGGGAATGGGAAGATCAAATGAAACTCAAATACCCACACCTATTCGTGGATGAAACTCTTGGACCTAACTCCAGCTGAATTTCGGGACGAAATTCTCCCAACTGGGGGATACTATGACATCCGTCGCCTTAAGGTCCGTCGAACGACATAAATAAGCATAGAAAATTTTATATATTTCCTCCTTTTCTTCATGAACTCCTGCTTTAAGGAATCATGTCTGCTATTTTTCCTTTGTGCCTGTACTTCCTCCGAGAACGTGTATTAAGCATAAACCTTTTATAAATTTCATCACGATTACCCCAAATATATCATTTTTTTATTTCGACCATTGTCATTATAAAACCATTTTAGACTATCAAATGCCATTAAACACGCTTTTAACCTTAATATAACGAACATTTTAAGGTCATAATCAACCAAAACAAATTTTGGGAAACTCGAGGGTTAAGTGCAGGGACTAAACTTGTAATTTTGCAAACTTGGGCTGGGTATATAAACCCCATTCCCAGCCATTTATCCTCATCCTCATCTTCTTCACCTTCAATATTTTCTCCACTTTCTCTCTCGATCTAGCACCTAAAACTGTCACGTTTTTGCGTTTTGACTGCCAAATCTTGGGTATCATCGTGTGTACTCGTTCCTAGCAGGTAGACAACCTTGTTCAACCCGTTTTGGCTTGGTTTTACTGCTGTGTTTTCTAGGGTTTCGGGTGCTTGGGTTCATCCGAGAACATGAGGTCGTGTGGGTGCGTGTGAGGTCTTTCTGCTTGTGTTTCATGTTTGTGTATGTTTGTTGAGTGTTTCTGGAAGTCCTCGTGGTATAAAACTCGCTGCTCAGCCCAACCACAGTGGCGATTCTGCAGTTCAGGCGACTGGGTCTGTCATGCGATTGAGTCGTGCGACTGAGTGAGTCGTGCGACTGAATCATGCGTCTAAGTCAATCATGCGACTGAGTTGTGCGACTAGGTATGTCGTGCGACTGAGTCGTGCGACTAGGTGTTTGTATGCGATTGAGTCATGCGTGCGAATGAGTGTATACGATTGAGTCATGCGTATGAATGATTGTGTGCGATTGAGTCAGGTGACCGACTAAGTGTATGCGATTGTGCGTGTTTCGCACGACTGGAGCCCAATCGCACGAATGAAGGTTCAATCACACGAAAGTAGCTCATTCGCACGATTGATGGTTGATTCGTGCGCATGGAGGTTGGGTCGTGCGAATGTGTGTGTTGTGTGGTGCGACTGCGTCCAATCGCACGAATGAAGGTTCAATCGCACGAAAGTAGCTAATTCGCACGATTAAGGTTGATTCGTACGAATGGAACGTGGTTGAGCGTCTGGCCCTGTTGTGTGACTGATGATGAGTGTGAATTCCCTTGAACGTCTGTTGATGATAAGGCAACATCAGTAAAAGTGTCATTGCTTGACCCCAAAGATTAAAGTCAACGCTATCAACATGCACATACTATTTCAATTGAAATAAACCTAACATTTTACAATTACCGACAACCCATTTGAAACTACAAATACTTAACAAGTGTCATCTTTCATAACAATGAGATCTTTACAAGGATGTCATAAGCAATGACGACTACTCGTAGTACTTGGATGTACATAAGATCTGATACGTGTGTCCGCTTGTGTGTGTGTGCCACCCACGACCGAACCGATACAACCCGAACCGACCAAACATTACTATACACTTTATACGTGTCATTAATGCTTGACAATAACTGTCAATAGGTGTTTGACCGATCATTGCATTCAACTATTGGAAATATCGATCTTTCATACTTACCACTTAACATGTGAGTTTCGTGGCCCCTTTTTATGCTTATACTATTTTACAAACATTTACAAACATGGGGGAAAAGTATGCTCGCCCGTTTTCTATGCTGTACAACATACTTACAATTTTCATACAAGGAATCAACTTGATACTGTGTTGCAAGTACTTATCTGATACATGCTTGGGTTTGCTATGTGGTTTTATCTTTGCAACTATTTAATTCCAGCGTGGGAACCGACGGTTAGGTATTGGTAGTACTACTGGGTTGACACCCCCACCCTGTTTGATGGTATACTAGTTGGTACCATCAGTGGCCAGGAACGGCCCTTGGTGAATATATGCCGACAATTTTTTTGTGTACGTCGCTAGGTTTGGTTGCAAAGCTCATGTCATGTGATTTTACTTGTGTATATAACTGTATTCACGGTATTCCATATCATTTACTTTATACAGCATCACTTACACTTTTATTACTTAAACCTGCGAGCTCACCAACAATATGTTGACCATTTTGAGCATATCTTTTCAGGTGATCATGCTAGCTGAGGTTCTAGGTGTGCTGCCTTAGTGGAGACCCTAGGATGCATTTTTCGGGCCAAACTTGTCTTTTTGAAAACAATTGTTGTAACTATTTCAAACAACATTATACTTTGTAACTTGTTCCCAGGTTGTGGGAATTGCATACAATGTTATTACCTATGTTTATCTTATATCATGTTTATGCTTATGGCTATGTTGTCATGAATACTGACTAAATACGACACAAGTCCCCTTGTTGTCGGGTGTCGTCATGACACGCATGTCATCATTATTATTATTGCATCTCTATCGCTTACCATGTGTTATGACGATTCCCGTCTCGTCGCAACCCCGTGTTTCCGCTCTTAGCGGGGGTGTGACACCAAACACTCAGGATGATGAGTTGAGGGCAGTCATGATGAACTACTTGCACACTAGGAACTATTACATTGATAATGTCATTTCTCTCCTCTTAGATGAAATGAATGAACTGGTTGACATGGAAGTGGTAAAGGAGAGGAAGGAGGCAGAAGATGTAGAGCTACTAATTCAACTCAAAGAAGAAAGAAGAAAGAAAAGATTGTACAAGCATGTTCCTACTCTCTCCCCAGTTCAAGAAAGTCCTGCACAAGATGATGTGGTTCAACAAGAACCTCAGGTAGACAAAGAAGAAGATAGGATCAAAATAATTAACTACCTAAATGCCACAGGCCACTATCAGGCTAATGCACTTTTTCCCTTATCCTATGACTATATTGAGTTTGAGTACCCCAAACAACTTGAACTTGAGATAGCCAAGGAAAGAAAGTTCGCTGAAAGGAAGTTAAGGGAAGAGGCTACAAAGTCAAGAGCCATCATCGAGAAAAGTATGAAGAAGTCTGCATATAGGCAGAGGATGATGAGCTATGTCTCTGTATGGATTCTCAAGAAGGAGACTTGGCCCTATGTCTCTGTCCATTATGGATGAGTATATCAAGGTAATCAAGTAGAATATTAAGAGTGGAGAGCTAATAGACTTACACTCCCCTCCAAGTCAAGCTCCAGCTAAAGTGGAGGTTAAGGTTGAACAACCTGAGACAACACAACCTCAACCTCCTTCTGAGACTCAGAAAGTTTCCTATTCTGATCCACAGCAGGGTCAAACTCCCTTTCCTTCTGAACCTGTGATGGAGGAAGATCCAACTAAGAAAGACAAAGAAGATCAATCAGGTGATGCAGGCCAGTCTTCTCAATTAAAAGGAACAAAAAGAAGAAAAATGATGGCTTCAAAGCCAAATCCAAAGAAGAAGAAGAAAGAAGCATCCTTTTCAGAACCACGGGATGAGTTAGAACATCTTGAGGATGCGAAACCAGAGGATGCTCCATCATCTTCCCTTCAAAAAGCTCCTCTAGCATCAAGAAGACCTGTCTGTCCTAGACAAACACCAAAAATCTAGAAAGATGGCATGTCATCAGAGATCAAGGCATTAAGAATGTCTATACATGGCAACACATGTTCAATCTGCCTCTGCATGATCTCTTTGACATGAGAAGACACTTTGAGAGTCTAAGTGATACTGATCATTTCATGAAGAAAGGGATGGTCATCATCATAATGAGGACTGTTGATATATGGAGTCTTCAAAGTGTTTTGGTAGCATCAGCCTAGGGGTGTTTGTAAGGATTAAATCTAAAGGCTGATGCAACTCAAACATTCAAAGTCTACTGCATGCATGCACAAGTGCACCGAAGAAGAATGATTCGGAAGTTTCACACCAGCAATAGATATATTCTAAGTGTGAAATCTTCTGAAGCCAAGACCAATATCTTTCAAAGCGAAAGATGAAGTAAATAAATGATTTTATCATAGATCCATTATGGTCTTGAAATTATAATAATGGAAACAACAACCCTAGTCGCCATCTTTATATCTAGTTTACTTGTAAGTTTTACTGGGTACGCCTTATATGCCACTTTTGGGTAACCTTCTCAACAACTAAGAGATTCATTCGAGGAACATGGGGACTAATTGAAGTCCGAAGCTTCAAAGACAAAGTCTTCCGAAGGCAACACTAGAAGACAAATTTCTTCCAAATACTTTTAATACATGCTTTATCTGATGTACTTTACATAAAGCTGGACCCCTTTCTGCTGCAACTCTATAAAGTCATGAACTTACATAAGTTGGTGAAAAGGTCCATGCTTTTAGTAACTGGACATTGAGGTCTTTAGTTTGTAACTTTCTACATCATATACTTTATTCTTTTTGTAATATATTAGGATGTGAGCTATGGCATGTCATAGTCACTAGTCAAAAGGCACTCTGCCTTTTGACTCTACAATTGATTTTGTTTGTGTGTAGTCAATTGTATGTAGCTGGCCTTCAAAGTATGACCGGTTGTAGGATGTAGTATATGTATATCAAGTACTTATAACTTGTCTTATGTTTTGTAACATTTGTAATAGAACTGAGAAAGCAATATACTACAATTTCGTAAACCAACTCCTTGTGTGTTTTGCTATCTTGTTCTATCTTGAAGGGTTTTAACAAGATTATCAAAGTCCATATAAGCCAATATATATGAAAAACGCAGCGGATTAAGAGTTTAAAATCTTGTTAATATATAGATTATCAAACCCATTTGAAAAGCTAAACCCAAACCATGGATCCAAATACGAAATGCATATAAAATAGGACAACGAAAGGAGATTAAGAAGACAACCTTTTATGCTGCTAGAAACCGATTGAGAGGGTGCAAAGGATGATATTATGGCCGAATCTTCAACCAAGAAGACCTCAAGAAAGTGATACCCAAAGCCACCAACAAACCCCTTTGGAATGCTAGGTTTCTCAACACCAATTTCAGCAACTTGAACTTTGTAGTTGCTGAATCTTCCTTCCTTGTTCAAGCTCCAAAACCGATTTTTGAGACTTAGATTAGAGAGGATTTTGCTTTGCATGCAAGAGAGAGAGAGAGAGCAAGATTGGAGAGTGTGTGTGTTTAAGTCTTGCACTCATCAAGACAAAAGGAGGTGGGACATTTATGCCCTTGGGTGGCCGAAAATGTCCAAGCCCCTTTTTAAAATCCATTTGCCTCCTTTTTATTATAACACACTTTAATCTCTTATTTTATAAAGTTGAAACCAATTTAAACTTTATAAACATAGCACCCTTTTAAATGTTATTATTTAGCATCTTAAATAATGAAACAATAAATACCTCATGAACTATTATCCACATAATGATGTTCATTTTCAAAAGCAATGTATTTAGAAAACCCACCTTTTCTAAATTGGTGTCAATATTTATATGCATGATCTTATCAACGTATAAATATTTATAGGTGTTTGTTTAGCTTGTTATTGGGTATGACCCGACTTGGATCATATCACACTAGCCACATCAACTTAATATGCATCTTGGGCAGATCAAATCTTTCAATCTCCCACTTGCACAAGATTCATAGAAGGTTGATGCAAGCAGCAAATAACGCCTAGCAACGGTTTGTTACCCCTAATGTGTATGATTAAGTGCCATTCAATAACATCATCCTCTTCAAGTACCCTACTTGAAATGTTTTAGGTGAATAATCATCTATCCTTTTGTTTGAGATGTCTTGTTGAATCCTAGAGACACAGAACGGTCATTCTCCGATGATTTAACTTTATAGGCCTTAGACATCTAACTCTCAACGAATAAGAGAATCAAATTCCATCTTGACTACATACGTCTCTCACAATCACCTTATATCATACCTGAACCTAGCCTATGTACTGCCAATCTTTCAGAACAGCAAAGAACTAAGTCAAAGTACAACACTTGGTGAATATCAAGACCCAATATGTATCTCAGGTCTGAGGATACAATGATATTCGCCTTTACTCAATATCTCTTATGACTAATCACAAAGATTCTATGCAGAAATAATTGAGAGTGGGTCGGTCCAATATCTATATCCCATAGACATCAATGAACATTGGTAGCAACCTTTTGATCTATATTCATACCTTATGAATATCAACCAATCCAAGTTCATTATAGTCTTACATTCATAGTTGTTCCCACAAGTATGATCGACTACGGACGTTTAAAATACTTATTTATTTACAGATTTAAACATGCAAAAGGAAGAACAATGAAATTTATAACCAAATAATAAGGTCAAATAACATAAGTTCCAATATCTAAATACAAAATTGATCAAGTCCAATCACTAGAATATCGAAGTCCAAGGGCACAAGTATGACTTTCATGCTTTGACCTATCTAGGAGCTTCGTGAATGGATCCGCAACGTTTTGATCGTGTGAACTTTGCGAATACATATCTTTCCCTTTTCAACTTCATCCCTTATGTAGTTGAATCTCCGTTCAATGTGCCGAGTCTTTTGATGAGCACGAGGTTCCTTGATTTGAGCAATCGCACCCTTGTTGTCACAAAAGATCTCTAGGGGGTCTTGAATGGTAGTAACTACCCCTAGATCAGCAATGAACTTCCTAAGCCATGCGGCTTCTTGAGCTGCCAATGAAGCGGCAATGTATTCTGATTCTGTTGTAGATAGTGCCACTACATCTTGCTTTGAGCTCTTCCAAGAGATTGCTCCTCCATTCATAATGAAGACATATCCGACTGTGATCGAGAATCATCTCGATCAGTTTGGAAACTTGCATCCGTGTAACCTTTACAACGAGCTCCTCCTCACCAGATCCATATATTAAGAGCATATCCTTAGTGTTCCTAAGATATTTCAGAATACTTTTAACAGCCATCCAATGACTATTACCAGGATTCTGTTGATATCTACTTGTCATGCTTAGAGCACATGACACGTCTGGCCTAGTGCATATCATTGCATACATGATGGATCCTATAGCAGATGCATATGGGACTCCATTCATTCTTTCTTGTTCAACCTTTGAACTAGGGCATTGAGACGAGCTCAATATAGTCCCCTTTTGTATAGGTACTACCCCCTTTTAGAATTCTCCATCTTGAACTTCTTCAAGATCTTTTCAATGTATGCACTTTGGTTTAAACCTATTAATCGCCTTGATCTATCTCTATAGATCTTTATTCCCAAAATATAGGCGGCTTCACCAAGATCCTTAATGAAAAAGCTGCTTCCAAGCCAGGTTTTTACACCTTCCAAGGTTGGGATGTCGTTTCCAAAAAGTAGAATGTCATCAACATATAATACAGGAAAGTATAATGCTCCCACTAGCTTTCTTATACACACAAGCTTCATCAGCGTTTTTGATGAAGCCAAATTTCTTTACGTCATCATCAAAACGGTGATTCCAACTTCTTGATGCTTGTTTCAATCCGTAGATTGATTTCTTAACTTGCATACCTTGTTAGGATGTTTTGGATCAACAAAACCTTCAGGCTGTTCCATGTGGACATCTTCCTCAAGATATCCATTTAGAAAGCAGTTTTGACATCCATTTGCCAAATCTCATAGTCATAATATGCGGCTATGGCAAATAATATCCTAATAGACTTTAGCATTGCCACATGGGAGAAAGTTTCATCATAGTCAATCCCTTGAGTTTGAGTGAAACCTTTTGCTACGAGTCTAGCTTTATAAGTATCCAAGTTTCCATGCATATCAGTTTTCTTCTTGAAAACCCACTTACTTCCAACTATCTTGGACTTAAGAGGTGGTGTAACCAATTCCCAAACTTGGGTATCATACATGGATTTCATTTCAACGTTCATGGCTTCTTGCCATTTGTCAAAATCAGGTTTTGACATTGCATCATGGTATGTGGTTGGTTCATCCGAATATACCACATAGCATCCATCCATGAGAAATTTATATCTCTCGGGAGGAAACTAATTCTACCAGATCTACGAACATTTTGTGTATCTAGATCATCCACATGATCATTCTCAACAACCTGATGTTGATTGCTATTATCAACCAATTGCGTATCGTTTTATGAATCTTGACCTCTTCAAGTTCCACTGCTCTTCCACTAGTTTCTTCCTAAAGAAACTTAGTTTCCAAGAACTCTGCTTTTCGAGCAATAAACACTTTCTGCTCTGTTGGATCATAGAAATAATATCCAATACAATCTCTAGGATATCCAATGAAGATACACTTTGTGGATCGGGCTTCCAGTTTGTTTTGAGTATATTGCGTAGGATAAGCATCACACCCCCAACTTTTAAATATGACAATGATGGAACCCTTCCATGCCATACTTTGAAAGGTGTCCTTTCCACTTTCTGGTTGGGGCTATATTTAAAATACGGGCTGGCGGAGAGCAATGCAAACCCCAAAATTTAGAGGTAGCGTACTTCTAGCCATCATAGATCGAACCATATCCAATAGTGTCCGATTCCTCCTCTTAGAGACCACCATTATGTTGTGGTGTTCCAGGTGGAGTAAATTGTGAGATAATCCCACAACTTCTAAGATATTCTTGAAATTCACTGCTAAGGTATTCGCCTCCTCTATCTGTACGAAGAATCTTGACCGTTTTGTTAAGTTGATTTTCTACTTCATTCTTGAAGATTTTGAACATTTCAAAAGATTCATGTTTGTGTTTAACAAGTACACATACCCATATCGACTAAGTCATCGGTAAAGGTAATGGAAGTATCTTTCACCATTCCTAGTTGTTGGCTTAAAAGGTCCACATACCTGAAAGTATGATCCCTAATAAATCTTTTGCCCTTTCATTACCCCAGTAAAAGGGGCATTTGTCATTTTACCTTGTAAACAAGACTCACATACATCAAATGAATCATATTCATTGGTTTTCAAAAGACCATTCTTTTGAAGTTTTTGCATACGATTCTTATTTATGTGACCAAGGCGACAATGCCAAAGATAGGAATCACTCAAATTAAGTTTGAGCTTCTTGGTGGTTGCTTGGTACATAGAGCTATCATATGTTGTGTTATTATGAACCAATTCATAAATACCATTACAAGGTATAGCTTTAAAATAAAACACATGATTTAAAGAAACATGAATATCATTGTCAACAAACTTGAAATCATAATCATATTGTCTTAAACGGGAAACTGAAATAATGTTCCTAGTCAAGCTAGGAGCATACAATACATTCTTCAAAATGATTTCCAACCCACTTGGAAGCTTCAAAATGTAGTCTCCTTGGGCTTCCACGTGAACCTTTGCACCATTGCCCATAAAGAGACTTATTTCCCCTTTTGCATAATGTTAACTTCTTTTGAACCCCTGCAACAAATTGCAAATATGAGTTCCACATCCAGTATCTAATACCCATGTGTTAGAAGAAATAACATTAAGCTCAACATGTATCATAAACATTGTACCTGAAGTTTGCCCCGCGTCCGTCTTCGATCTCAACGCTTGGAGATAGACCGGACAATTGCGTTTCCAATGGCCTACTTCACCACACTCAAAACACGGGTCATCTTGAGCAACCTTTTGCTTCTTTTCTTTCGGTTTGGGTGGCTGCAATTTTGCCTTACCCTTTCCTTTGACGTGTCCCTTTCCTTTGGCAACACTTGCCCTAGGGTCGGGGAGGTGCCTTTTCCTACTACCACCTTCATTGATCGTAAGGACCGGTAGAACCTTTCTACCCATGCCTGCCTCGGCCGATTTGAGCATTGAGTGAAGCTCACCAATGCTCTTGTCCCATCCATTCATGTTATAGTTCATAACGAGCTATCAAACTTCTTGGATAGGGAGTTGAGGATCAAATCCGTTGCCAACTTGTTGGACACACGACAGTTAAGCCTTTCAAGGCGATCAATGTGCTCTTCATCTTAAGAACGTAGGATGATACCGATTGGGTCTCGTCCATTCGACATGCATGAAGTGCCCGAACGGTTTCGAAGCGCTCCACCCTTGATTGTTGTTGGAACATTTCCTTCAACTGGGTGATCATGTCATAGGCATTGTGGTTCTCAAAGTCTTTTTGCAAATCGGGTATCATACTCGCCAGCATGAGACACAAGACTTGCACAGAGTCTTCGGTGTACTTGACCCATTCGGCAAAGGCCTCAACGTCATTTTCATCGGGTTGATCAGGAATGGGATCGTCTAATACATAGGACTTATTTTCTTGTTTGAGAACTATTCTCAAGTTTCGGTACCAATCCATGAAGTTCCCATGGTTTAGACGTTCCTTTTCAAGGATGGTTCTTAGTGATAGGTTATGGACGGTCGGGATTGCGTTGTGGTTGTTAGCCATCTACAATGTTACAAAGTTAAATTTTTAGTACTTTTAATATCAATGTATTTTGATTATTAATACCCTTTTGTCACATACACAATTAATAGTCAAAATTTTAGAATCCAACGTTACATTTAAATATTGGTTAGGTGACCTTTATCCCTTTATTTAAATTAACAAGGTAGTCAACGTTTGACAATTGTAACCTATTACAATTTCTAGTGTATGGGATCGGTTAAACATCTTATGTTTGTTAGGCATGTTTATCCCATCAACACCCTTGTACGTCATGCTTCGGTGATCCTAATGCATGATTTCCAAATTAAGTCGTCCTACTTAGACACACGTGTGGATTTTCTAATATTAGTGGTTAGTGACCTTTATCCCATAAATATGGCAAACCCACCTCAAACATAACTTCCTTTTAATGTGGTTAGGTGACCTTTATCCCACATTAAATTCTCAAATGATTCGAGTGTTGTATAATAGGATGGTGTTTGACTTGATATAAAAGGATTTACGTTTCACAAAATTCTAGTTTGGAAAACAATTTTTATATCTTGCATTTGTATGCATTCAAATACATGGTAGTTAATTTGAAAACTTATTTCAAAATTCCTTTTAATGGCTCATTAATTATGAAATCAATAACCTTTGGTAAAACCCGTTTTATCACTTATCGATTTCTAGGAACCAATTTTATGCGTGTTGGACCAAAAGAACCAATGAGCCAAGATCAGAAAACCTCTAAGTCCCACATGGTATCACAACAACTGCTGAAAGCCTCATCAGCAGTTTGACAGTGCTGAAGACTTCAACAGCTGAAGATCAAGGCTGAAGACTTCAACAGCTGAAGAACACAAGTGTGAAGCTGAAAGACCAAAGTAGTGAAGTACAACAGCTGAAGAGTTTACAAGTGCTGAAGATCAACAACTGATGTACAAAGTCTGAAGACAGAGACTGAAGACATCAGCTGATGATATCTACTGAAGTCATCAGCTGATGAAACATCTGAAGGTCAAAGTCTGAAGATCAAGTACTGAAGCCTCAGTAGTTTGTCAACACTGCTGAAGAGTACTTCTTCAGTAGTGTGTGATATCAGTAGTTTTATATTTCTAGTTTCAGTAGTTTTGTAAAACGACTGAAGAGCTTGTTCTTCAGTCGTTGTAGTTTCAGTAGTTTTATATTCTGTACTTAACACTCTGATATGTTCTCAGTAGTTGTGAACATTTTAGTAGTTGTTAAGAGTTAGTTATTTTTGTATTAGATCTGCCAGTTGTCACTTTCCGTGATAACAGCAGCGATTGCACTCTATATAAGGAGTGTCAACCTATTGTAATAATTGAGTGAATGACGGAATGATATGAATGATTTGATTAGAAATATTCTATATCTATAAACATTCCTTGAATCAGAAATATATATTCTCTCACTATAACCGTATGTGATCTTAATGTATACAAGTATCAATCTCTTGCTACAATTTGTCTAATTCCTATTCGTATTCCGCTGCTTTGAACCTAATACATCAAACTTGTGATCGCTGATCCTGTCAAATGGTATCAGAGCTGGTAATATTGATCGATCTAATAATTGATCATTGAAACTGCTATTCAAGATCTAAGTTTGATTGAATTAGCTTTTGTGTTGCAAGAAGAAAGTTATAGAGATTGAATTTTCTGTATTTCTGGTCATTCATCCTGAGATCTTTTCTTGGTTTTCATTGAGTTTGTTGTGGTCTGTGTAAAACTTTTAAAAGCTTGAATTAAATTGTTTTTGAACTGAAAATGACCACTCCCTCCAATGATCCTCACAATACTGGTTCCTCAACCAAGCCACCAATGCTGGTTAGGAATGAGTATAACATATGGCAACGACGAATGCTCCATCACCTGTCTGTTAACAGCGCAGGTTGTTGGACATCAGTGGTACATGGTCCACACAAGCCTATGGTGAATACCCGGAAACCAATCAAATGGTTCCGAAGAGGAGGGAGCAATACTCAAATGAGGATAAGAAGTTGCTTGAAATTGATGCAAAAGCCCATGGAATTCTGGCCATGGCACTGCCCAATGAAATCTATTCTGGGCTAATGCATCATGAAACTGCCCATGACCTCTGGAATGCCTTGAAAGAACAATTTGGAGGAACATATGAGGTCTTGTCAAATAATAGAGAAATTCTTGCCCAACAATATGAGACATTCTCTCATAGAAAGGGTGAGACACTGACTCAACAATATGAGCGGTTCTCTTGTTTGATCTCTGAACTAAAAATGGTCAAACTTGAGTACACAAATATTCAGATGAATAACAGATTTCTCAGATCACTGCCTGAGAGCTGGGACACATACACTATTGTCCTATGCTCCAGTGCAAGTTTGGACAAACTATCTCTCACCCAACTCCATGGGAAACTGCTCACGTTGAGAGAGAGATAGAACATAAGAGAAAGCTGTCTTCATCTAGAAAGCTCACTGAAGACTTGTACCAGGCAACACTGCCTTGGTAGTCATGAGTCAGAATATGCTTCATCTGAATGCCAGTATGATGAGCATGTTAATTTCTCTTCAAGCACTTCTGATTCTGCATTGTGAGTATTGATGGTCAGTTTACTGGGTGTAATAATGACAATTTATGCTTTATTATGGATGATCTCAAGGGGATTGCTGATGACGACTTAGAAGAGATGGATATTTTGAGCAAATGGCCCTGATAAATATCAGATCTCAGAAGTTCTACAAAAGAACTGGAAGAAAATTCCCAGGACTCTCAGGCAAAACCAAAGTTGGTTTTGACAAGAGCAAGTTGAGGTGTCACAAATGCCAAAGGCTTGGACACTTTGCAAGAGAGTGTAGATCAACTGGATCTAACTCCAATGCACCTTTGTGACTTTTCCTGGCAATAGTCAACAACACAGAGGGCAACATCCTGTCACTTCTAGTCATCATCCTCAACAACAATGTCCGGCATATTTTGTTCCTCAGGGTCAAATGCCATATCCGTACCCTTGTTATTACATGCCACAGTCAAATCAAGTTCAAGTTCTTATGGCACCACAACCTCATGCACTACCAGAACCTCTGCCATCCCAATCTCATTAACAAACTCAACCTCAACAACACAGCTTCTTCACCCCAGGAGTTGTTGACTGGAGCAGTTTACCAGATGACATGTCTGGTCATGACCAACTGTTCTCAGGTGCTGGTCAACATGGTGGTGACAGTCCTTTTGGGAAACTAGCTCTTATGGCTTTGGAGTCTGCTGATACTTCATTTTCTAATGCCTCTACACCTAAGGTATCACAGGTATCCTCTGAGGCAAAAGCCAAATTATGTTCTGAACCATGCATAGCAGCATTTGCTTCCATTAGAGAAGCAAATGTAGCTCTAATTAATAAGAACATTGAGCTAGAACAAATAATTTCCAAAAACAAAGCTGAGTTTGAGTTTGTGCTTAAAGATAAAAATGATGAGATTTATAACTGAAATGCCAAATAATTGATGATAAGGCTAGAGAAGAGGTACTTCTAGAGAAGTACAAAGATCTCAAAGAAACCCTTGCAGTTACCCAGGTAGAGTGTGATAGATGGGTACAATCATGCAAAGGTTTTGAAATGCTCTTAGTAAGCAATCTGCTTCAAATGTGAAGTTTGGAATTGGTTACAACACACTGCTCCACCTACAGATTTTACCCAAGAGCAGAGGTAGAATCTGATGGTGAGAGTGATAACCAATCCATCATATCATGTGATCTACCTTCTGATACACACAGTCAGAGTAGTAGCAGTCAGCATCAAGCCCTCTTTGAACTTATCAGCTGATGTTGATGGTTCAAATGCTGAAACTCACATGATCAACGAGTTGATCAACTCAGGAGTTAATTCTGAAGGTCCTAAAAGGACTAGAGTGCAGGATTTAACACCTGAAGTTCAAACTTCAACTGCTGTCAGTACTGAAGAGAAGAAAACTGCCAGTAGAAAGAGTTTGAAGACTACTAAAGAGGCAGTCAAGAAAGCAAACAATGCTTCCAAAGCATTGAAGAACAAGTCTTCAGTTGCTTCACCCTCTTTAGTTGATGATCAACCTAAGATGAAGAAGAAACCATGTGAAGTATGTGTTTGTTCAATCTTCTTACAGATGATTGTTGGTACAAAAGAGGTTCCAAACTCAAACAAAAAGAAGAAATTAATGAGAAAATGGTAAAAATGAAAACTGAGTTTGAGACCACATTTGTATCAGCAACATCAAATCCTGTAACCCTAAGTCCTGAAAGAAATCCAAAAAGGAAGGGGTTAAACAGGTGACAGCTGAGAGTGCTCAGAAGAAGAAGGTGCAACATAGGAACTTATCAAACTCCACTGGCAATGTGTGATGATGAGCTGAACAGTTTATCACAAAATCAGACATAGCTGGTAATGATGGTTCAACATCTGTTGGGTAGAGTTAACCAACTAGATACTCCTATGTTGAAACCACAGAAAAGGAGGTCCAAGCCAAAGGACTCCTCTTCTACACCATCTTCTTCTCAGGCTGTTGTTTCAAATAAACCTGTTAGTTTACCATCTATTGATGAGACCAAGCCCAAAACCAAAAAAGGTTTGGGTCTCTAAAACTAACTGATTGTTTATTATTGCAGGGTTCTTCAACATGCCAAAGTAGCATCTGGTATGTAGACAGTGGGGGATCTATGCACATGACTGGGAACAGCTCTCTTCTTCATGACTATCTCAAGGAAAGAAGGGATTTGTCTCTTTTGGCAATGATGCTAGGGGTTACATCATTGGTAAGGGCTTTGTCTCCAATGGAGAAATCAAATTTGATGATGTTAATCATGTGGAAAATCTCAAGTACAATCTCTTGAGTGTCAGTCAAATGTGTGATAAAGGCCATGTTGCTCTTTTCACCAGTCAAAACTGTAGGATTCTGTCATCCAAAGTTTTGCACTTGATTGACAAGGTGTTGGATGATCACACTCTCCTGAGAGCCAACAAGACAGGAAGAGTGTATGCCTTAGATCTTTCTAAGAAAATAGATCTCAAAGGCAATCCTTGCCTATTTTCCAAAGCCTCTTCTCAAGAATCTAAACTGTGGCACAGAAGGCTTGGTCATGTTAATCTCAAAAACATGAATCAGCTTACCCACAATAGTTTAGTCAGAGGCTTACCAATAAAGGAGTTTCCGCTGTGATAAAACCTGCACTGCTTGTTTAAAAGGAAAACAGCACAAAGTCCTTCCCTCCTATTGAAGTGCCTAAGTCCACTGCCTGCTTGCAATTACTGCATATGGATCTATTTGGTCCTGTGAGAGTAATGAGAATGGCAAAGAAGAAATACTGTCTGGTAATTGTGGATGATTACTCCAGATTTGTATGGACTTTCTTTCTACATTCAAAGGATGAGGCTGCTCAGAAGATTATTCACTTTGTGTTGTATATTGATAAGCAGTATTCCCTTCCAGTCAAGTGTATTAGGAGTGACAATGGAAATGAATTCAGAAATCATACACTTGATGAATTCTATCTTTCAAAGGGAATCAAAAGGCAGTTTAGCATTCCAAGGACTCCAGAACAAAATGGAGTAGTGGAGAGAAAGAACAGGACCCTCATTGAAGCTGCAAGGTCCATGCTGGCTGACTCTGGTTTGCCACTGACCTTTTGGGCTGAAGCTATTAACACAGCTTGCTATGTGCAAAATAGAGTTTTAGTAAATCAGAGGTTGATGAAGACTCCATATGAAGTCCTCCATCATTTGGCTCCTCTGATTTCATTTTTCAAAGCATTGGGTGTCCTTGTTTTATTCTCAACACAAAGGATCAACTCCATAAATTTGATCCTAAGGTGGATGCAGGGTATTTTGTTGGTTATTCATCTACTTGCAAGGCATACAGAGTCTTCAACTGCAGAACAAAGATGGTTGAAGAAACTCTACATGTTAAGTTCAATGAATCTCCAAAGGACAAGATTCCACAAAGCCCTGTGGAGTTATTTGATTTGGACATACTGCAATATGTTCCTTATCAAACTCCTGCTGTTGCTCCTGTCAACAGTTCACCACCTGGTGTACTGCTGATCATGATGATGATTGCAGTACTCACCTCTTCAGGTTTAGTGATCAGCTGCCTGATTCAGCTAGACCTGATGTTCCTGCAGCTCCAGTAGCACCATCCACAACAATGCTGATGAGATCTCTTCGAATTCAACTTCCTTTGAATTACCATCCACTGATTGGTTTCAAGGAAATGATTCACCATCACCATCTGTTACTGCTGAGCCTGCTACAAACACTTGCACAGATCTCATTGTGTATCAAGATCTGAAGAATCACCCTATGTCTCAAATCATTGGTGATATCACTGCTGGTGTATCAACAAGAAGTCAATTGTCAAATTTCTGCTTCTATGCTCTCTTCATCAGTCAGCAAGAGCCAAAGAATTATCACATTGCTTTAAAGGACAATGGATGGGTTGATGCCATGCAGCTTGAGCTTCTTCAGTTCAAGAAACAGCATGTGGGAACTGGTTCCTCTACCCCAGGTAAGTGTGCAATAGGCACTAAATGGGTGTTTAGGAACAAAACTGATGAAATGGGCTTATTGTTAGAACAAGGCCAGACTGGTTATTCAGGGTTTGCACAAGAAGAAGGTTTGATTATGAAAACCTTTGCCCCTGTAGCCAGACTGGAAGCAATTCGATTTTTTTTAGCTTATGCTGCTTATCAAACCTTAAAGTTTTCAAATGGATGTCAAAAGTGCATTTTTGTATGGAAAAATTAAAGAAGAGTTTATGTACGTCAACCTCCAGGCTTTGAGGACAATAACCATCCTAATTGGGTGTATAAGCTTGATAAGGCTCTTTATGGGTTAAAACAAGCTCCTAGAGCCTGGTAATGAGACATTATCAAACTTTCTTCTGGAAAATATTTCACTAGAGGCTCCATAGATAAGACTTTATTCATAAGAAAGCTGGCCAGCATAATCTACTTGTTCAAATTTATGTAGATGATATCATTTTTGCATCCTCTGATCCAAAGTTGTGTGATGCCTTTACAAATTTGATGCAACAGAAGTTTGAAATGAGTGCCATGGGAGAATTACAGTTCTTTCTGGGGTTGCAAATCAAACAAAAGCTGATGGAATTTTCATTCATCAGTCCAAATACACAAAAGATCTTTTGCAAAATTTGATTTACAAAACTGTAAGCCTTGTTCTACCCCCATGTGCAGCACCACACAACTGGATACAGATCAGAAAGGTAAAGTGGTTGATGAAACACTTTACAGATGTATGATTGGGTCCTTGATGTATTTAACAGCTTCTAGACCAGATATTATGTTTGCTACATGTTTTGTGCTAGATTTCAGGGCTGCACCTAAAGAGTCTCATCTGATTGCAGTCAAGAGGATCTTTAGATATCTGCAAGGCACTCCATCTCTAGGTTTATGGTATTCTACTAGACATTCTGGTAAATTAGTTGCTTTTTCTGACAGTGACTATGCAGGGTGTAAGTTGACCAGGAAATCAACTTCTGGTGGATGTCAATTCCTAGGCAACTGCTTGATTTCTTGGCAGAGCAAGAAACAGACCTCAGTTGCTACATCAACTGCTGAAGCAGAGTACATTGCTGCTGCAAGTTGTACATCTCAGGTACTCTGGCTTCAAAACCAACTTTTGGATTATGGCATACAGAGACTAAGACTCCATTGTTAATGGATAGTGCTTCAGCTCTTTGCATTGTCAAAAATCCAGTCCAGCACTCTGGGACCAAACATAGAGATCAGACATCGTTTTATAAGGGATTGTTTTGAAAAAGGTCTGATTGATCCTAAGTTGTGCCTAGTGCTGATGAGCTTGCAGACATTTTTACTAAGCCTTTGGATAGTTCAACTTTCCAAAACCTGGTGTTAAGGCTTGGTATGCTGCAGCTAGAATAAGTGACAACTACTGATGATCTTAGTAATAAGTACTGATGATCATTAGTAACTATGTCACATATAAGTACTGATGAGCTCTTTTACCCTCAGCATTTTTTAAACTACTGAAGGCTAAATGTCTCACAAGTACTGAAGTACTTCATCTATTCTAACTACTGATGCAGTTACAACTACTGATGCAGCTACAACTACTGCAATCAGTAAAAACAATAAGTACTGATGTCCTATGAAACAACTGAAATCAGCCAAAAAGGCTGATGAATGGTGTTGAGGACAGTATGAAACAGCTGACAAGCTAAGAATTGACGAAAACAGCTGATGAGAATTTCTCTTCAGTCGTTTGTACTACTGCTGTTTCATTCTAAACAACTGAAGCAAAACCATGTCTTCAGTAGTTTTATAACTACTGATGACTAATACCAAGTCTTCAGTTGTTTACAACAGCTGATGACAAAACCACTGTCTTCAGTAGTTTCATAACTACTGATGACAAACACCAAGTCCTCAGTTGTTTCAATCATCTGAAGTCAAAACCACGGTCTTCAGTAGTTTTCTAACTACTGATGCCTAACACCACGACTTCAGCTGTTTCAACGTCTGAAAGGATAATACCATGTCAACGGTCGTTTAAAATACTGATGACTAACACCACATCCTTCAGTCGTTTATCCCCGCACCCTATAAATACCCCTGACCTAAGCCTTCAATGCTTCATCTTCTTCAAACCTAACGTTCCTCTCCAAAACTTCCCTCTTCTCATGGCGTCCATGCAAATTAAACCGCGACACAACTATGTTGCCTACCTCACTAAATCGCCTATCTGGACTAAGTTCGATACTGCTATCGATCTTATGGTTCAGTCCCAATACAAAACGGCATCTTCTGAATCCCATACTACAGCCGAATCCCTTCAACAATTCTGGATGAACGTTACTATTACCACTGGGGAGAACAACACACCATCTCTCCAGTCGGTCATCAATAACAAAGAAGTAGTCATCACTCCTGCAATAATCCGCAAAATTCTTCATCTGAATGATGCTAGTTCTCCTGCTGGTATCCGAAGAGCACCACAGATCTATCCTTTGCCCAACATGGATATCAAGGCGATCTCAGTGCCTCCACTATCCTGAAGAAACACAACTTTTACGACGCTGAGCGCCTAATTTTTCACATGGTGAATGTATGTCTGGCTCCTAAGACGTCATCTTGGGATCAAATGTCGACAAAATGGCAGCAGGTAATGTATTCTATTCTTGAGCAACAACGCTAAACTTTTCAGAAATAATATTTTCGGAGCTCAAGGATATGGCTCAAAAACTAACTGCCAACCGTTGGATACTATATCCACGTTCATAATGGCCATCATTACAAACCAGCTTAATGTTGAGGGACTTGTTGGCTTGGGAGTCCCTGCTACGGCTGTTCTGCCGGAAGTATACTCCCCGCACAAACTCTGACCAGACACTAAAAATGGCTGCCAAGCTGCGAAAACCCACGCAGCTGGAACCCACTGCCACCACCTCCAAATCAAAAGTCCCCACCAAACCCACCAAAAAGAAACCCAAAACGGCTACTCAGGGAATTGATTCCCCTGAGGATGCCCCTGCAACACAAACGCAGGATATATCCACTAGTCCAAACCCCCTAGTGGATACAATGACTCTTCCAGCCATAGCCGCTCAGGCTTCCTCTCACAGGAGCCTGCAGCAACCACACAAGGGGTACCTACATATCTGGGATCTTCCTCACTTGAGGGATTGCCATTAAAGAGCACCAACCTCCCCAGTGCACACTGCTTCTATCCCTTCACCCCAAACAACCGCCCCTCACAGCCCAACTTTAATAGTTGCACAAGTGCTGACTCAACTGCACTCCTCACCCCCTCCCCAGAAACCACTTACTACTGGGAACACCTCTACAATTGAGGGGGAGGAACACAGTGCACTTGAGAACCCACAACACAGGGGTTTACCACTTCTATCTCCTGGTGTAGATAAGGAGCTTAGAATATCTTGTGAGGCTGCCACCTCTTCTGACTCCGCACATGATCAGAATGAGGCTGGTAACATTGCTAAGACCTCACTAGAGGCAACAGCTGATGATGGACACTGTCCTGAGGCTGGAAGTCCCCAGTACCAAGCACAAGGGGCACATGCATCAACTGGTCTACACCCAGTGCATGTAAATCCTGCTCTAAGCAGGAGGTCAGATGATTCAGCTTCGGCAGATGATGACCTGGGCTTTTTCTATGATGTTCTTGCCCAGAACACAATCCTTGAAGAGAAAGTCAGTAGGCTGCAAACTCTACTTGACCAACTCTCACAAGGAGAAAGACCATCTGCCTCTACCAACCCACAGATGGCACCTTCACCTGAAGTTCCCCAAACACTAAGCCACTCCAAACTCAACCACCTGCCTCTGCTTCAGGCCCTATTTCTCAGGAACAGAACCTTCCTGAGCAAATAGGTGCTGTACTTCAAAATTCCCTCCCTCTCATCACACCCAATCACTGATATTGTGACTAAAGCCATGGATGAGAGGCTTTCCTCAACTTTACAACCCTTGATTGATGCTGCTGTACAAATGACTCTTTCTGCGGTACAAACCCCTTCCTCCAATGCATCCAAAAAGGGGGAGAGTACTGCAGTGAAAAAAAGAAGAGGAAAAGAACAGAGGAAAAGAAGGAAGAGAAGCAAGCCCAAGAGGAGGAGAAAGAAAAGCAACCTCTGCACTTACAAGCGAAAGAAAGTGCTGATGATCATACTACTGAAGACAATCCTTGGAGGAGCTGGTAAAAGAAGCTGACAGTACACACAGCCGATCCATGGATAAAATAATTGAATAACTCTTCAGGCAGGGGTTTTACAGCCACATTGGATAGTGAGATCAGAAAGTTGGAAGTCCAAGAGATTCAACCCGATGGCTGGGTATGATGCTCTGGAAAAAGAGAGATTGAAAATAATGATCCGCTTTATTGCAAAATACTTAGGAAGATCGTTAATGGAGATTCGCGCGTGGACCAGGGACAGCATTCTGGCTATAGCCACCAGAATCTGTCTGCCTGAGCAATTCAACAAAGGGATTATTGTGGAAGCCCTTGATGAGGCTGGGGCTGGTAAAAGGTTAGAGATGGCTAAACTCACAAAGGCGAAACTAACAACAAAGATGCTGGATCAACCTTCCCTTCCACCCACTCAAACAGAGCCTATCCCTCAAATCTCTCAACCAATCTCTAAGCCAAAATCCAACATCTTCATTCTCCAAAACCAATTCCTTCACCAACCCAACCATCATCCAGTGATGCACCCAGAAGGAGGAGAAGGGTGCTGAGGATGGAAGAAGAAGAAGAGGAGGATGAAGATGATAGTCTGCCACTCTCTGCTGTTCTAAAGCTACCAAAACCCTAAAGTCAACCCATGATCACACCTGACTCTCAAAGGGAAATGGTCAGAGTCAAGATAGAAGAAGAAGAACAGCAGAAACAGCACGATGAGCAACTGTTGAAGATGGTTGACAAGGAATTTCCTCAGTCATCATCTATTCAAGCCATGAAAGGGCATGCTCAAATGCTGTACACTCTCAGGCACACTTTTCAGTATCAGAAGGAGAGAGTGAGAGTATGGTCAGACCCCAGGGTGAGTTCTAGAATCCATAGAAGAACTATTCCACACAGAAACAATGGCCAGGTACGAAAAACAATAGATTCTACCATCATGTTGGCCATTGTAGTCTCACCTTGGGAAATCATTGATGAATTCAAGAAAGCTCACCAAGCAAAGAAGACCCCTCAAGCTTTACTAGAAAACAAGATGATTAAGAAGGGGTTGTTATATAAAAAGCTTGAAGACATCCTGAAGAATGAGCTCCAGTTACTCCTTGAAGGCAACCATCCTGATGAATTTGTATATAGGGAGGTAACTACGGTGGAGCTGAAAAATGGCAAGACCATGAAGTACTTATCAGAGTACTATGGTCCAGAGTTCTTCTATGAAGGAGGAGTAGAAGAACTCTCTCAGGAGGAACAAGTTGTTCTCCTTGAGGCCTATGTTCGAGAGTCATACAGACTCATTATGGGGAAGTATATCTCATGAATGGGATAACAACTCTGTGTCCAGTTCCCCAAAACAAGTTCCCATTCATACCCTGCCAAACAAATATCTGAGATTTCTTCCCAGGCCGAAGCTTACATGGGTCATCTTCTCTACTGATCAAGAAGGAAAAAGACCAACATTTTGCCAACAATAAGTGGGATGATAAATAATTTAGAGGTTTTGGGTGCATTGGTTTAGGGGGAGTTTGTTGGACCAAAAGAACCAATGAGCCAAGATCAGAAAACCTCTAAGTCCCACATGGTATCACAACAACCGCTGAAAGCCTCATCAGCAGTTTGACAAGTGCTGAGGACTTCAACAGCTGAAGATCAAGGGCTGAAGACTTCAACAGCTGAAGAACTAAAGTGCTGAAGTACAACAGCTGAAGAACACAAGTGCTGAAGCTGAAAGACCAAAGTACTGAAGTACAACAGCTGAAGAGTTTACAAGTGCTGAAGATCAACAACTGATGTACAAAGTCTGAAGACAAAGACTGAAGACATCAGCTGATGATATCTACTGAAGTCATCAGCTGATGAAACATCTGAAGGTCAAAGTCTGAAGATCAAGTACTGAAGCCTCAGTAGTTTTTCACAACTGCTGAAGAGTACTTCTTCAGTAGTTGTGATATCAGTAGTTTTATATTTCTAGTTTCAGTAGTTTTATGTTTCAGTAGTTTTGTAAAACGACTGAAGAGCTTGTTCTTCAGTCGTTGTAGTTTCATTAGTTTTATATTTTGTACTTAACACTCTGATATGTTCTCAGTAGTTGTGAACATTTTAATAGTTGTTAAGAGTTAGTTATTTTTGTATTAGATCTGCCAGTTGTCACTTTCCCGTGATAACAGCAGCGATTGCACTCTATATAAGGAGTGTCAACCTATTGTAATAATTGAGTGAATGACGGGAATGATATGAATGATTGATTAGAAATATTCTATATCTATAAACATTCCTTGAATCAGAATATATATTCTCTCACTATAACCGTATGTGATCTTAATGTATACAAGTATCAATCTCTTGCTACAATTTGTCTAATTCCTGTTCGTATTCCGCTGCTTTGAACCCTAATACATCAAACTTGTGATCGCTGATCCTGTCAATGCGTGTGGTAGATTTCGAGTGTTAACTATCCAATTCCATAATAAGATAAGTAGAACATAAATCACCATACATGCATGATAAAACAACCACAAGTCCATAACCATAGCCAATTGATTTGGCAACACTTGTTGGCCAAAACAAGTGTGCCAAGAGGGTCAATAATAAGGCATAAACATGACACAAGGCATTGAGATGGTGTGCTCCCACTTGATCCCGCATCCTAATGCATCAAGTGTCCATTTTGTGTTGTCATCGATTTGTTTTATTTGGGCTTTCTTTTGGGCTTTCTTTTGGGCTCCAACTTCAGCTCCTAGCTTTCTTGGGCCTTCATGCTTTGGGCTTTGGTTATTGGGCTTAAAACCAATCTTGGGCTATGAGGCCCATTTGGGCCTAAAATGGCCCAAACCAAAACCGAAGTCTTCTTGAACTCCTTTTACAAAATATATCCTAATACATTTTTACTAGTAAAAGAAATATAACTAATCTACTTATTATTACAAACCAACATAAATTATAAATAGATTACAAACCCAAATAAATAATTATTGCAACCCAATGGAATAATCAAACAACATCACAACACAAAACACATCCAAATACAGGTATTGGCTAGGTTATGAACATCCATATACACATCCAAATATGCACATAACAAACGATTTTGCAGCCCCTTTTCAACCCATATTCTTGGCCAACATAAACCAAGAACAAATGGGCTTGGTTCAAACAAACAAACAACCATTACCCAAATTTTAAAGATCCTAAGCATGCATATAAAATAGTATCTTTAAAATCTGAAAAGGGGACCAATCCAGCCCCAAAACTCTCGGCCATATGGTGTCATACACCACAAAACCGTGAACAAGAGGTGTCATATACATGTATGCATTCGTATAAGTGGCTCTTGATGCCATTGAAGGGGTTTAACAATATTATCAAAGTCCATATAAGCCAATATATATGAAAAACGCAGCGGCTTAAGAGTTTAAAATCTTGTTATATATAGATTATCAAACCCATTTGAAAAGCTAAACCCAAACCATGGATCCAAATACGAAATGCATATAAAATAGGACAACCAAAGGAGGTTAAGAAGACAACCTTTTATGCTGCTAGAAACCGAGATTGAGAGGGTGCAAAGGATGAATATTATGGCCGAATCTTCAACCAAGAAGACCTCAAGAAAGTGATACCCCAAGCCACCAACAAACCCCTTTAGAATGCTAGGTTTCTCAACACCAAATTTCAGCAACTTGAACTTTGTAGTTGCTGAATCTTCCTTCCTTGTTCAAGCTCCAAAAACCGATTTTTTGAGACTTAGATTAGAGAGGATTTTGCCTTTGCATGCAAGAGAGAGAGAGAGCAAGATTGGAGAGTGTGTGTGTTTAAGTCTTGCACTCATCAAGACAAAAGGAGGTGGGACATTTATGCCCTTGGGCGGCCGAAAATGTCCAAGCCCCTTTTTAAAATCCATTTGCCTCCTTTTTATTATAAACACACTTTAATCTCTTATTTTATAAAGTTGAAACCAATTTAAACTTTATAAACATAGCACCCTTTTAAATGTTATTATTTAACAATCTTAATAATGAAACAAATAATACCTCATGAACTATTATCCACATAATGATGTTCATTTTCAAAAGCAATGTATTTAGAAAACCCACCTTTTCTAAATTGGTGTCAATATTTATATGCATGATCTTATCAACGTATAAATATTTATAGGTGTTTGTTTAGCTTGTTATTGGGTATGACCCGACTTGGATCATATCACACTAGCCACATCAACTTAATATGCGTCTTGGGCAGATCAAATCTTTCATATCTCATATTTACTTGTGGTCTTAGTATCATTATAAAAGGTTAACCAGTTTGACTATTTGATTAGTTATGTGTTCTTAGAAACTCTCCTCTTGTGTTGTTGTGTTGTGAGTGCATACCCTTCACCGGTCCTACGAGGTCTTATCAATGCACACATGAACCTTAAATCATATTCTAAGGCATTATGTGCCTAAATTAAACGGTTTTGAAAATGAGCATTGAGTCTTATTCATGATTTTCAAGTCTCTTCAAAGTCTATGTCTTATAACTTTAAACATGTTATGCTAGAAGAGCGTGATGCATGTATCTTGAGGTGTTCTGTCTAAGCAAAGTATTCATATAAATCCAAACCAATCGATGGATCCGGAACCCTTGGGGTGAGTGTCCGCTTATAGGTACAAATGTCTTCATTAAGTTGTAGTTGACTTAATACTTTGATAAGTCAACGTATTGCTTTGGTTTGTAAACCGAACGTTACACTTGAAACATCTTGTTATTTTGAATCTTCCTCTCATTGATCTTGTATTCTTGGAACTTAAAACTCATTACCCAATTCTCATAACGACCCTTAATAATCTTTTTGAATGTCTTCCCCTCAAAACCGTTTCAATGATACTCTTATTATGAACTGAACCATTAATCTTAAAAAACACAATTCTCGTATCAACTTTTAACTAATGTAACTTTGAAAACTCAATGACATAGTAAAAAAAATTAGTCAGCTAAGAACCATGCTAAGATAGTCTGCTTTGAGAAACTATTCTGGACTTGTATTTCATCCAAATATGTCTTAAACATATTTCTCGTGTTCGTCAAGCCAGCTCTCACATTGATCAAAAACTTGGTGTCGTACTCCTGACAAAACCTTCTTAACCATCTTCACCGTATGAAATACAAAAGTTTATTAATTAAAATTATAAATTAATGATCTTTTACACTTTTTCAAGAAACACCTAAAATCTCGAATCATGAAATTGAACAAACTTAAGCATAGCAATACATTATAGTTAAACTTATTGAATTTAAACGCTCCGAGGAGTTCACTTGCGAACGTGAAATGAAATCCAAGTCTCCTCATATCCTCGAAATTAGTTTTCTCGTGATTAAATTTCGGGACAAAATTTCTTAAAGTAGGGGAGACTGTAACATCCACTGAATTTCAAAGTTAAGAAACCAAACTCGAACTCACTTTGAACTTTCATACAATGGAAATTTTTATTATTTATTTTATTAATCAAAACTTCAATAACAGACTTATTAAAACTTATAAAGTTATAAAATGAATTTTAATAAACTTATAAATTTTTATTAGTAATTATGAAATTTAATTATTGAAAATAAATAATCAAATTATAAACTTACAAGTTTTATAAAAGTTATAAAGTCTTTTTAAGAAAATAAGTTGATTAATTTAAAATTAAGGTTTTAATAAATTAAAAGTTTAAGTTGTAATTATTGTTTAATCTACTTATTTTTTTAATCTTATAATTATTTCAAAATCATAACCCCCTTTTAAAAGACTTGTAACTCACCACTAACATCATTCATAACATCATTCTAACCTCAACTATAAAAGTAAGGCTTAGGCCTCACTTTTCAGTTGCTCATTCTCTAAAAATTACACTAACAAATCTTCTTTCATTCTTTGGTTTTGATCAAATTCAAGAATTTTCTTTTACAAGTAATTTCAAGAAGTTTATAAGACTATGGTAATCTTATATTGCTTTTATATTATCCATTTCTATATTGTTTCAATCATCCTAATATCCATTTTTTCTCATGACTTTATGTTTTTACTTTTATTTTCTTCTACTAAATCTCTTTTATTTGATTAATTATCATTTCATCATTAACATTATAATATTCACTAACCTTATAACAATCACTAACATTCTAAATCAAGCTAACGTAAATAAAGAATTCCGTTTGCATATGGATGGCTATGCCACCGCATTCGATTATTCCACAATATTATTTCCCTAAGTTATGGGTATCTGAAGTCTTGGAGTACTTTTATCTAACTCCAATGAAGTCTAATGTAAATATATCAACAGAATAAATTTGATCTAACCCGTTTCATGCTTTAACGATTTTAAAAGTGCACATAAGTGCCTTACTAAAATTTTGGCAAAATATAATCTGATTTCAACCGATCATAACTTGATTATAACAAACTAAATTTGATTAAACTTAGACTCCAATATAAGGTAAATTGAATTACCTTTTTAACGATAGTTTATACGTCTTTAAACTCAATCGGACGACTCAACAATAGCCTCACAAGATAAGTGCGCATTTCAGCACCTTCTGTCTTGTTCTGATGTTTCGATTTGTTTACAGATCTTTTCATAAAAATGCTTCGGACAAAAGTTGTCCGGAAGACTTTGAGCTAGTCAAATGTAAATATTTGTAATTTAATGAAACGATTTTCTATTTTTATTAACTTTTTTAAACACGTACCAAACATTTTGTCCAGAATCTAAAATTGATACAGTAATCGTTTTCCAATATACCTTTCGCTTATTGGCATTCCTAAGCGTCCTAACTTCTTGTAATGAATCCGGACCTTAAGTTATTGTTTTTTTATCATTTAGGACACACCTCTGACTCTTGACATCCAAGCTGTCTTATGTAGTCTACAACCATCACTATACTTGTGAGTTTTCCATGCCCCTTTTTATGTTATTTCACACCTTTTAGGGTGAAACATATTTACCAAATAAACTTACACTTGTAAACATCTTGAATCTTGTAAATGCACATGAAATTCATCTTTACTTTTTTTCATGGTCATTTGTATTATTGTGAGTTTTATATGAGATACAATATATGTTGACAATAATTAACTATTGTTAGCCTAGCGACGTAATAGATCTATGGGTCTGACAAGCCTATTTGGTGTTAAAGCTGATGTATTGCTGGCTCCTCATCGGAAACAAGTACACTTAGTTAATCGTTATATACTTGTAATCTTAATCTTGGTCAAGATTTAATTATAGCTATATATGTTCTATAAACTTGTATAATTCATAACCATTGATATGAATTGCTACTTGTAAGCTTTTATTATATATATATATATATATGTATATGTATATGTATATATGTTTAACCTATGAAAATTCACTAACTTTCAAAGTTGACCCTCTATTTTTAACATGTTTCAGGATTGCTAGTTGTGGAATTTTTCTTGCTCATTTAGGACTTGGACTTAGTTTAAATAAGTATCTTATGTTGTTGTTTAAAATTTTGTTGTATTGTAATGACTCAATTGTCTAGTATTATTCAATGAAAAATGACATTTAATATTATTTCAATTTATTTAATTCCATAAGCCATGAACAATCATTTCACATTTGTCCTCCTCAATGATTCCGCCATCGGTCGGGGTGTCACAATAGAGATGATGAAGCAACTAAAGTTCTAAGAGGATTTGTTACTAGGGATGGAATGATAGAGATCTCTGAGTAGTCTATGAGAGTTGCTCTTAGATTAGGTGATAATGATCCATAAGACTTATTTGAATACACTTTTGATAAGTGTAGAGAAGTATTCATGATGATGGGTCATCCAGATAATATCCCGAAGATGCAATTCTTCATAGCTAGGGTGTACAACCATTGGAAGCTACTATGTTTAATATTCCAACATTGCATGTCCAAAAGAAGTGCTAGATGGAATTCTTTTCCCGTGGACATTGAATCTCCCATTATAGCATTGGCCATAAAGAGAAGGTTTAACATGGCCAAATGGATCATGAATGGGTTCATTTTTAACTTGGAGAAAGGGAAGAGAAACAAGTATTTGATGTATCCCAGATTTCTCCAAATGATCATTAATGAAGAGCATCCAGATTTATATGTATATGGAGTAGAACGTGATAGACTCGAGCTAGAACATATGACTGAGATTGTGCATAAAAGATTAGCAATTATTATTAGAGCTCCAAATGTACCTATGTTTGATTATAAGAGAGATGTTGCTATGGATGAGTTGATATTAATCAATAGCACTTTTATTTGATTAAGGAGGAACCTGTGAATCCAAATGATTTAATTGATGATATATTTGAAGAAGTGATTGTAGAAGATGAATGTAAGCCTCGCCTTTATCACACTCACAATTGGATAATCATTACACATGACATAAAACGTACATTTATATTTACTAAAACATTGTAGCAGAATACTTAATAAATCATTTCATATTTCATATGGGAATAAATTCTTTTGCAAAATAATAAAACGTTGCTAACCATTACAAAAATCTCATTGTTTTCATTACATCACAAAAACTTCATTGTTATACAAAATGGATGCCATCCAATATAAGCCAAGTAGTTGCCCCATGCCATCCTCAGCAACAATCACCTACCAACTTGAAAATGCATAAAAAGTCAGCATTGCTAAGTTAGTTTTAGTTTTATAAATAAAATTCTTTAGTTTCGCTTAAAATAGTTCTTTACTTTCATTCGCAATCATACGTCGCACGTACAGTAGATAATCTCATTATTATTTGTCATCATCATTCATCTTTCTCTTTCATTTTCCTTTGGACCAATGCCATGTACTACACCCTAATATCATGCATAAAGCGGGTATTGGACCGAAGTCTTTAAATAGACTCCCATACATTGTTTTCGGTGGCCTAACCACACTACCGAGGTAAGTGACAAAGTTCCCATATGTTTGGTCAGTCACAAATACTAGACCCCTGTGTCTATCCTTATAGGTTACCTAAACCATATACAGTTGAGCTAACAACATTTTAGAGTTTTGCACCTCCTTTAATTTGCTTGCAAAAATTTTCATTCATCCTTTCTTTTATTCATGAATGCATTCGTTCAATCTTTATGGTCCTCTTTCCATTACATAATACATTATGTTCATTAACATAATCAACCACATAAAGACACATAATAATATGTAACAAGAAGATAAAGAAAACTTATCATGAACATGCATAACATCATCATAAACATCACATAAGGCATCACACATCATCATAAAACCATTATACATCAACCCCGAGAACATCCCAAGTGAAAGCCTAAAACTTCCTTTTTCCCCAAAATTTCAGAAAATATTCTTAGTGTTTAGGCGAATGAGCACTATGCAAGTGCATGACCTTTCAGTCACTATTTATCAAATGGTTGTGAAATGTGCTTTTTTGTATGGAAAGATTGTTAAAGAAGTCTATGTGAGTTAACCACCTGGATTTGATAACTCAAATTTTCCACATAGCGTGTACAAGCTTGACAAAGCCTTATATGGTCTTCATCAAGCTCCAAGGAAATGGTATGAGACTCTATCGTCTTATCATCTTAAACATCAATATGAAAGAGGAAAGATTGATCAGACTCTCTTTAAAAAGAGAAAAGAAAAAGACATGCTGGTGGTCCAGATTTATGTGAAAGATATCATCTTTGGCTAAACAAACAAGTTATTCTGTAAGGATTTTAAAGACTTTATACATTTAAAATTTCCAAATGAGTGCTATGGGGAAAGTCACATTATTTCTAGGAGTGGAAGTCCAACAAATAGCAGATGAAATCTTCATCAATCAATCAAAATACGTGGAAACAATGTTGAAGAAATTCAAGATTGCTCATTGTTAGTCCATGAGAACTCTCGTTGACATGAAAGTGAAGATTAGTCCAGATCCAGAAGGCAAATCAGTGGATCAGACTCACTATTGATCAATGATAGGTTCACTTATGTATCTAACAGCTAGTAGGCCTAATATTATATTTGGTGTTTGTGTGTGTGTCAGATATCATGTAGATCCCAAGGAATCTCATATGAATGTTGTCAAGAGGATATTCAGATGTCTTAAGGGCAATCCTGCTTTTGGATTATGGCATCCAAAGGAAGGATACTTAATCTCCATGCCTACACAAACAGTGATTATAGGGGATGCAACTTCAATAGGAAGTCCACTTCTGGCGGTTATCAAATTCTTGGTCCCAGACTGGTCTCCTGGCAATGCAAGAAGCAGACCAATATGTGTGTTTCAACCGCAGAAGCTGAGTATATAAAAACATCAACTTGTTGCTCTCAAGTTCTCTGGCTTTAAAACCAAATGCTTGACTATGATTTTAACTTCTTGCACGCTCCAATTTATATTGACAACACAACAGCAACGTTTATCACAAATAATCCAATTCAGCATTCAGAACCAAAACATATTGAAATTAGATATCACTTTTTGAGAGATTGTGCTGAAAAAGGGTTAATAAATTGATTCAAGTTCATGCTGACAATCAATTAGCTGATTTATTTATCAAGGCATTTGAACCTAGTTGGTTTGACTTCCTAGTTCAATCAATTGCCATGATTAATCTTGAATAAACTTTCAAAATTACAAAAACATTCAAATATCAACAAAATTACAAAAAGAAGTAATTTTATTGAAGTTTGTGATTTATACATGGGAAATGATAGAATTATAGTCGTTATATCATTCATAGTGCTTATTTCAAAATTTTAAAACACTGACATGACTTAACTGATATGTGTGTAGGCTCAACTTGGAAAGGAAGATACACGTTATGATGAACTATTATCCATATTTAACTATGAAGCACTCATGTCAAAGTACTAGTAAGTATTGACTTATCCAAGTTTATGTGTGTGTAGCAACCTAAATACACCAAGTAATGAGATCTTATCAATCTCCTTCACCTATATTAGTTTCTTCTTTGTTATGCTAAGCAAAGACCTGGAGTAACAAGCACATAGTGCTGATGTCATGATCTAAAAGATTCCCAATCTGGAACACATCCATCCTGGATGAATAAAGAAAATATTACATTCCTTATGAATGAACAAAAAGAATCCTATTTTCCAAAGTGAAGTGAAAAAGAATCCAAATATGAATCAAATCATTAAAAGGATCAAAGTAAAAGAATCCTAATGAGGATTAGTGAAAATATGATTTCATACTTTAAGTGACCTGGTCAAGTAAGTTGTGAAAAAGTTCTACCAGGCATTACATGAGGGTGGTTGATCATTCCATTCCTTTTAGTGTGAGGTACATGTTGAATACTCAAAATTAATCAAAACATGACAAATATCACATTCATTATAACACTAACTAGGTATGAGTTTAAGAGGACAAACATACCTTTAATCAATAAGTCCATAATGTTGGATCTAGAAAGGCTAGTGCAACCAAAACAAAACACTTGGACAGTTTTAGGGCAACAAATAAAAGTCTTCCGAAGCAAAGTATCAAACTTTCAAAGGCAAAAGGAGTTCTTCCAAAGGCAGGTACAAGACCATCTTCCGAAGGAAAACTCCAACTTCCGAAGACAGAGTCTTCTCTCTTCCAAAGTTAAGACATAGAAGAATTTAAGACTACAACTTCCAAAGTATGAAGTCCAAAGGAAGCCTCGAAAGAAGTAGCTACTTCTAAAGTATAAATGGCTCAGAAGAACTTGTTCCTCGAAGCTAGTTAACCTTTGGAAGTTCCTACTATGAACTAGTGGACATAAGTATGGTCTGTTTGACAATCCGCTACAAATCTCTGAGATACTGCATGGTGCTTTCCCACGCCCATGTACTTAACCATACTTTAATCCACTATATACCTTTTATTAGCTAGTAAATTTGCTAACTTTAGTTAGTGAGAAAAGGTAAGTCATGGATATGTCATGACTACCAAATCTTAGATAAGACATTGTCTAAGATACCTTAACAATAGATTTGTAGTATTTTCTTTAGTTTTAGGTTTCCAGTTGGTATCAAAGTATATCCGGCCGTAGGTGATAGTATATATAGTTTCTCATTGTAACTCTGGTAACATGCTTGTAAGAGTTTTGTAATACTTTGAGTTGAGAAGTAATATATATACAAGTACCTTGAAATTTATTTTCTTGTATTGTTTGTTACTTACTATATTATTATCAACTATTTGAAGAGATTATGCTTCATCTAAACCATGTGTGATTAAGTGAGTTCGAGAGAAAAACCATGTGTTAGTGACAAACATCGATCTTGCACATAAGCATGTCTATTTTACAAAAGGTTGCACATGTGTAATGTAATATTGATATGATTAATGCGGGTGAAGGTAACCCATGCATATAACCAATTTGGGTAACTTTTTTAAGTCATAAAAACAAAGTGAAACTAATGCAGACAAGTTAACCCTACCACATTTGCTTGAATAACACGTACACAAAAGTTTGAAGTATTGAAAACTTATGCCAACAAATTTGTTCAACCGCATTTCTTGATTAGGTTACCTTTTGTTCTGCTGCATTTCTTTTTGCAAATAAGTTTATTCATCCACATTTCTTAAATATGGATGACATCAACACTGAAACTTTGTTATGCATCAAAAATGAATAAAAATTATGGTCAATCTCTTCTATGATGTGGATGTTTGAAAGTCAAGAAATGCAGACAAACTCATAGTTCTACCGCATTTGTTGAAGTAAATGTGATTATTTTCTATCGCATTTTCTACAATCTAAAAATGTTGATTAACTTTGTTCAATTGCATTTGCTACAGTTTAAAAATGCTGACTAACTTGCTCTATCGCATTTACTACGTTGAACAAATGTTGAGTAACTTTTTTCAGACGCATTTGCTATAGTGAATAAATGTTGTCAAGTTTTTATACTTACGCATTTGTAACAGTAAACAAATGCTAATGAACAATTCACTCACCGCATTTGCTACAGTGATATTAAAATCAACCTCGTTTGTTCTGAAACTTGTAAATTTGTAAAATACATTAAATTCACTATTTAAACCCACTTCAAAAGGTCATTTAATACTTTTCAAATTTGAGATACTTAAAAGTGTGATTAGCGTTCATCACTTTTCTTCATCCAACGTCATCACCATCACCACCTATGTTCATAGTCCATTCACAGTCGATATTCATCGGTTTCCATTATATATTACTGTAGTATCGAAAAACAAGCTGAAAATCTTTGAAGTGTATGACCTAAAACCGCTGGGCCTTCGAACCTGTGTTGAACTTAGAACTCTAGGTCAAGAAATACTCATCAAAATTAACATCAAATTGAGGAATGATAACCATTTATCACAACAATGAACTTGTTAAACATGAAGATAACAAAAAAGTGATTTTTGATTAAACCTAGTTCATCGCATGAATAGGGTAGAGAAAAAACAAAAAATGTTGAAATTAAAAACTAATTCCAAGTATTAAAAGATGTTAAAATCAGAAAAGATCGTCATTACAAACATGAAAAACCCAATAAAAGTGGTCTTCATTAGAAAATCAAGCTAGGTCAAATTCTTATGAAACAATACCTATGAACACTCATTTTTGACCAACGAAAGTCTAAACTGAGAAAACTCAACTTTTTATTGATTTACAATCTGATAATTATTATTGAATTTTCTATTTCATATGCGTCAAATGTAGGTTACAATGGCTAATCTCACATGGAGCAAGCTCGATAATGTTAGTGTTTATCTTGACCTTAATGTACCTGAGGTAGAAGGACTTTGGGATATGATCAAATTCATCTCTACCACTAGAGTAGCCCATGCTATTACAGTGAGACCTATCATCTATGAGAAATCTATAAGGTCTTATTAGGATACTGCTGAAGTTACAAAGATTGATGGTGTGAAGACTCTATCTGGAAGAATCACCAATGATCATACATTGGTGATCGCTGAACAGACTATGAGATAGTGTCAATAGCTTGGTGATGATGCCAACACTCCCATGGAATTAGAAAATGATAAAATCATGTCTTTCTTTGCAAACATTGGATATGAAGGAGGTTATGAAGGAAAGCAGATTGCGAAAGGATTGGTTAACTTACAATGGAGGTTCCTTTTTCATTTGTACCAACATTGTTTCTCAAAGAGGAAGACCGGACAGAATGATATCCCACTACCAACCTCTTCTACCATATGTACTATGTGCATAAATAGGCCATTTAACATGTTTCCATATGTTTGCATAAAGGACAGAATTCTAAAGTTAGATGAGAAGGAGATGTAATTGAAACATATGAAAGAAAAGTATAGGGCTGATAAAGCAAAACAAGATAGGGAGAGAGAGGAACTAAAGGCTACTCTCCAATATTGAAGGGAAAATGTTAGTGGTTGTTAGGACCGTGTACGTATGGAGTACTAACTAATAATGCGTGAAAGCAGATCAAATAGTACGGAATCCTATTTGATTGGTGAGCCAATCTGTGAGAACACAGTTCAAATCAATCTAACGATTAAAGAAACGTTAAGAACGATTAGAACAAGATCAACTACGAACTATGAACTTGGAACAGGCTTTCTGGAGTCTCTGGACAGCTAGGGTACGAATATGTGTTCAAATGTTTTGAATTCTTCTGTTTTTCCACGAATTAAGTGGTATTTATAGGTGAGGGTTTTCGAATCGTACGACTAAACCATTAGTATGGTTTAGTCGTGCAACTGAATCATGTGATTTATCCATACGCATGACTGAAAGTTCAGTCATGCGACTGATTCAATCTTATCTCTCAATCGTGCGATTGATCTATTCTCCTGGTTCAGTCGTGCGATTGGTCTATTAGCATGAAGTATTCATGTGTATGGTCCATTAGCATGGTCCATTCTCATGAAGACTTCATATGATTAAGTTTGAACATGTTTCTCAATCATTATTCACTAAGAACTATGCAAACAACCATAAACCTATGGAGTTAGTTCAATATGCTTTAAAACACAATAAACAATGAAACATTAAACATTATAAACATCAATCACATATTGTATTTCATTCAACTCATTCACTACATAAATGTAAGACATGAGAGACATTTACATTAAGCTCCTAAACTAGGTACATGTGTATCAACAAACTCCCCTTTCGACCTACATTACATTAGCGTCTGACATTCTTCATAAGCTCCTCAAATTTCTTGTACTTCTCCTCTCTAGTAACTCCTGCATGTATTTCAAATGCAAAACAGAGTTGTATAACATTCTAGAACTAGAGGGCTTGTATAATATCTTGCGCATCATAGAATAGTGGCCACTTGTACAAAGTGTAGACATCGTTTGCTAATAAGTTCGTGAGCCACAATGAGTCGAATGCCCGGATAGTTTCCATTTTTCCCTCTCTCTGTAAAACTATGACCGCTTCGCCTGTTCTCCAATCATAATACCACCATTTGAAGTGTGGAGTGAAGTCCTGTGACATTTCTCGTAATGGAATCTTGAACATTGTGCGCAGAGGACTCCACTTTAGCACGACTTTAGGCCTTCCAAAATTAGAATCTATTTCAGAACTTCGGATGTACCTCTTCGGTTATTGACGTCTGAAGTTTACTCAACTGGTGTGGTATTCCTTCTTTAGTGCAGCCTCAAACCAGCCTGACATTTTCGTAGGATCAGCATATAGTAGATTTAAGCGTGCTAGCTGGTTGAGCTCATCACTTGGGAGAGTCTTCAGATCGTGTGGGTATGTGAAGTACTCTATTCCCTTCTCCCTCTTAACAGCATAAACATTAAGATCCTCAAAATACACCCGCACAATAATTTTGCCTGACATCTTTTGATGTTTCTTGACGTTGTAGAGATTGGTGTAAGCATTTTGCTTTTGAGTAGTGCATTAGGCTCATATATCAGCAAGACAAGCTGCCCATTTTTCCTTCTTTATATCAACATCAGCGTCCGAGGCTTGGGCTGGCTTTTATTCTTTAATGTATCCTTTTCCATCTCATCCAGTTTGTCGAATGTAGCCCTACCAAGAGTGTCACCTAAGTCAGGGATCACATTGCCTTCTCGGTCAATGTACTCTGGATATTGTTCAGTTGTGACGTCTTCAATCTCTATTTCGTCAACATCATTTAGCTCATCGTCACTTGTCACATCAAAAGTAGGAGCATCTTTGACCAGCTCATCTGGATTTAACCTGAACATCTCCGCAACTTACTCATCAGTCTGGTCATGTTGTTTTCTCTTTCTTTGGGAGTGTAGCTCACCGACCTTTTGACAATCCCTTGATAATCAAGAATCATTGTGAATTGAGACTTGATTTGCTGAAGGGGAGCAATATCATATTCATCTTGCTAAGATGTTTGTTCTTCTTGATTTAAACATTCAACACATCAACAATTAGTAATTAATCAAGACATCTAAACATTAGATAAATAAACATAAATACAAAGCTGTAATACAAGATTCAAGTACAAAAGTTTTCAAATACATAAACATATAGTCAATACTTTTGTCTTTATTTGTCAACTCTTCAACGGCAGGGGCTGAGTGTGATGCTCCTTGATCTTGTGCTTTCTTTGTCCTCCTTTCTTGACCTTGAGCTGAGGCTGATGTAGCTAATCACCTTCTTCATCGTCATCTCCTCTTTTCTTTCCCTTGACCCTTCATCATCACTGTCATCTTTGTCGTCAGACTCATCATCTATACCATCATCATCATCATCATTATCATCACCATCACCTTCCTGATCTTCAGAGGCTCATCTTTTGATCCTTTCAGTCTGAGCATGATATGCTTATTGTTTGCCTCCAACTTCTCAATCCTCTTAATTGATTGGTATCTGATCCTAAAGTTGGGTAAAATGTTGTGCTTGAGCAACATTGAGCTCCAAAATCTGACGTAGCTATGTAGCTCTTTGCTCATCAGCAGCTAACGCTTCAGCACCATCCGGTTTAGTGCAGCTAGCTGTTCATCTACCCCAATGAAGGGTAGAGTGGGTCCGGTGGTGAAGGTAGAATGGGTTGAGGGACCTGCTTGGTTGCTGGTGGTGGTACTGGTGTATGTGGTGAATAAGGGTGGTGAGATAGGAGTTGATGGTGAAGGGGTGGTTGTAGCAGTGGTGGTTGGGAGTGTGGTAGTGATGGTGGGAGGTGTGGTAGTAGTGGTAGGGGGTGTGGTAGTGGTGGTGGTAGCTGTTGTAGTGGTGGTAGCTGTGGCACTGGTGGTGGTTGTGGCAGTGGTGGTAGATGTGATCAAAGTAATCTAGCCCTTACCCTTTTTGCCATAAGGGTGAGCCATCCTCTTCTTTCTGGAGCCCTTAAAGATAGAGGCTCCCCGTTGGCTGATGGGCTAGTCTGGGGTGTACGATGGATCAATATCAGCAGTAACAGCATCCCCGGACTCACCCTGGCATCCAAACCACCCTGATCCCTCTCTTAGTGGCCACGACCCGCTTCCCACCGTCCGTACCAGAGGCTCCTCATCCGACTCCTCATCTTCATCTATTTGAAAGTTGGGGTGGATTAGAGCTGGCTCAGATCCACCCGGACCTTCACCGCCTTGACCATCACCTTGGTCGTCATCATCAGAGTCATTGGAAGGTAGCTCAATAGGCTCTACATTTGAGTCACTATCATCGTGATGCCACTTCCTCCTTGCGGGCGCCACATACTCAGCATTGGGCAGATGGCCGAACAATCTCCTCACAGGGGGCTTTACCTGCTTCCCCTTGTACACCTTCATCCTGCCCAGAGTGGTGTCATCCATCACCTCTAGTATCATCGCATCATCCTTCTCCTTGGGCAGTAGAGGGAGCTTCTCATCTTTAATCATCTGTAAGAACCTGGATACATGAAAAAGCTCTCCTTACCCTTGGCCTCAAGGTTCTCGATCATGTATGTGAAGATCATGTTGGAGAAGCTGAAGGGGTGATTCAGCTCCAATGCTACGTAGGCATTCTGGATTAGGTCAAAAAGATCATCAAATCCACCCCTCAGTGAAGCAATGCACTTGAGAATGACGTGTGCTAAGTACTTGAACTGGGGACATATGTTGCTTTTGTTTAGCACACTGCGTTGATGTCCCCAGTGTACTTCATCCTCACAAAGAATCCCCTTACAGTTAGAGGATGTAACCTAGTTGGGTGGGCAGCATCATCACTCAGGTCTAGTACCCGTGGAATGTCTGTTGTCATCACCTGAATCTCTTCCCCAAAAATAGTACTCCGAATGCGGTAGGACTCAGTAGATCTATCAACATATGCACCCTTCCATAAGGCCTGCTGTAAAGACCTATAGGGTGTGCATGGAGCAGATATGGCTCTGTATATCCTTGATCGCCTCAAAAAAGCAATAATACCCACAAAATTAGCTGCATCCTAGTGGTGGCATCCACATGAGCACAAATGTTGTGCTTGGTGTTGATGATTCACCTATCTGCCATATTTCTGTAACACAAGACACATAAACATGAGATTTGTCCATAACATAAACTATTGATAATTTAAACTTTTCTGAAATCAGGGTGGTTCAATCGTGCGAATGAACCATACGACTAAGTTCAGTCGGGCGATTGAGCATACCGCTGAGTTCAATCGGGCGACTAAGCATGCGGCTGAGTTCAATCGAGCGATTGACATGTGGCTGAGTTCAATAGGGCAATTGAGCTCATACGCCATGTTCATTCGGCCGATTGAGTCATTCTCTCAGCTCAATCGTGCAATTTAAGTTCATTTGCAGTGTGTAGTCGCATAACTCTCTGTTCGACATTATAACCCCGAAACTAGGTCAAAACTGGATGTTAAACGTTGTGATTAGACTCTTTAGACTCGCAAGAACCCTAACTGTCACACCCCCGCTAAGAGCGGAAACAAGGGGGCGTAACGAGACGGGAATCGTCATAATACATGGTAAGCGATAGAGATGCAATAATAATAATGATGACAAGCGTGTCATGAGAACACCCGACAACAAGGGGACTTGTGTCGTGTTTAGTCAGTAATCACGACCACATAGCCATAAGCATAAACATGATATAAGATAACATAGATAATAACATTGTATGCAATTCCCACAACCCGGGAACAAGTTACAAAGTATAAAGTTGTTTGAAACAGATACATATATGTTTTCAAAAGACAAATTTAGCCCGAAAATGCATCCTAGGGTCTCCACTAAGGCAGCACACCTAGAATCTCAGCTAGCATGATCACCTGAAAAGATATGCTCAAAATGGTCAACAAAATTGTTGGTGAGTTCGCAGGTTTAAAGTAATAAGTAATTGATGCTGTATAAGTTGTTGCAGAATACCGTGCATACAGTTATAAGTAGGCAAAATCACATGACAAGAGCTTTACAACCAAACCTAATGACGTACACAAAGAATCTTGTCGGAATATATTCACCCAAGGCCCGTACTGGCTATTGTTGGTACTAACACGAGGGTGGGGGGTGTCAACCAAGTAGTACTACCAATACCTAACCGTCAGTTCCACACTGGAATTAAATGGTTGTAAGAAAGAACCACAAAGTAGACTCAAGCATGTATCAGATAAGTACCCACAAAACAGTAGCACGTTGATTCCAAGTATGTAAATTGTATGTATGTGTAGTACAGCATAGATAAGGGCGAGCACTTTTCCCCATGTTTGTAAATGTTTGTAAAGTAGTATAAGCACAAAAAGGGGCCACGAAACTCACATGTTAAGTGGTAAATATGAAAGATCAAGATTTCCAACAATTGTATGCAAGAGAACAGTCAACACCTAATTACAGTTATTGTTAAGCATTAATGACCTGTACAAGCGTATAGTATGGTTGGTCGGTTCGGTTTGTATCATTTCGGTCGTGGGTAGCACACACACACAAGCGGACACACGTATCAGATCTTATGTAGATCCAAGTACTACGAGTAGTCGTCATTGCTTATGACATCCGTCAAATGATCTCGTGGTTATAAAAGATAGCACTTGTTACATATTTGGAGTTCTAATTGGATTGTCGATAATTGTAAAATGTTAGGTTGTTTTCAATTGAAATAGTATGTCCATGTTGATAGCGTTGACTTTAATCTTTGTGGTCAAGCAATGACACTTTTACTGATGTTACCTTATCATCATCAAACGTTCAAGGGGAAATTCACACTCAACATCATCAGTCACACAACAGGACCAGACGCTCGACTCAACGCTCCATCCTCATGAATCAACCTTCAATCGTATGAATCAGCTTCATTCGTACGATTGAGTCTTCATTCGCATGACTTGCATTCAGTCGTACCACACAACACACATTCGCACGACCCAACCTCCATGCGCACGGATCAACCCTCAATCGTGCGAATTAGCTACTTTCGTGCGATTGAACCTTCATTCGTGCGATTGGACTCCAGTCATGCGAAACACGCACAATCGCATACATTCAGTCGGTCACCTGACTCAATCGCACATAATCATTCATACGCATGACTCAATCACATACACTCATCTCGCACGCATGACTCAATCACATACAAACTCACAGTCGCACGACTCAGTCGCACGACATGCCTAGTCGCACAACTCAGTCGGATGATTGACTTAGACGCAAGATTCAGTCGCACGACTCACTCAGTCGCACGCTCAATCGCCTGACACACCCAGTCGCCTGAACTGCAGAATCGCGACTGTGGTCGGGCTGAGCAGCCCCGAGCTGCTCTAAACGCGAGTTTTACACCACAAGGACTTGCAGAAACACTCTACAAACATACACAAACATGAAACACAAGCAGAAAGACCTCACACGCACCCACACGACCTCATGTGCTCGGATGAACCCGAACACCCGAAACCCTAGTTTGGACAACTGTGAATAAGCAAGGAAAAGGGACAACCAAGGTCGTCTACCTGCTAGAATGGAGTAGACAGGCCGTAGTTGGAGTCAAGACAACAAGAACAAGACCAAGCGGGTTGGATTGGTGCTAGAATGAGAAAATGTGTGGTAGGGAGTGAAGAGGTGAAGAAGATGAAGTGAATGAGGAATGGGGCTGGGAAGGGGGTTTATATACCCAGTCCAAGTTTGCAAAATTACAAGTTTAGTCCCTGCACTTAACCCTCGAGTTCCCCAAAATTTGTTTCGGTTGATTACGACCTTAAAATGTTCGTTATATTAAGGTTAAAAGCGTGTTTAATGGCATTTGATAGTCTAAAATGGTTATTAATCACAAGGTTGAAATTAGAAATGATATATTTGGTGGTAATGGTGATGAAATTTGTAAAAAGGTTTATACTTAGCATACGTTCTCGGAGGAAGTACAGGCACAAGGGAAAATAAAGCAGACATGATTCCTTAAAGCAGGAGTTCATGAAGAAAAGGAAGAATAATTAAAATATTTCTATGCTTATTTATGTCGTTCGACAGACCTTAAGGTGACGGATGTCACAGTATCCCCCAGTTGAGAGAATTTCGTCTCGAAATTCAGCTGGAGTTAGGTCCAAGAGTGTCAGCCACGAATAGGTGTGGGTATTTGAGTTTCATTTGATCTTCCCGTTCCCATGTAAACTCTGGCCCTCGTTTTGAATTCCACCTTACGCGAACAATTGGTATTCTGCTGCGCTTCAACTGTTTGACCTTACGATCCATGACTTCAATGGGTTCCTCAATAAAATGAATCTCTTCGTAGATTTTGATATCGTCAATGGTTATGTGAAGTGATTTGTCAGCCAAACACTTCTTGTGGTTCGACACGTGGAAAGTATCATGCACACCGTTGAGTTCTTATGGTAACCCTAATCGGTAAGCCACTGGACCAATTCTTTCTGTAATCTCGAATGGTCCAACGTATCTTGGGGCTAACTTCCCTTTCTTTCCAAACCGAACAACTCCTTTCCAAGGAGGGACTTTGAGTAGCACTCGGTCCCCAACATTGAATTCTAGAGGTTTTCGACGATTGTCGGCGTAGCTCTTTTGGCGATCTCTAGCGGCTTTCAGCCTATCTTTGATTTGGAAGATCTTGTCAGTTGTTTCCTGGATGATCTCTAGGCCTGTTAACTGACTTTCACCAATCTCGGCCCAACAAACGGGTGATCTACACTTCCTTCCGTATAACGCTTCGAACGGAGCACACCCAATACTAGTGTGGTAGCTGTTATTGTAAGAGAACTCAATCAATGGCAAATGAGTATCCCAACTACCACCAAAGTCAATTACGCACGCTCTCAGCATGTCTTCTAGCGTTTGTATGGTTCGTTCACTTTGGCCATCTGTTTGAGGGTGATAGGCGGTACTCATGTCTAATCGAGTGCCCATTGCTTTCTGTAGTGTTTGCCAAAATCGTGAAGTGAATCGGCCGTCACGGTCGGATATGATTGACACCGGCACTCCGTGTCTTGTCACGACCTTTTATGTACAATCTCGCCAACTTGTCCATTTTGTAGTCTTCTCGGATTGGCAAGAAGTGTGCTGATTTCGTCATTCGATCCACTACGAGCCATATCGAGTCATGCCCGTTGCTCGCTCGAGGAGTTTGGTAATGAAGTCCATGGCTATGTTCTCCCATTTCCATTCGGGAATCTCAGGTTGCTGTAACAGTCCGATGGTTCTGATGTTCAGCTTTAACTTTCGAGCATGTCAAGCATCTGCTGACGTACGTGGCAATGTCTTTCTTTAGGCCTGGCCACCAGTACAGATCTTTGAGATCGTGGTACATCTTGTCAGCGCCAGGATGAATAGAAATATGTCTTGTGTGCTTCATCCATGACCAAGGTACGTACACCTCCCCACTTGGGTACCCATATACGGTCCACGAAGTACTGCACACCATCGTCCTTGCACATAAGTTGTTTATCCAACCCTGGAATTCTTCTCCCGCAAGGTTTCCTCTTTCAACGCCTCACTTTGTGCAATTTGGATCTGAGCTTTCAAATTTGTTTGAATGGTCAATCCCAAAGCTCGAGCACGTAGTGGTTTCACGTTCCTTGCGGCTTAGAGCATCAGCCACCACATTAGCTTTCCGGATGATACCGGATTTCACAATCGTAGTCACTAAGAAGCTCTACCCAACGTCGCTGTCGCATATTGAGTTCCTTCTGATCCAGAATATGTTGAAGGCTTTTATGATCTGTGTATACGATGCATTTGGTTCCATACAGGTAATGCCTCCATATTTTAAGTGCGAATACTACAGCGCCCAACTCAAGATCATGAGTCGTGTAGTTCTTCTCGTGCACCTTAAGTTGTCGCAAGCGTAGGCGATCACCTTATATTCTGCATTAGTACACATCCCAACCCTTGATGCGAAGCATCACAGTACACCACAAAATCATCAGTTCCGTCTGGGGGAGGGACAATATCGGTGCATTGCACAGCTTATCTTTCAGCATTTGGAACGCCCGTTCTTGCGCATCTCCCCAATCAAACTTCTTGTCTTTCTGAGTCAGCAACGTCAACGGTTGAGCGATCTTTGAAAAGTTCGCAATGAAACGACGATAATATCCGGCTAATCCTAAGAACTGCCGTGTCTCTCAAGGTGTCTGGGATGTATCCCATTTCTTTACCGCTTCGATCTTGCCGGGATCTACATGAATCCCGTCTTTGTTAACCACATGACCCAAAAACTTCACCTCTCGCAGCCAGAATTCACACTTCGAGAACTTAGCGAAAAGTTTCCCTTCTCTTAAACGTTCCAGTATTGCTCGAAGGTGTTCTTCATGGTCCTTCGATCGACAGTAGATAAGTATGTCGTCAATGAATACGATCACAAACTTATCCAAGTAAGGTTTGCACACCGATTCATCAAGTCCATGAACACAGCTGGTGCGTTAGTCAATCCGAACGGCATGACCAAAACTCATAGTGCCCATAACGAGTTCTAAATGCTGTCTTCGGTATGTCCTCCTCGAAAACTCTTAGTTGGTGATATCCAGATCGAAGGTCGATCTTGGAAAAATACGAAGCTCCTTGTAACTGATCAAACAGGTCATCGATCCTGGGGAGAGGATACCGATTCTTCACAGTTAATTGTTCAACTCACGGTAGTCGATGCACATACGGAACGACCATCCTTCTTCTTGACAAATAACACTGGTGCTCCCCAAGGCGAGTGACTCGGCCGAATAAAACCCTTCTCCAGTAGTTCCTGTAACGCTAGATAACTCTTGCATTTCAGACGGTGCCAACCGATACGGTGTCTTTGCTACCGGTGTAGCTCCAGGAACCAACTCAATACGAAATTCCACCTGTCGTGGAGGAGGCAAACCAGGCAAGTCATCAGGAAATAATCTGGGTAATCCCGCACTACAGGGATATTGCCAATTTCTGCTCCTCTTCCTTCTTTTCCACCACGTGAGCCAGAAAAGAGTAGCACTGTTTTCGTAAACTCCGGCGTGCTTTCATGCAGGAAATAAGCTTTAAGTTTCTCCATGGTCTTTCCCTTGAATTCTGAGTACTCCCCCGTCTGACATAGGGATTCGCACTACCTTGTCTCGACAGACAATCTCGGCCCTGTGTTTCGACAACCAATCCATTCCCACAATCACATCGAAACTTCCTAGCTCGAAGGGTATCAAGTCTATATCGAAGGTGTGGTTCTCTAATATTATCGAGCACTTTCTAATAATCCGTTGGCCTGAACAACCCTACCATTGGCCATTTCTACAGAGTAGCTAGTTTCTAGCTACTAGGACTCAAATCGAGCAATTGCATAAATTCAGAAGATATAAAGCTATTGGCTCCAGTGTCAAATAAATAGATGCAAAGTGATTATTGAGTAAGTGCGTACCGTGACACATTTGGGTCCTGACAGGCTTCATTGGCTCCAATGGCAAAAGCGCGTCCCCAGCCGTTCCCCTGGTTTGTCGGGCCTTGATTTCAGCTATAGCCATAGTCTGATGCTGGTTGTTCCCTTGTTGGCTGACGCCCGATTCAGTTTGGGGCACATGTTTGGTAGTGATCAGGGCTTCCACACTCATAACAGCCTCTGGCGTTCCCGGCGGGGTTAACCGCGTTGACTGGTGCGACCATATTCGGCGTTGTTCTGCAGTCTCTTGCTAAATGTCCCGGGCGTCTACAGTTAGCGCACACCCGGCACGGCATAGCTGGGGGATGATGAAAGTTGCACCTATCGCATCGGGGTGCGGACCCACATATTCTCGCCTGCCCTGGGTCACGGCCACAAAATTTCTTGTTGTCTTGGCCCTTTTCTCGAATTTCCCGGCACTCGACCGACTCGTTTCCCCAACTTCTTTCCTTTTCTCTGCTCCCCTGCCCAATACCCCTGTTCTCACCATTTCATCAGTAAGAGCGCCAGCCTTCAGAATCGCGCTCTGAATAGTAGGAGGAGTAGTAGCGGTTACCATTGCCCGGATTTGAGGCGCAAGTCCCCAAATGTACCTCTCTATCCTTTTTGATTCCGGGGTGACTAGATGTGGAACCAACCTTGCTAGCTCGTGAAAACGATCGGTGTAAGCTGCGTGCCCACCCCCACCATGGCATGATTCCAGAACTCATGCTCAAGTTTTTGCATCTCATTGAGAGGACAGTACTCCTCGGTGATTAGGGCCTTGAACTCATCCCACGACATTTGCATCGCGGATTCTCTTCCCCTAGCCTGACTGAGTGTTCCACCACGTTAGTGCCTTGCCCTGTAGTGAGCAAGTGGCGTACTTAATCCTTTGACTGTCGAGGCATTCGCTGATGTCGATCACGGCCTCCATCTTTTCAAGCCATCTGGTCAGAGCTATGGCTCCACCTTTGCCATCAAACTCTCGTGGTTTACAAGCCACAATTCCTTGTACGAACATCCCCGTCTACATTCACAACCCGAGTTTCATTAACAATTCCAGTTTCGTTACAGCTGTACCACCATTTCCGGTCTCTTGATTGCTTTCGTTCCCAGTCGGGTTACCGTTATCCTCATTATCATTGCCACCGTCCCCGTGGGGTGAGAATTCTGAAGAGCATCGCTCACTTGGGCCACGATAGTCGAATTAGTGCGGCCAGCTGTTTAGCGATCAGGGCTGCCACATCCGCGTTCCTGTTCCTTGATTGTTACTGGCAGGAGCATCACTTGTTCTTGGGGTTCTTCCCCTGCTCTGCCTCTGCCTCTGCCCCTTGGGGCTTCACTTCCGCTACTATTACTGCGAGTAGATCTTCGAGGCGGCATGTTCTATTCATAAAAGAGGTAACATGTAAGCTTTAGTCACCATAAGATACACAAGTATTCCACTTATCAAGTTCCATGTTCATGTTCCGGTCGGTCAAGATCACCATGCAGCCCATTTCAAGCATTTCTCGGTATACCGGTGATGTTTATATATACGGTTCCCCGCAGCGTTCCCACCACACCCACGATGTACCGAGAATGATGCCCGATCCGGTTACATGACATCCGACTTTCCTTTCATCATATCCATAATAATCCATCAAGTCAACTAAGAGCCCAAGCATGTAATCACGTATAGTCTGGTGGAGGTTGCCTATGTCGCATCCTTAAAGGACTCAGACATAGCCTCCTCGGGTCGGTCTCAGTATCCAAGGTTAAGCGCAGTATATGAACTGTGAAGATCTCTCGGGTCTCAATACCCGAATTTGGTTATGATAACTTCGCACGCAGGGGAACGGAAGATCTAATAGGAGCATCCCATAAAAGAGTGAGCACAAGGCTCTCTCATAGGGTGAAAAGATCACAAATAGATAAATAAACGAACAAGTAAGGAGGAACACGTATGAGATACAAAATGCACACAACCCTGGCATGCAATGTACATGAAGGTTCCTAGGTTATAGTCTAGGTCAAGTGTATAGCCTAATTCTCTATAACCAATAGCTCTTATACCAGTCTGTCACACCCCCGCTAAGGAACACGGGGGAGGAATGAGACGGGAATCGTCATAACACATGGTAAGTGATAGAGATGCAATAATAATAATGATGACAAGCGTGTCATGACAACACCCGACAACAAGGGGGCTTGTGTCGTGTTTAGTCAGTAATCACGACCACATAGCCATAAGCTTAAACATGATATAAGATAAACATAGATAATAACATTGTATGCAATTCCCACAACCGGGGAACAAGTTACAAAGTATAATGTTGTTTGAAATAGAAACATCTATTGTTTTCAAAAGACAAATTTAGCCCTAAAATGCATCCTAGGGTCTCCACTAAGGCAGCATACCTAGAATCTCAGCTAGCATGATCACCTGAAAAGATATGCTCAAAATGGTCAACAAAATTGTTGGTGAGTTCGCAGGTTTAAAGTAAATAAGTAATTGATGCTGTATAAAGTTGTTGCAGAATACCGTGCATACAGTTATAAGTAGGCAAAATCACATGACAAGAGCTTTACAACCAAACCTAATGACGTACACAAAGAATCTTGTCGGAATATATTCACCCAAGGCCCGTACTTGGCTATGTTGGTACTAACTAGTATACCAACACGAGGGTGGGGGTGTCAACCCAGTAGTACTACCAATACCTAACGTCGGTTCCACACTGGAATTAAATGGTTGTAAGAAAGAACCACAAAGCAGACTCAAGCATGTATGAGATAAGTACCCACAAAAACAGTAGCACGTTGATTCCAAGTATGTAAATTGTATGTATGTAGTACAGCATAGAAAACGGGCAAGCATACTTTTCCCCCATGTTTATAAATGTTTGTAAAGTAGTATAAGCACAAAAAGGGGCCACGAAACTCACATGTTAAGTGGTAAGTATGAAAGATCGAGATTTCCAACAGTTGTATGCAGAGAACAGTCAACACCTATTACAGTTATTGTTAAGCATTAATGACCTGTACAAGCGTATAGTAATGGTTGGTCGGTTCGGTTTGTATCATTTCGGTCGTGGGTAGCACACACACACAAGCGGACACACGTATCAGATCTTATGTAGATCCAAGTACTACGAGTAGTCGTCATTGCTTATGACATCCGTCAAATGATCTCGTGGTTATAAAAGATAGCACTTGTTACTATTTGGAGTTCTAATTGGATTGTCGATAATTGTAAAATGTTAGGTTGTTTTCAATTGAAATAGTATGTGCATGTTGATAGCGTTGACTTTAATCTTTGTGGTCAAGCAATGACACTTTTACTGATGTTACCTTATCATCATCAGACGTTCAAGGGGAATTCACACTCAACATCATCAGTCACACAACAGGACCAGACGCTCGACTCAACGCTCCATCCTCATGAATCAACCTTCAATCGTATGAATCAGCTTCATTCGTACGATTGAGTCTTCATTCGCATGACTTGCATTCAGTCGTACCACACAACACACTTCGCACGAGCCAACCTCCATGCACACGGATCAACCCTCAATCGTGCGAATTAGCTACTTTCGTGCGATTGAACCTTCATTCGTGCGATTGAGCTCCAGTCGTGCGAAACACACAAAATCGCATACATTCAGTCGGTCACCTGACTCATCGCACCAATCATTCATACGCATGACTCAATCACATACACTCATTCGCACGCATGACTCAATCGCATACAAACTCACAGTCGCACGACATGCCTAGTCGCACAACTCAGTCGCATGATTGACTTAGACGCAAGATTCAGTCGCACGACTCACTCAGTCGCACGGCTCAATCGCTGACACACCCAGTCGCCTGAACTGTAGAATCGCGACTGGGTCGGGCTGAGCAGCCCCCGAGCTGCTCTAAACGCGAGTTTTACACACAAGGACTTGCAGAAACACTCTACAAACATACACAAACATGAAACACAAGCAGAAAGACCTCACACGCACCCACAAGACCTCATGTGCTCGAATGAACCCGAACACCCGAAACCCTTGTTTGGACAGCTGTGAATAAGCAAGGAAAAGGGACAACCAAGGTCGTCTACCTGCTAGAATGGAGTAGACTAGGCCGTAGGTGGAGTCTAGACAACAAGAACAAGACCAAGCGGGTTGGATTTGGTGCTAGAATGGAGAAAATGTGTGTGTAGGGAGTGAAGAGGTGAAGAAGATAAAGTGAATGAGGAATGGGGCTGGGAAGGGGTTTATATACCCAGTCCAAGTTTGCAAAATTACAAGTTTAGTCCCTGCACTTAACCCACGAGTTCCTCAAAATTTGTTTCGGTTGATTACGACCTTAAAATGTTCGTTATATTAAGGTTAAAAGCGTGTTTAATGGCATTTGATAGTCTGAAATTAGAAATGATATATTTGGTGGTAATGGTGATGAAATTTGTAAAAAGGTTTATGCTTAGCATACGTTCTAGGAGGAAGTACAAGCACAGGGGAAAATAAAGCAGACATGATTCCTTAAAGCAGGAGTTCATGAAGAAAAGAAAGAATAATTAAAATATTTCTATGCTTATTTATGTCGTTCGACAGACCTTAAGGTGACGGATGTCACACTAACCATCACTGTATGTCCTTCTTTTTAACCATTTTGCATGTTTAGGTAGTCTATTTGAAGGTTGTTACAGATTTCTTGATTTTAATCAAATTGGGTCTGTTAGGGTTTGATTACACCCTGCATTTTGTGTGATTTCAATCACTAATACCTGCAGAAGATGTGAGTGGACATCAGTAACACAATTGCAATTCGAAATCAACTAAATCAAATTTTGGAAGAGTATGTTTGCTTTTGGGCGATTTGGGAGCGATTGAAGGGTGATGAGAATATGCGACCGACTTTAGCCCTATTTATATTGATTTTATCTTCAGTCTGGCGACTGGACCTATTCGCACGATTCATTCAGGCGACTGGGACTCAGTTGTGCGACTGGCTTAGTAGGTCACATCCATTCATGCGACTGGGTTTAAGTCGTGTGACTAACTCAGTCAGTCTCCTTCATTTGTGCGATTGGTTCATTCTGGTGATCCAATCGTATGGATTGACCCATGCTCATGTTCCAATCGTACGTTTGGTCCATACGTGTGGTTCAGTCATGCAATTGGGGTTATACGTATGATCCAATCGTGCGACAGGTCCATACTTATGGTCTAGTTGTGCGAATGGCTCATACTTATGAGTTTGACCTTATGACCTTTCAAACACATAGCCTATTAGTTATTGATAAGACATTATGACCGTTGATCATCTCAAAAATGACCTTTTTAATTTGAAAAACTGTTGATCACCTCAGACGTGATCCTTTTAACTTAAACCCCGATTGGTCACCTCAAAGGTGACCCTTTTTTAAATGAGTATTTCATAGATTGAATCCCGATGCATAATCCAACTTTTACCTACTAAATGACTAAAATTTAATAAATAAAACAACTAAAAATTATATACAAAATTAAGACATAATTTTGTATTTTTGATTTGAGATGGATTTTAAACCTATTAGAGTAATTATAATCGATTTTACTTCTTGGGCATGACAGCTTCAATTCTAGGTTATCATTTCTGGTACAATTCATTATGGAATAATACAGGTGTATCAAAATCATTTGGGACATTTTAATAAATTATTTTGATGCTAGATTCTTGTTTTGACCGAGAGTCGATAGCAATTTTAGGAAATCATACTAGAGCTATTAGATTCACACAATGGTTTTGACTTTCAAGAACTGCATCTCATGATGATTGTCAGTATACTTGTCCTCTTAAAATCCATACATAGATTTTTCACACACATAGGTGATAATTTAAGGTTTAATTATTTGAACAAGCATTTGTGGGTCTCACGCTTATATGGTAATCAACGTTCCTCGGGAGATTTTTGAGTGGTCTACGGGTATAATTCAAGAAGAAACTATTCTAAGAGCTTTAAAAGAGATTCCAAGCCTCAAGTCAGTCTGCACAGCAAAGAGGCGGAAACAACAATGAATTCTAAAATATTTAGGATATGTTTATCCTTAGGTCAGTGCCACCGCACAACAGAGAGGCACACAACTATCTTCTTGTTAGAGCATTTATTTTCGTTTTGCACATAATGCACCAACAACATAAGTTATTAGTTTGATTGCATTATGCATTTTTGCATGTGCTTTGCTCATTTTTATGGTTGTACGCACACATTTGTGGCATTTATTTTGCTCTTCACCTCTTATTGGAACTACGTTGATTATGTTAACCGGGGATGAGATGGGAACCCACAGCAAGTTGAACAACTTAGTTTGAGCTTTGAACGACCAATAAGGTCTACTTATCTATTGTGTTGAATTTACTGGCATATCATAAGGTGAACTAGTAGCCTCTAGGTCTACTTTCCCTTTGTTACCTTGGTAGCATACTAGTTTCACTATCATTTTTCCTTTTATTTTGCTTCAAATTTTCAGGCTTAAACTTTGAATCTTGCATCTTAATCAGTTAAATTCTTTTGAAGTCCCAAATAATCAGTTCCCTGTGTACTATCATTTTCCATATACGTTGAATCAGTATCACAAATTTGATTTCTTTCCTTTTAGCTAAGCTATCCTCCTCCCTCGCTTTTTAGAAGTAATTAAATAAAACGACTAATTTAATATTAATCTAACCTATTCTCCCCCTAAAATTCTAAAACCCAAAATATTTTTTGAGTTTTTGAATTTTATATAAACAGGAAAATAAAATAAGACAAAATAAAAGAAAATAAAAAATTGTCGAACTAAGTATTTTCTTGCTCTGTGATCACATCACTTTTCTTTTTCACGCCATTAACCTCTAATAGATATAAAAATCTTGGTTAATCAAATGCTTTTGTGTAGAGGTCGGCCTGTTGAAAATCCGTATTTATTTTTACCACATCAATTAATTGCTTTTCAAAACAATCACTTATAAAGTGATACTTAAAGCCGATGTTTTTCGTTTTAGGATGTTGGACAAGATTTTTTTTACGGCTATTGCGCGGAATTATCAACATAGATAGGAGTAATAGAGAATTGGAAACCGTAGTCCCACATTTGTTGTTGAATCCAAATGATCTACGAGCAGCAACTTCCAGCATCAATGTATTCAGCTTCACATGTTGACAGAGCAACCGATGTCTGCTTCTTACACTGCGAGGTGACTAATCTTCTCCCAAAGAATTGACATCCTGCAGACGTTGACTTGTAGTTCATTTTGCAGTCACCATAATATTAGTCACTATACGCTGTAAGCTCAAAATCATCATCATGAGGATACCACAACCCGAGTGTTGGAGTACCCTTGAGATAACGGAATATCTGTTTAACCCCAGTGAGATGATTGACTTTAAGTTTCCCCTAAAATCTGGATCACAAACAAGTTGCATACATGATATCAGGATGAGATCCTGTGAGATACATGAGAGATCCAATCATTCCTCTATACATTGTAACATCAATCAGATCACCATTTTAATCGGGTGCCACATCGTGGTTTGTGGCAAGTGAGTTCTAGCAGCTGAAGCATTCTCCATGTCAAACCGACCGAGGATATCCCTTACATATTTAGTCTGATGCAGGAAGATTACTTTTGGTGTCTGATCCACCTGGGAAGAATTTCATCTCCCCCATTGCACTCATCACAAATTCTGCTTTCAAGACAGATTCAAATTCTTTACATAACTCTTCGTTTTAGAACTGAAGATTATGTCATCCACATAAATCAGTACTAGCAGTAGGTCGCCATCCTTTTGTTTGATGAACAGTGTGTAGTCAATAACTCCTCTGCAAAACCCGTGTTCACAAGATGAGTTGAGAGTTTCTCATACCATGCTCTCGGGACTTGATGGAGCCCATAGAGAGCCTTATCAAGCTTGTAAACTCTATCATGATGATACAAATCCTCAAATTCTTCGGGTTGAGTGACATACACTGTCTCACGAATTTCACCATGAAGAAATGCACTCTTGACATCTAGTTGATAAACTTTGATCTACATGTAAGATACATAGGCTAGGAAGATACCGATTACTTCCATTCTAACCACAGGTGCAAACACATCATTGTAATCAATTCCTTCGACTTGTCTAAAACCTTGAACGACAAGTCGAGCCTTGTTTCTTATAATGACCCCTTGGTCATCTTTCTTGCACTTCAAGACCTATTTAGTGCCTATGACCTTAGCACCTTTTGGTCTATTCACTAGTGTCCAAACTCCTAACTTCTTGAACTGTAGGAGTTCTTCTTGCATGGCACTCACCCATGCCTCATAGTTTAAGGCTTCATTTACATATTTTAGGAGGTATGAGTTTGAAGACATTCTAAAGATATTCAAAAGAACAGACAACTTCAAATCTCTCAAGGCTATCTGTATATGGAAATATAGATCATTCATCAACCCTCTTGAGAAGAAGAAAAAGATCAAAGAAGCTAAAGAGGTGGTATTTCCTGAGTTGAAGGTAAAGCCAACTGAATCTCTAAAGAGAAGATAGTGGCAGTCACTCACTCCTCCAAACAAACTCAAATGTATTTTATGATGAGAAGACCTATGAGTTGGTAATTGAAAGGAGGTGGGGAGGAAAGGAAGGTGTTAAGATAAGGCTATTTAGTGAATATGAGCTGAGAGTGCTTGATGCATCCTATATCCACTACATTTACACTAGGCACTTCAAGGAAATAGACAACTAGCTAGGAGAAGCTGATTTGCAATTCTTTCTCAAGTGCATAAAATTCTAAAGATGGCCTATGATAGAATTTTTTCCAAGATAGAGCAAAGGAGGAAGAAGAAGACTCCTTTGTAACTTGGCAACATAGTGAAACTAGAGGATGATGTGGAAGCAGCTTTACTAATTTATAGAGATGGGTTATCAACTATGTTAATCTAGGAACCTATTTCATTGAGGAAGTTACCAACTGATGCCATAAACTCCATGAGCCAAATGAAGATTCATGTACTTAACACATAGAAGATGTCAGAAGACAATTACTTTGTCAATATGATAAAGGCCATTTTGGATCAAAAAGTTGCAGAACTACTAGTACATCCTCCTATTGCCCAAGACCCACCAGAATCCTCACAATTTCATCCACCATCAAACCCTTGAATCACCTAGGTTATATAATCCTTAAGTGGAGTATTGTTGGACCCTGAAAGGATCATACATTTCAATTTAAGTGGTGGGTTGATGGTTGTTCCATTGGAAATCCCACAAGTCCAAGAACCAATTCAGATGATGAATCTACATCAACAAAAGAAGACGAGTGTCGGCAATCTGCATTTGTATATGCGGATGACCACAGAACAAATGCTAACAAGTGTATGTTCTTCTGTATTAAAAAATGCTGACAAGGATTTGTACATCCGCATTAACTAATATGGATGCTTAGCAACAAATATGCTAAGTGTTTGTTCATCCGCATTTCTCAATGCCGATGACCAAACACAAATGCGATGAATGAAAAACAAGAAATGTTGATGAAGACCAACACATTCGCATTAATTAATGCAGATGAACAAAGAAATGTTGATGAACACTTTTTGTACTTAGACTAACTTTTAATACATGGGTAGTTTAGTCTTCTTATAAAAGACATCTTGTTAGCCTATAAATAGAATAGAAAACCCCAGTTTTGTGGAAGACTAAGATTAGACAATCAGAATATTTGTTTTATTCCTATGTTTCAGAAGGTGTCTTGTTGCTATTATATGCTGAAAATCCTTAAGCATTCATTGTAACTTGTCACCATTAATACAAAAGCATTTATGAGTATATCTTGCATTTAATGTTCTGTGTTTAATGATTCCGCCATATAGTCACTAACTCAATCATCATATTTGATCCTAGTTGATTCATATCAACTGAGAATATCATTCTCATCAGCCAGACAATACATGAACTACCCAAAGAAGAGGCTAAATAGACTTTAAGGTGAATCTTTGAGATAATTGGTGACAAGTTTCCATGAGACAGAAAAGTTGTCTAATAAGATGATTATATTAGACATGGATAACCCACAATATCTGAAGATCACCTACTGGACTAAGGTGTTGAAACATCAAGAGATAAAGTCTATGGAATTAAAAAGAAGAAGTCATGTAAATAGGAATGAGTTGATAAAGATGTTCTCTCATTCGGAAAAACAAGCTTACAAAGTTGCTTTGGATCAGAAACAATTATTGAATAAAGCAAGGTCTACGGGTGACATAGTGAGGAATGTGCTTCAAACAGGCAATCAATTTCAAAGCAATTAAATGCTATGACTATGCCAGATAAATCTAAAGAGGTAAAGATTATTTCATGGAAGTATGATGATGTGTTCGATGCTTCTTGATAAAAAGAGTAAATGAAATATGTGATGTATGTCACTTGTACACTAGTATTATAGCATTTCTAGTTCAAGACCTTAAGGAATTACTTATGTTGACTCTAATCAAACCTTCAAAGGCTTTGAGAGGAGAAAATTTTGTAAAGTTACTTCACTGAGGTATCTCTAGAATGCTAGCTTTCCTCTAAACCAGATGTGATCAAGAGGTTAAGATGTGCTTTCAAAACTTAAAAAGAAAAGACAAAGAAGAATCCAGTTCATCAATGCATGTGGATTACTTGGAAGTATTTGGAGACCGATATTTTGAGAATGTGACTAATCAAGGATTGAAAGTCATAGATGGAACTTAAACTTCGAAACCAATCCTCAGATGGTTTTATAATTCTAATAATTTTCACCTTAAGCTTGTGGGAAATAAGGATGATTGGGAAAAAGATATGATAAGCCTATTTGAAGTATTTGAGCTGAAACTCCTTCATCCAAATTATAATCAAAAGTTTGAGCAAGTGACTTCTAAAGATGCAGAAAATGATAGGAAATACTTCATGACAATCATAAAGGTGATGAATGCAACCATGGAGCGAATTTCCTTAAGGAAAGCTCTGGCTTATTCTGATATTGTCTAGAAGAATATTCCAAATATTGAGTTTATGAGAATTTTGAACAAAGGTGTATTGGAAGTTCATGTGAAAGATCAATCCACTCCACTTGAGTTTTATTCTATTGTTGATATATCAAGTCTGTCAAAGGAAACTCTCCTGGTGATAGATGTTATGGATCTTAAAACGAATGAATCAAAGCCGGAGCAAGGGATTTTGGCTGGAAAGTTTAACTCATCGATAAAGAAAGCATTATGAGAACTAGAGTTGTACAAGGAAAAAGCAATGTTCAAGATCAAAGAAGAGCCAGAAGATTATTTTGACTGAAGACGAATGCCTATCTTAGGGGGAGTATTGTTGGAGCCTTGAAGATTAGCATTTAGTCTTTAGTTTTTTTTTGTCATAGTGTAGGGATTTATTTGTAAATATGTGTTCCTTAGTTTCTTTTGATTTGTATAAATAGGATTATATGTATTATAGTGCAGGTAGACGTCTGTTGAATACTTAGAACTCTCTCTTATTTATACATTGTAATCCTTTGCAACTATCAATAGAAACATCTATGATCTTTTGGTATATTTGCATCTGTTAATTACTTTGTTCATATAATTGATAAATGCATCATAACATCAACACAGATCGATCCATTTGAACCTTTCACAAATCATTCTTAGTTAATTTATTCATGCTCTTAAATTTTACATGGCACATTCTTTTATGCCAGAGAAAAGACTCATCACTATTGGTTTTAGAGAGAAAGCAAGAACCTTATCCTAATGGGGATGTTTATTGCAAGTCCATCTTGTGCAAGTTTTCTCTCTTTTGGGCTCTGAGCAAGATATGCTCTTGAGGAATGGTTGTATCGGGCTCGAGAAAAATGTACTCATGCTCTAAAACGAACATTATGTCCCCGATCATAAAACTAGGATACAATCAAAAGATTGTACCCAATCCCCTTAACATAGTTTACCTTCTTAATGGTGAGCTTCCCATTTATGCCTATGCCCTTCTAGTGATGTAAAAACCTGATTCTCCACCAAAGCAACTAATCCATCAATTATTTCAAAGTTTTGAAGCAAAGAGCGTTTGCTTGTCATGTGCCTGGAACATCCACTATCAATGATCCAAACAATTCCTTTGGTCTTTAGTTGTTCCTACACAGAAAGTGATGGTTAGTCACATTTGGTGTAAGACCCCGTTCCCGGGACGCTCACAGCTGGTCAATCATTGCACATAAAATGTATAATTACATTAACTTTAATAAAACATTGTAGTGGAAACATTAAAACAAACATTTCATTTCATTATAATAATTGCCTTAGCAAAATAATACAACATTCATTACAAAACATCGTTTGTTCGTATTACAATGCAAAAACATGATACAAAAGAATGTCATCCAAAATGAGCCAAGTAGCCACCCCGTGCCATCCTCAGCAACCATTACCTGCCAACTAGAAAATACATAAAAGTCAGCAACTTGACTGAATTGTAGTTTTAGAAAAACATTATATTACCTTTTATTCGTTAAAACTTTTTCTTTACTATCACTTGTGAGCACACATCATACGTACATCAAGGTAATACTCATTATATTCATCATCGTTTGTTTCGTACATTTCACATGTTTCGCACATTTCCTACTTATCGCACCTTTCGTACATTTATTATCTTTTCACTTCTATCTAGGTCTTGTCATGTACTTAACCCCCCTCTTGAGCACAAAGCTATATCATCTAGGGTTAAGCGACAAGGATCCCATATCGCAAATATCGCACATATCGCACGTATCACTCGTATGGAGTAGTCATATAGACTAACTCCCCCTGTGTGTGAACCCTTAAGGGTTAGCCAAGATCGCAAGATGTAAAAACATAATTGAGCTAACAACTCTCAATGAGTTGTGAACCTCCTTTCATTTGCTTGCAAGACTTTTCATTCGTTTATTATGTTCCACTTTCATTATCTTAAATCTTCCACTTAGTTAAGATAATACTTTACGTTCATTATCATAATCACACCATGTAAAGGCACGTCATCATTCGTAATAAGGAACATATCATACATAACATACATAATCATCATACGTCATCATCATGCATAAGCATCATCGTTCAAATCACATCATACATCACCCATCACATCATTTATGACTTCAAAAAGTCAACTTTCCTATCCCCCGAGAACCTCCCAAGTCAAATCCTACACTTTACACTTTCCATAAAATTCAGAAAAATATTCTGAGTCTTAGGTGCATGGGCACTATTCAGGCGCATGGCCTTTTGGGCTCATGGGAACTATTCAGGCGCATGGGGCACTATTCGGGTGCATGGGCAATACTTAGTCATTTTAGGAAAATTATAGGCGCATGGAAACTATGCAGGCCCATGAGTGCCTAGGCACATGCGCTTACTAGGCGTATGGACACTTAGCCAAATTCAGCCTTTTCTAGGCGCATGGATACTATTTGGGCGCATGGGGTTTTGGGTGTGTGGGAACATTTAGGCAGTTTATACCGTTGGGCGCAATTTATACGTTGGGTGCATAGGCCACTGTTTAGGCGCATGGGCAGTCTAAGTCATACTTAAACAACATAATTCAGTCCCTAATCATCATCTAACATGTTCTAAGCTTAAATCTTACATTCTAAGCCACAGAAACACATTCATAACATCATCATAATCATAAATACACCCAAATCAAACCCCACCCGCAAACACATTCACACACATACATATGGGTGAAAACCATTTTCATAAAAAGTTCATACATGCATTTCTAGCCCCATATCAGTTTAAAACAAGTAAAAAGCGGGTTCTAAAACTCACCTTAGCAGCTCTTGCTTGTGACTTCTTCAAAACCCGTTTGCAAATTGAGTTCTACCGCCTAGAAACCAACCAAGCACACACAACTGAACACACAAACACATATAAGCATACAATCGAGGCTAAGGCCAGTCAAGAACATTATAAAACTATGAATTGTTACCTTGAATTTGAAGTTCTTCTTCATGTTCTTCTTCAAACCCGAGCTCTACTTTTTCCCACTCTAGAAATATCTAAAGATATAACGTTGTACGTGAAGTGGGCGGTCATGCCCACTTTTATACCAACTTTTCAAAGTTTTGTCCTTTTGACACATTTAACCCCTTGGCTAGGGTTAAATTACATTTCTTTTCTTTTCTTCACTTTTATTCTTTCTTTCTTGCCATGAAAATAACCAGATGTTACATATATGACTAGGCTTCCCGCATCTAAAGCAGATATTTGATCCCCATTTGAACTCCCCCAAATGCTCCTTCCCGCATTTGCCACATCTCTTCAACACTGCACGAGACATGACCACACGCCTATCATCCACCATCGCCACCTTATTGTTTGGAGCGGCTCTGCCACCTCCAAACCGTTTCCCGTTCCTGTGTTGGTCACCACCACCCTTCTTTCTCACCTCAGCCACCACCACCTCTCGCTCGTCCTACAACCTTCCTGCCAAATCAACCGCCGACCTAAATATTCTTGGTCGGGCAACGATCATGTTCCTATGGATATCTGCCAGCAAGCCCTGAATATACCTTTTAATCTTTCGTGATAGAGGCGTCACCTGATTCGCTACCAGCCATGCAATCTCATTAAACTTCGTGGTGTATTGCTGATGTGTCATTGTTCCCAGCTCCAGCTACAAGAACTCCCTTTCCACCTTATCCATCTCTTTATAAGGAAAAAACTCCTCAATCACCAACTTTTTCAACTCAGACCAACTCATTATCCCAATTGCCCGGCTACCCTTGGCTTGGACAATATTGTCCCACCAGCACAAAGCCAAGTCCACAAACGAGTGGGTAGCGAACTCCACCTTCTAGTCTTCCCGGCACTCGCTGATATCAAGTACAGCCTCGATCTCTCTCACCCATCGTTGAGGAAAGCAGCAGTGCCATTACCATCAAAGGTAAGGGGCTTGCATCTTTGAAGCACCTTGTAGTTACAGCCTCGTGTTGCCTCCTGCACAGGCTCTTCTTCCTCCTCCTCATCATCGGAGAGAACCATCTTCGTCTTTGGTTGCTCCCATTCTCACGAGGATCTATTCCTCTCCCTTCTTTCTCCTTCCCTCACAGCCTTAATCACCTCGGTTACCACAGACAGTAAGATTGTCTGCATGACCTAATACACTTCGTCAACAACAGCCTCTTTCACTGAAGCTCTTAAGTTAGCACTCTCGTCCCCAGCCTCTGGATGAGGGGTCTCTGGCTCTTCATGAACCACCTCTTTGGCTCTAGGCCTTCCTCTTGTGACCCGTGGTTCAGCACCACGTCGACCACGACCTCCACCCCGTGAAGCCTTTGACGATCTACCACCGTCCATCCTCTAAACACGCTATAAGATTCAAACACTAACATGGTCATTCAAGGGAATAGCTCAGTTTATGTCAAGTATAGTAACTCCCTAATTATAGTGGCCGGTTGTGATTAACCACTTATTCTACTCTTCATACCCCGAGCATTTTCTATACCGTTGGGTACATGGGCCACTGCTTAGGTGCATGTGTTAGGATCTTGGTATTTGACCAAACACCAACTGATTAACATGTTAGACCAAACCAAATAGTGCGGAATCCTATTTGATTGGCGATCCAATCAGTGAGAACACACGTAGTCACAATAACGACCTGAATCTAATGCCAAGAATCGGTTGAGAATCGATCTATAGCGTTCTATGAACTTGGGGTACGAACTTGGAGGGTTCTGGACGGCTATGGTACGTCTGGAGTCGAAGTGGATTCAATACATACATTTTTCCATGAATTAGGTGGTATTTATAGGTTTGGATTTCTCATTCGGGCGACTGAACCATTAGCATGGTTCAGTCATGCGATTGAGCCATGCGGTTGATCCATTCGCACTACTGAGTGTTCAGTCGTTCGACTGAGTCAGGCGTATGAAGTTGTTCAGGCGTATGGACTATGTAGGGACATGGACACTCAGTTGCATGGCCATTCGGACGCATGACCACTGTTGGGGCGCATGGTCCAGTCGGACGCATAAGAACTTCACTTCACCAAGTTTGAGTGTATACAATATTATAACATTATGTATATCACTTCAAACAATCACAAACTGTTGGACCAAAAGAACCATGAGCCAGATCAGAAAAACCTTTAAGTCCCACAGACGTCACAACAACTGCTGAAGTCTACAACAGCTGAAGACAACAACTGATTACAAAGTCTGAAGACACAAGTGCTGAAGACAAAGTCTGAAGACACAAGTGCTGAAGACAGTTTGAAGACACAAGTGCTGAAGACAAAGTCTGAAGACACAAATGCTGAAGACAAAGTCTGAAGACAAGTGCTGAAGACAAGTCTGAAGACACAAGTGCTGAAGACAAAGTCTGAAGAGAAGTGTTGAAGACAAAGTCTGAAGACACAAGTGCTGAAGACAAAGTCTGAAGACAAGTACTGAAGACAGTCTGAAGACAAGTGCTGAAGACAAGTACTGAAGACCAAGTATCAGACGTTGTCACAACAGCTGAAGAGGTCTTCTTCAGTAGTTGTGACGGTTTTCTTTCAGTAGTTTTATATTTTCCCTTTTCAGTAGTTGTGTTTATCAGTAGTTTTATGTTTTTACTTTCAGTAGTTTTGTAAAACGACTGAAGAGCTTGTTCTTCAGTCGTTGTAGTTTCAGTAGTTTAGTTTCAGTAGTTTTATATTTTGCGCTTAGCACTCTCTGATATGTTCTCAGTAGTTGTGAACATTTCAGTAGTTTGTTAAGTGTTAGTTATTTTTGTAATAAATCTGCCAGATGTCAACATCCCGCGATATCAGTAGTGATTGAACTCTATATAAGGAGTGTCAACCTAATTGTAATTTGTGAATGATTGAGCAGAAACATTTGATATAATTGAAACATTCCTTTTCACAGAAATATATCTCTCGTTACAACCGTATTTGTTCTTAATGCATACGAATATCAAATTCTTGCTATAATTTGTCTAATTCTTGATCTTATTCCGCTGCGTTACACTCTAATCCATCAAACTTGAGATCACTGATCCTGTCAAATGGTATCAGAGTAGGTTAATCATTGATCGATCTAATAATTGATCATTGAAACTGCTATCCAAGATCCAAGTTTGATTGAATTAGCATTTTTGCAAGAAACGGTTATAGAGATTGAATTTTCTATGTTTTTGGTCATTCATCCTGAGATTTATTCTTGGTTTTCATTGAGTCTGTTGTGGTCTGTGTAAAATCTTTTAAAAGCTGGAATTAAATTGTATTTGGACCTAAAATGACTACTCCTTCCAATGATCCTCACAATACTGGTTCCTCAACCAAGCCTCCAATGCTGGTTAGGAGTGAGTATAACATATGGCAACGACGAATGCTCCATCACCAGTCTGTTAACAGCTCATGTTGTTGGACATCAGTGGTACATGGTCCACACAAGCCTATGCTGAATAACCCGAAAACCAATCAAATGGTTCTGAAGAGGAGGGAGCAATACTCAAATGAGGATAAGAAATTGTTTGAGATTGATGCAAAAGCCCATGGAATTCTGGCCATGGCACTGCTCAATGAAATCTATTCTGGGCTAATGCATTATGAAACTACCCATGACCTCTGGAATGCCTTGAAAGAACAATTTGGAGGAACAGATGAGGTCTTGGCAAATAATAGAGAAATCCTTGCCCAACAATATGAGACATTCTCTCATAGGAAGGGTGAGACACTGACTCAACAGTTTGAGTGGTTCTCTTGTTTGATCTCTGAATTAAAAATGGTCAAACATGAGTACACCAATAGCCAGATGAATAACAGATTTCTCAGATCACTGCCTGAGAGATGGGACACATATACTATTGTCCTACGCTCCAGTGCAAATTTGGACAAACTATCTCTTACCCAACTCCATGGGAAATTGCTCACATTTGAGAGAGAGGTAGAACAGAAATGAAAACTGTCATCATCTGGAAAGCTCACTGATGACTTTGTACCAGGAAACACTACCTTAGTAAGTCATGAGTCAGAGTATGCAAGATCAGAATGCCACTATGATGAGCATATTCATTTCACCTCAAACAATTCTAATCATGCCTTTGTAAGTGTTGATTGTCATTCTGGTAATAATAGTGACAATCTATGCTTTATCATGGATGATTTGAAGGGCATTGCTGATGATGATTTAGAAGAGATGGATATTTTGACCCAAATGGCCTTGATCAATATCAGATCTCAGAAATTCTACAAGAGAACTGGAAGGAAATTTCCTGGACTCTCTGACAAAACCAAAGTCGGTTTTGACAAGAGCAAGTTGAAGTGTCACAAATGCCACAGGCTTGGACACTTTGCAAGATAGTGTAGATCAACTGGATCTAACACCTCTGCACCCTTTTTGACTTTTCCAAATAACAATTCACAATCCAAAGGGCAACATTCTGCTGGTTCTAGTCATTCATCACACCCTCAATCTCCTGCATATTTTGTTCCTCAGGGTCAAATGCCATATCCTTATCCCCACTATTATATGCCACAGTCAAATCAAGTTCAAGCTCCTATACTACCACAACCTCATGCACTACCAGAACCTCAATCATCTCCATCTCAATCACACCTCATCACAGCTTCTTCACACCTGGAGTCGTTGACTGGAGTAGCTTACCTGATAACTTGTCTGGTCACACTGAGCAATACTATGCTGGTGCTAGTCAACGTGGTGGTGAACACCCTTTTGGAAATCTTGCTCTCATGGCCCTGGAGTCTACTGGGGTTCCTGCTCAAATGCATCATCTTCACAGGTAACTCAGGTATCTTCAGAGGCTAAAGCCAAGTTATGTTCTGAATCATGCATAGTTGCCTTTGTCTCTATTAGAGAGGCAAATGTAGCATTAATAAATCAAAAACTTGAGTTTGAGAAAACCATTTCCAAAATAAAAGCTGAGTATGAGTCTGCTCTTAACAGTATAAGTGATGAGATTTATAAGCTTAAATGCCAATTAGATTATGAAAAGGCCAAGCTAGAGGTTATTCTGGAAGACCACAGGAGTCTCAAAGAAAAACTTGCAGTGACCCAAGTTGAGTATGACCGCTGGGTCTCATCATGCAAGGGATTTGAAATGCTTCTTAGTAAGCAAACTGCTTCAAATGTGAAGTTTGGTATTGGTTACAACATACTGCTCCACCAACAGACTTTACTCCTAACTCCATAGTTAAGTCTGAAAGTGAAAGCAATCTCCAAACCACATTATCGTGTGAATCATTCTCCAATGATAATCTAAGATCAGGGAATGAAACCAGTGTTAAGATCTCAGCAAATAAATTGACTGATGGTCTAACTACTCAGACTCATATGAAGATGAGTACTTAAGATGTTGTTCCTTAATGTACCCCAAGTACTGAAAGAGACCCAACATCTGAAAAGCATTTCAAATCAGTTGAAATACAAGGACTAAGAACGGCTGAGGAATCCATCAAACGATCTATTAGGACGGATGGAAAACAGTTGAATTACCAGTCTTCAGCTGTTACAAATCCTTTAGTACCTAGTACTGATAGGAGGAAAGTACTGAAGATCACACCTTCAGTAGTTTCCACTGCAGCAGTAGAGATGTCCAAGATGAAGAATAAACCATGTGAAATTTCTGGTAAATTCAATCATCTATCTGATGAATGTTGGTACAAAAAGGTTTAAAACTCCAAAGGGATGAGCTCATTAAACTAGAAATAAATAAAATGAGAACTAAGTTTGAGACCAAGTTTGTACCACAATCATCTCAACCTGATAAACCCAAGGCCTTACCCAAATCGACTAAGAAGGATGCGGTTTATCAGAAGACAGCTGATATTGTTCCTCATGATAAACATAAGACTAAGTCTGTGAAATCTAAGAAGGAGGAAATGGTGGGTCACAGGAACTCATCAAAAACAAGCTCTGGAGTGTCAAATGAACTAAAAGCTCGAGCTTCAAATCAGACACCGCTTGTTATGATGGTTCAGCATCTGTTGGGGAGAGTTAACCAACTTGAAGCCACTGTGATCAAACCACTAAAAAGGAATTCCAGGTCCAAATCTATTTCAGCACCATCTCCATCTTCATCAGCTGTTAATCATGAGAAACCAGCTATGGTTAAATCTGTTGATAAAGTCAGTCCCAAAACCAAAAAGGTTTGGGTCTCCAAAGCTAACTAGTTTCTTATGATTTTGCAGGGTTCTTCAGCATGCCAAAGAAGCATCTGGTATGTGGACAGTGGAGGATCCATGCACATGACTGGGAGCAGCTCTCTTTTTCATGATTACTCTCAAGGAAGAAAGATGGATTGTCTTATTTGGAAATGATGCTAAAGGTTACATCATTGGAAAGGGATTGTGTCTAATGGAGATATTAGATTTGATGATGTCAACCATGTGGAGAATCTCAAATACAATCTGTTGAGTGTCAGTCAGATGTGTGACAAAGGACATGTTGCTCTTTTCACAAGCCAGAACTGTAGGATTCTGTCCTCCAAGGTTCTGAGCCTGATTGACAAAGTACTGGATGATAATACTCTCCTGAAGGCCAACAGGATAGGAAGAGTATATGCCTTGGATCTGTCAAAGAAAATTGAGTTAAAAGGCCATCCATGCTTGTCTCCAAGGCCTCTCTCCAAGAATCTAAACTGTGGCATAGAAGGCTGGGTCATGTTAATCTCAAAAACATGAATCAGCTGATCCACAAGAGTTTAGTGAGAGGTTTCCAATAAAGGAGTTCAATTGTGATGAAATCTACACTGCATGCTTAAAAGGGAAACAACATAAAGTTCATTCCCACCCATAGAAGAATCCAAGTCTAATGCCTGCTTACAACTACTGCACATGGTTTTTGGTCCTGTGATGGTAATGAGTATGACAAAGAAGAAATACTGTCTGGTAATGTGGATGATTACTCTAGATATGTATGGAATTTCTTCTTGCATTCAAAGGATGAGGCTGCTCAGTCCATTATGAACTTTTGTGTACACGTTGAGAAGCAGTATTCCCTACCAGCTAATGTGTGAGGAGTGACAATGGTATGAATTCAGAAACCACACTCTTGAGAGTTTACTTTTCAAAGGGAATCAAGAGGGCAGTATAGCATCCCAAGGACTCCAGAGCAAAATGGAGTAGTGGAGAGAAAGAACAGGACCCTCATTGAAGTGCAAGGTCATGTTGGATGATTCTGGGCTGCCACTGACCTTTTGGGCTGAAGCTGTCAATACAGCCTGCTATGTACATAATAGAGCCTTAGTAAATCAGAGGTTGATGAAAAATCCTTAGAAGTTTTACATCATTTAGCCCCTTTGATTTCATTCTTTAGAGCATTTGGGTGTCCCTGTTACATTCTCAACACAAAGGATCAACACCAAAAGTTTGATTCTTAGGTGGATGCAGGGTATTTTGTTGGGTATTCATCCACTTGCAAGGCTTACAGAGTATTCAATGTCAGACAACGATAGTTGAAGAAACCTTGCATGTGAAGTTCATTGAATCCCTAAGGATACAATTCCACAAAACCCTGTGGAGTTGTTTGATTTGGACATTCTGCAATATGTTCCTTATCAACGCCTGCTGTTGCAGATCATATGAATCCATCATCTTCTGCAGCTAGTCATCCATCTGGTGTTACTGATGATGATGATGATATCAGTAATCACCTTTTCAAGTTTAGTGATCAACTACCTGATTTAGCTAGACCTGATGTTCCTGTAGTCCCAGTAGCACAATCCACAAAAATGCTGATGAGATTTCTACAACTTCAACTTCCTTTGAATTACCATCTACTGATTGGTTTCAAGGAAATGCTTCACATCACCATCTGTTGCTGCTGAGCCTGCTACAAACACTTGCACAGATCTTATTGGTACCAAGATCTGAAGAATCACCCTATGTCTCAAATCATTGGTGATATCAATGCTGGCGTGTCAACAAGAAGTCAATTGTCAAATTTTTGCTTCTATGCTCTCTTCATTAGTCAGCAAGAGCCAAAGAACTACACATTGCTTTAAGGGACAAGGGATGGGTTGAAGCCATGCAGCTTGAGCTTCTTCAGTTCAAGAAACAGTAAGTGTGGGAACTGGTTCCTCTACCTCCAGGTAAGTGTGCAAGGCACTAAATGGGTGTTTAGGAACAAAACTGATGAAATGGGCTTATTGTTAAGAACAAGGCCAGACTGGTTGTACAGGGGTTTTCACAAGAGGAAGGTATTGATTATAATGAAACCTTGTCCCTGTAGCCAGACTGGAAGCAATCGATTGTTTTTAGCTATGCTGCTTATCACAACTTAAAGTTTTTCAAATGGATGTCAAAAGTTCATTTTGTATGGGAAAATTAAAGAAGAGGTTTATGTATGTCAACCACCAGGTTTTGAGGATAATAAACCTCCTACTTGGGTATATAAGCTTGATAAGGCTCTCTATGGGTTGAAACAAGCTCTAGAGCCTGGTATGAGACATTATCAAACTTTCTTCTGGAAATAATTTCACTAGAGGCTCCATAGATAAGACTTTATTCATAAGAAACTGGGCATCATAATCTACTTGTTCAAATTATTTAGATGATATTTTTTTGCATCCTCTGATCCACAGTTGTGTGATGCCTTTACAAAGTTGATGCAACAGAAGTTTGAAATGAGTGCCATGGGAGAATTACAGTTCTTTCTGGGTTTGCAAATCAAACAAAAGGCTGATGGAATTTTCATTCATCAGTCCAAATACACAAAAGATCTTTTGGAAAAGTTTGATTTACAAAACTGTAAGCCATGTTCTACTCCCATGTGCAACACCACACGACTGGATACAGATCAGAGGGGTAAAGTGGTTGATGAAACACTTTACAGATGTATGATTGGGTCCTTGATGTACTTAACAGCTTCTAGACCAGATATTATGTTTGCTACATGTGTTTGTGCTAGATTTTAGGCTGCACCTAAGGAGTCTCATTTGATTGCAGTCAAGAGGATCTTTAAATATCTGCAAGGAACTCCATCTCTAGGTTTATGGTATTCTACTAGACATTCTGGTAAATTAGTTGCTTTTCAGACAGTGACTATGCAGGGTGTAAGTTGACAAGAAAGTCCACTTCTGGAGGATGCCAATTCTTAGGCAACTGTGATTTCTTGGCAGAGTAAGAAGCAGACCTCAGTTGCTACATCAACTGCTGAAGCAGAGTACATTGCTGCTGCAAGCTGTACATCTCAGGTACTCTGGCTTCAAAACCAATTATTGGATTATGGCATAACAGAGACTAAGACCCCATCGTTAATGGACAGCTCTTCAGCTCTTTGTATTGTCAAGAATCCTGTCCAGCACTCTAGGACTAAACATATTGAAATCAGACACCATTTTATTAGAGATTGTTTTGAAAAAGGTCTCATTGATCCAAAATTGTTCTAGTGCTGATGAGCTTGCAACATTTTCACTAAGCCCTTGGATAGCACAACTTTCCAAAACCTAGTGCTAAGGCTTGGTATGCTGCAGCTGGAATAAGTGACAACTACTGATGATCTCAGCTCACAAGTACTGATGATCATTAGTTTATTATTGTCATATATAAGTACTGAAGTTATCCTCCCTTCAAAAGTTTTTAAAACTACTGGAGCTTAAGTAACTTCTCAGTACTCAAGTACTTTATTTGTTAAAACAGCTGATGTAGTTACAATAGCTGATGTAGTCACAACAGCTGATGTAGCTACAACTACTGATGTCAGAAATGCAGATAAGTACTGATGACCAATGAAACATTTGAAACTCAGATCTAAGTCTGATGAGTAAGTGTGGAGGTCAGACTGAAACAGCTGAAAAGCTATGAATTGACGACAAACAATGATGAGCAATTTCTCTTCAGTCGTTTATACAACTACTGTTTCATTAAAACAACTGAAGCCAAAACTATGTCTTCAGTAGTTTACAACTACTGAAGACTAACAAAAGTCTTCAGCTGTTTACAACAACTGATGACAAAACCACTGTCTTCAGTAGTTTCACAACTACTGATGACAAACACCAAGTCCTCAGTTTACATCATTGAAGTCAAAACCAAGACCTTCAGTAGTTTCACAACTACTGATGGTTAACACCAAGACTTCAGCTGTTTCAACGTCTGATGGTCAAAACCAAGTCTTCAGTTGTTTTATAACAACTGATGACAACACCACCACTGTTAGTCGTTTTAAACCTCTGAATGTTAATACCACGTCATCAGTAGTTTCAAAAGCTGATAACCACACCAAAACCTTCAGTAGTTTTCTTTCAGCCTTTTCCTATCTCAACCCTATAAATACCTGTCTTCTTCTTAAACATTCCATTAGCGTTCTTCTGACCTTCATACTTTCAAAAATGGCAACCATGAGTCTCAAACCCAGACTAATTGCGTCGCCTACCTCACGAAATCGACCTTCTGGACAAAGTTTGATCACGCCATAGACCTAATGGTAGATTCTCAGTATAGTACAGCTCTTCTCTTAACGACCATCTACCCAGAGTCACTAAGTCAATTTTGGTCCAATGCCTACATTACATGATGTGCCTTCCGGCCAAATTTCTGTTCGGTCATTGGTCAACCAAAACCAAGTAGAGGTTACACCTGATAGCATTCGTCGAGTGCTAAATTTACAGATGCTACTGCTGTGACTGAGTACCCGAAGGGCACAACTGATATATCCTTCATCAACAATGGGTACGACGGAAATCTTCGAGCTGCTACCATACTGAAGAAGAACTTCCCTGATGCTGAAAGACTGATATTTCATATGGTGAATGTTTGCTTAGCCTCGAAGACATCCTCATGGGATCAAATGTCTTCCCGGTGGCAACAGGTATATATTCAATTCTAGAACACCAACCTTTAATTTTTTCACAAATTGTGTTTCTAGAAATCAAAGATCTGGCACAGAAACCTGTGGGAAACAGATGGCTATTATATCCCAGGTTTCTGATGGCCATAATTTTAAATGAATTACAAACTGATGGCCTTGTTGGCCTTGGAGTCCCTGCACCAGCTGTTCTAGCTGAGGTATACTCCAGGCATAACTCCGACCAATCTCTCAAAGAGCTGCCCGTTTGCTCAAACCCAGCAAAGGGAACCCACAGCTTCAACTGCCAGATCCAAAGTCCCCACCAAGCCAAAATCCAAACCCAAACAAGCTAATCAGGGAGATGAGTCCCCTGATGATGCTCCGTACCACCCAAACAGGATAAACCTACTGGTTCAAACCCTCCAGTAGTGTTAAAGACTCAACCAGCAACAGCCGCACAGGTATCCTCTCAAAAGGATCCTATTGCAACCACTTCAGGGGACCACATTACTGAGACCTCTCTCACTTGAGGAGGTTATCATTGAAGAGCATCCCTCTCCCTGGATGCAATCAGCTTCTATCCCCTCTCCCCATGCAAATGCCCCCAAAGTCCAACCATTATAATTGCTAATGTGCTGACTCAGCTGCATGCCTTTCCTCCTCCCCTACAACCACCAACAAAGGGGAGAACAACAACAATTGAGGAAGAGGATACACATGCTTCTGACAACCCACAGCACCGGGGTTTAAATGTTCTATCTCCTGTTGTGATATGGAGATCAAAACATCTGGTGAGGCTACCCACCTCTTCTGAATCAGCATATGATCAGACTGAGGTTGGTAACATAACTAAGACCTCACCAGAGGCAACTGCTGATGAAGACAAAGTCCTGAGGCTGGAAGTCCCCAGTTCAAGACAAAGGGGCACATGCTACATCTGGTCTACACCCAGTGCATGTACATCCTGCTACAAGCAGGAGGTCAGGTGATTCAGCATCTGCTGATGATGACCTGGGCTTCTTTTATGATGTTCTTGCCCAGAACATAATCCTAGAGGAGGAAGTCAGTAGGCTGCAAAAACTACTTGACCAACTCTCTCAGGGAAAAACCATCTACCACCACATCAACCCCAACAGATACTGAACTTGTCATTAAAAAGGTGATAAGGCTTTCTTTGTGTCCTTACAACCTAAGTGTGGTGTACTGAGCCAAAACTTTCTGTGCTCAAACCCTTAAAACCAATGCCACACCAAAGGGGAGAGTACAGCAGTGAAAGAAGAAAGAAAAAGAACTGAGGATGAGAAGGACAAGAAAAAACCAAGGAGTTGGAGAAGGAAAAGGAACAACAACTGATCACTTACAAAAGAAAGAAAAGTGCTGGTGATCAAAAGAATGCTGAAGAAAAATCCTTGGAGGAGCTGATAAAAGATGCAGATGAAGCACACAGCCGATCCATGGACAAAATCATTGAGCAACTCTTCAAGCAAGACTTTGATACAGCCAAACTAGACAGTGAGATCAGGAGGTTGGAAGTAAATGAAATCCAAAACAGATGGGCTGGGTACAGTGTGCTGGAGAAAGAGAGATTGGAGATCATGATTCGATTCATAGCCAAATATTTAGGAAGATCACTGATGGAGATTCGTTCATGGACCAGAGACAGCATTCTAGCCATAGCCACCAGAATCTGTTTGTCTGAGCAATTTCATAAGGGGATAATTATTGAAGCACTTGATGAAGCTGGAGCTGGGAAAAGGCTTGAAATGGCAAAACTCACAAAAGCCAAACTTACAACCAAAATGCTTGAACAACCTTCCCAATCACCCACTCAAAAAACCTACCCCTCAAATCTCCAAACAATCTCAAAACTCAAATCCAAACATCCTCAACCCTCAAAACCAATTCCTTTACCACAAAAACCAACCCAACCATCATCCAGTGATGCACCTAGAAGGAGGAGAAGGGTGCTGAGGATAGAGAAAATGAAGAAGAAGAAGATGATGATGATGATAGTCTGCCACTCTCTGCTATTCTAAGGGTACCAGAACCCAGGAGTCAACTCATGATCACACCTGACTCACAAGGGAAATGGTTACAGTCAAAATAGAAGATGAAGAACACCAGAAGCAGCACGATGAGCAACTACTGAAGATGGTTGACAAGGAATTTCCCCAGTCATCATCTATACAAGCCATGAAAGGCATGCTCAGAGGCTGTACACTCTCAGACACACATTTCAGTATAAAAAGAGAGAGTGAGAGTATGGCCAGACCCCAAGGTGAGCTCTAGAATACACAAAAGATCCATTCCACATAGATACAATGGCCAGGTTAGAAAAACAATAGACTCTACAATCATGTTGGCCATTGTAGTCTCACCTTGGAAATACTTGATGAATTCAAGAAGGCTCATCAATCAAAAATGACCCCTCAAGCCTTACTGGAAAACAAGATGATCAAAAGGGGTTATTATATAAGAAGCTTGAAGACATTAAGAAGAATGAGCTCCAGTTACTCCTTGAGGGCACCCATCCTGATGAATTTGTCTATAGGGAGATAACTACTATGGAGTTGAAGAATGGCAGGACTGTAAAGTACCTATCTGAGTACTATGGTCCAGAGTTCTTCTTTGAAGGACGAGTAGAAGAACTCTCCAAGGAGGAACAGATTGTTCTCCTTGAGGCCTATGTTCGTGAGTCTTACAGACTCGTAAATGGGAAGTAGGTTTCATGGTTGGGATCACAACTCTATGTTCAGATTCCCCAAAACAGAGTTCCCCTCCATACTTAGCCAAACACATGATTAGAAACCTTTTCTTCTGGCCTGTGCTGATCCGATTCTCTGAAGCTGATCAAGAGAAGTCTTTGCCAACAATAAGTGGGACCTCAATAAAGTTAAAGGTTTTGGCTGCATTGGTTCAGGGGGAGTTTGTTGGACCAAAAGAACCAATGAGCCGGATCAGAAAAACCTTTAGTCCCACAGACGTCACAACAACTGCTGAAGTCCACAACTCTGAAAAAACAACTGATTACAAAGTCTGAAGACACAATGCTGAAGACAAAGTCTGAAGACACAAGTGCTGAAGACAGTCTGAAGACACAAGTGCTGAAGACAAAGTCTGAAGACACAAGTGCTGAAGACAGTCTGAAGACAAGTGCTGAAGACAAGTCTGAAGACACAAGTGCTGAAGACAAAGTCTGAAGACAAGTGCTGAAGACAAAGTCTGAAGACACAGTGCTGAAGACAAGTCTGAACAAGTACTGAAGACAGTCTGAGCATGCTGAAGACAAGTACTGAAGACCAAGTATCAGACATTGTCACAATAGCTGAAGAGGTCTTCTTCAGAGTTGTGACGGTTTTTCTTTCAGTATTTTATAGTTTCCCTTTTCACTAGTTTGTTATCAGTAGTTTTATGTTTTACTTTCAGTTGTTTTGTAAAACGACTGAGAGCTTTCTTTAGTCGTTGTAGTTTCAGTAGTTAGTTTTAGTAGTTTTTTATATTTTGTGCTTAGCACTCTGATATTTCTCAATAGTTGTGAACATTTCAGTAGTTTGTTAAGTGTTAGTTATTTTTGTAATAATCTGCCAGATGTCACTATCCCGTGATATCAGCAGTGATTGCACTCTATATAAGGAGTGTCAACCTAATTGTAATTTGTGAATGATTGAGCAGAAACATTTAATATAATTGAAACATTCCTTTTCACAGAAATATTCTCTCGTTACAACCGTATTTGTTCTTAATGCATACGAATGTCAATTCTTGCTATAATTAGTCTAATCTTGATCTTATTCCGCTGCGTTACACTCTAATCCATCGAACTTGAGATCACTGATCCTGTCACAAACCTATATAATTAAGTCAATATGCATTAAACAACTCGTTAATGAAATATTAAACACTTATAACATAAGCAAACATTTTGTATTTCATTAAGTACCCAATAGTTACATAAGTGTAAGACATATTACATTTAGATCAGGATCAGGACATATATGTATCAACAAATCCCTTGGACTGATCCATCTATGTCTAACATCTTTCATGATTTCCTCAAACTTTTTGTACTTGTTCTTTGGTAACTCCTGTGTTATCTCAAAAACAAAACAGGTCTTATAACCTTTGGAACTGTAAGCTTGTACAATATCCTGTGGGAGGTAGAACAGTGGCCACTTGTATAAAGTATAAACATCTGGTGCTGACAAGTTGGTGAGCCACATTGGGTCAACAACCCTATGGTTTCCATTATGCCATTCCTGTTCAAGATATCATGGCCTCTCTGTTCTCCAATCGTAGTACCACCATTTGAAATGTGGAGTGAGTCCTGTGGCATCTCACGTAGTGGGATCTTAGACATTGTATGTGGTGGACTCCACTTCAGCACTACTCTAGGTTTACCAATTATGGCATCAACCTCAGATCTTCTGATGTACTCATTAGTTGTTGAGGTTTGAAGTTGACCCGTTTGGTGTGGTACTCCCTCTTTATAGCAGCTTCTAACCAGCCTGATATCTTACGAGGGTCAGCATATAGCAAGTTTAACTTAGCTAACTGGTTGAGCTCAAAACCTGGAAGAGTCTTCAGATCATGTGGAAATCTGAAGTACTCTATTCCTTCTCACGTTTAACTGCGTAAATGTTGAGGCCTGCAAAATGTGCCCACGCTATGATCCTGCCTGCCACCTTTTGATGTTTCTTGACCATGTACAGTTGGGGTAGACAGTAGACGTTGTAGCACTGGGTTGGGCTCTTATCTCTTCAAAACATGCTGGCCATTCAGCCTTTTTGAGGTTTACTTCGGCGTGTGAGGCTTAGGCCTTCTCTTTGTCCTTTTCTGACTCTTTCTCCATCCTGTCCAGAGTCGCAAAAGTGTCACTAACAAGAGTGTCTCCCAGATTGGGAATAGCAGTTCCCTCCTTGTCAGTGTACTCAAGATAGTGTTGAGCCGTGACATCTTCTATCTCAATCTCATTTACATCCTGAAGCTCATCGTCACTCTCTGTTTGCACAGTTGGAGTATCTTTCACAATCTCATCAGTGTTTAGCTGGAACATTTCGGCTATCTGCTCATCAGTGAGATTGTGAATGATTTCTCCTTCTTTAGGAGTATACATACTGTTGTCCTGACAATACCCTGCAGATCAAGAATCAATGTCAGTTGAGTCTTGACCTGTTCGAGGGGAGCTATGTCATATTCATCTCTTTGGGAATCAGGATCTGCTTGATTTAAACATTCAACACAGCAATCATTAGATAATAATCAAGGCATAATCATTACATTACTATAAACATTCATTTCATTAATTTTACTCATGATCCAAAGACAAGTGTTTTTAAATAACAATAAGACATCTAAGCATTACTCTTGTCCAGCATCGGCTCTTCTACTGGCGGGGCTGATGTGGAGGCACCTTGATCTTGTGCTCTTTTGGTCCTCCTTTCACTGGTAGATGTGGCACCCGCAGCAGGTGAGTCATCATCATCATCATCTCTAACATCATCTAAACATCACCAGTAGCATCAGTATCATCATCACCACCATTATCTCATCATCACTATCATCCCCATCCCCTTCCTTGATCTTAAGTGGCACTTCCTTGGATCCTTTTAGGCGTAGCATGATGGTCTTGTTAGTAGTCTCCAACTCCTCAATCTTCTCTGCTCACAGAACATTCTGCTCTCGGAGTTGGGACATCTCTACACGTTGAACCTCCATCTGTTGTGCCTGCTGAGATATCTGCTGAGCTTGGGTAGCAGTATGATCTACAAGCTGTCGCAGCTGAGCAGTCTTCTCTTCGTCTACCGCCAACAGCCTCAGCACCATACCGTTAAGTGTCGAGAGTTGTTCCTCTACCCCACTGGGAGGCAGAGGTGATCCTAATGGATATGGAGAGAAAGAGGATGTTGCTATAGGATGGCTAGTGGTGGTGGTGACTGTGGTGAAGATTGGAGGCGGTATAGATGATGGTGGTGGTGATGTAGGTGTGAATGATGTGGTGGTGGATGGAAGGGTGGTAGTGGTGGTAGGTGGACTGGTGGTAGTGGTGGTAGGTGGAATGGTTGCTGTGGTGGTGGCTGTGGTGGTGATAAAGGTGATTCTTCGTTTCTTCCTTTTCAAGCCATGGGGTTGAGCCATCCTCTTCTTCCTCGATCCGGTCGAGGAGGATGCTCCCCCTAGTACACGGCTTGGCGGATCGGGAGCATAAGTAGGGTTAGCAGCAGTCTCTCCCGATCCACTTGGGCCTTCACCAACCGCCCGGAGCCCTCGTTCTGTGGGAACGACTTTACTTCCCACAGTCCGAGTCAGTGGCTCCTCATCTGACTCATCTTCTTCCTCACCAGGCATGAAATCCTGGTGGAACCCAACAGTCTCCGCTCCGTCTCCAGTGGGGGAAGATGCTGGAGATGGAATAGCAGTAGTGGGACCCCTTTGTTTAGTGGGTTCTTCATCTCCAGCATCTTCGCTATCATCATCGGAGTTATCATCAAGGAGCTGTATCTGCTCTTCTTCAGAGTCACTATCAACGTGATGCCATTTACGCCTAGCTGGCGCCACGTAGTCTTCCCGGGCCAGATGCCCAATAATCTCCTCACAGGGGGCTTTACTTGCTTCCCCTTGTAAACCTCATCCTTCCCAAAGTGGTATCCTCTATTACCTCGAGTACCACCGCATCTTCCTTCTCATTCGGCAAGGCATGGAGCTTCTGGTCTATAATCATCTGCATAAAGCGAGGCTAAATGCAGAAGCCCTCCTTCCCTTTCCCCTCAATGTTCTCCACCAAGTAGGTGAAGATCATTTTGGAGAAGCTGAACGGATGGTTGAGCACCAGAGTAGCATATGCGTTCTGGATTTGACCGGACAGCTCATCAAAACATCCTTTTCGAGACGCTAAAACTTAAGCACTACGTGCGCAAGGTACTTGAATTGGGGACATAGGTTGCTCTTGTTGAGCACCCCTGCATTGATGTCCCCAACATAGTTGGCCCGCAGGAAACAGCTCTGACACTCAGGGGTGTAATCGTGTTGGACATTCAACATCGTCCCCAAGCTACAACACTATCCTAAGATTTTCCTCAGAGATCTCAATAGCCTCTCCAAATATCAAACTACGGATTCGATGAGGCTCTGATGTTCTATCAACTACAACACTTTCCAAGAAGGCCTGCTGAATAGACCGGTACGGTGTGCATGGAGCTGAGATTGGGTAAGAGATCCTTCAGCGTCTAAGAAATGAGATGATTCCAGCAAAGTCAGGTGCATGTCTGGATGACTGATCCAGATAAGCACAGATAATTGTCTTGGTCCTCATTGTCCACCGACTCGTCATCTGTTACAAAGAAAATGTTAGTATCCGTTGAATAAGAATATCTTGAATCACTTGGACTTGTAAATATTTCTTTTGATCTGTTGTGCGAATGAGGCTATGCGACTAAGATCTAGTCGTGCGAATGAGTAGTGTGACTAAAATCTAGTCGTGCGACTTACCTCATACGTACGACTTGTCATGTGACTGTGCTCATACGTATGTATGCTCATTCATGTATATCAGTCATGCGACTGAACTCATACGCGTGGTTCAATTGTGTGGTTTAGCCATTCGCACTACTCAGTCATGCAACAGAAGTTCATCAACCTTTCCATTTGCATGACAGACTGCTGTTCAATTCAAATTCAAATTTTGACCAATTCTTATGATTAGATGTCATGTTTTGGTTCATTGGACTCGCAATCATTACACTTAGAACATAATAGCATTAATTCGGTTGATTGCATGAATTAATTGGGTTATTTTGTCAAACACGTCTTGGTCTTGGTTTGGACCGAACTTGTTGATTTTGCAGTCAAATGAATGAAGGATGGTGGATTGAACCGTATTGTACCTGTATAGTCAGTGGCAATCGTCAGTGCACAAGAATTAGTAGAATAGAAAGATCTAATGAAATTTGGCAGAGTAACGACAGTCGTGCGAATTAGGGTTAATTTGGGAGTGATGAGTCACTACGACCGACTCCCCTTCTATTTATACTAAAGTTGGATTCAATCATACGACTGGACTCATTCGCTCATTTCATTCGGGCGAATGGACTTCAATCGTGCGACTGGATCAGTTACTTGCCTTCAGTCGTCCGACTGGAGGTCAGTCGTGTGACTTGTTCATTCGCCCACTCTCAATCGGCCGAATGGCTCATTTGTATAAGTCATTTGGTTGAATGGTCCATACTCATGTCCATTCGGCTGTTTAATGCATGAGTATGGTTCATTCGCATGATTGGTCCATACTCAAGGTCCAGTCTTGCGAATGGGTCATACACTTGACATTATTAACCCTTTTAACCTGTTAATTTAACATTATTAACCTTTGATCATCTCAAACATGATCATTTTAGACTTAAAACCTTTAGATCACCTCAGACGTGATCATTTTAAAACTTTTTGTCACCTCAGACGTGACCCATTTACTTGAAAGCTCGTGTGGTCAGCTCAGACGTGACCTTTTCGATGATAAGGTCCCTTATCAACTTCCATGACTAGTCCGATACTACACATACTGAATATGACAAACTTTGTACAGAAATAAAAGAAATAATACTGAAAATTTAAAAATAAGACATGTTTTTGTGGTTTTATGAGAGTTAATTCCCAAGATGTAGTTCTAGGAATAATTATTCTAAGAGAGCAACCACAATCATTTAAGCTATACATGGATCAATTTAAGTTGGAATCATACAGGATATTCAAATCATTTAGGACAAGTTATTAAAAAAACAGCTTTGATGCTCTATCCTTGTTTTTCATCTGGAGTCTTTAGCAAGTTTAGGAAATCATACTAGTACTATTAGGTCCCTACATTGATTTGAACTTTCAAGAATTGTAGCCACAGTGATTGTCAGTATACTTGTCCTCTTAAATCCATACAAGACTTTAACACAGTTTGGTGATCGCTTTAAGGTTTGTTTATTTCAACAAGCATTTGTGGAGCCCACACTCATATGGTAGTCAACATTCCTCAGGAGATTTTGAGCGGTCTTAGGGTAGTATTCAAGAAGCGACTATTCATAGAATCTTCAAGAGAAGCTAGTCCTCAGGTCAATGCCATCGCACAGCAGAGAGGCGGCAAACAACAATGAGTTCTAGAATATAAGATATGCTTATCCTCAGGTCAGTGCCACCGCATAGCAGAGAGGCACATAATCTATCTTCTTGTTGAGAAATTTTTCTCCTTTTAGCACAAATCTCACTAACAACTAGGTTATCAGCTTGATTGTATTTTCATTTTTTATGTGCTTTTGCTCATGCTTTGGTCTTATGCACACTTTTGTGGCGTTTATTTTGCTCGTCACCCCTTATTGGAATCCTGTTGATTGTGTTAACCAGGGATAAGGTGTTTCCCACAGCTTGTCAAACATTTTAGTTTAATCTTGAGATCACGAACCGGTCTAGTCATCTATTGTGTTCGATCTACCAACATATCAGTGTGGTCTAGCAACCTCTAGGTCTACTTTCTTTGTGTTACCTTAGTAGTAGGTAGCTTAACTATCGTATTTACTTTTATATTGCTCAGACTACTCAGACTTATACTTGAACTTTGCATCTTTTTCAATTTGGATATTTAAAGTCCCAGATGGTTTGTACTCGTGTACTATCATATTCCACATGTTAAAACGATATCACACGTACGATCTTATTTATTATCGGCTTGCCTCTCCTTTTCCCTCGTTTTTTTCTCTCATACCTATTCTCCCCCTAAAATACTAAAACCTCTAAGGATTTGCGTTTTAGAATTTTAATGAGCAAGAACTAACACTAAGTGTAATAACGAACTAACATTAAACAAAACAAGAGAATTAAACTTAAAAAGTACTATAATTAAGAAATTTTAAAAAACACTAGACGCGACGCATCGGACTATACATGGTCATCTTCAGGAATGACCTCACTCTTCTTTTTAACACCATTGACCTCTAACAGATATAGAAAACGTGGTTATCAAAAGCCTTTGTATAGAGGTCTGCGCGTTGAAAATCAGTGTTTATTTTTATCACATCGATTAAGTTCTTTTCAAACAGTCACGTATGAAGTGATATTTGATCCCGATGTTTTTGGTCTTGGGATGCTGGACCGGTTTCTTAGTGACTGCAATCGCAGCAGATTATCAACAAATATTAGAGTAGAAGTGAAATGCAAACCGTAATCCCGATTTGCTGTTGAATCCATATGATTTGGGAACAGCAGCTTGCAGCAGCAACGTATTCTGCTTCACAGGTGGATAAGGCAATCGAGGTCTGCTTCTTACACTGCTAGGTTACCAATCTTCTCCCAAAGAACTGACACCCTGCTCATGTAGACTTGTAGTTCATCTTGCAGCCGCCGTAATCCAAGTCACTATACGCTGTAAGTTCAAAGTCATCTCATGAGGGTACCACAATCCAAGTGTGGGTGTGCCTTTAGATAACGAAATACTTTTTGACCCCAATTAGATGATTCACCTTAGGCTTTGCCTGATATCGCGAGCCTAATCACGTCGCATACATGATATCTGGTCTGGAGGCAGTGAGATACATGAGAGATCCAATCATCCCTCGGTACATAGTCGCATCTACCAGATCACCGTTCTCATCTGGTGCTACATCTTGTTTTGTAGCCAGTGGAGTGCCAGCTATGGAAGCATTCTCCATGTCAAACCGACTGAGAATATCTCCTACATACTTCGTCTGATGTAAGAAGATTCCATTTGGTGTCTGATCTACTTGTAACCCGAGAAAGAACTTCATCTCCCCATGGCACTCATCTCAAACTCAGCCTTCATTACTGCTTCAAATTCTTTGCATAATTCTTCATTCTTTGAACCAAAGTTTATGTCATCTACATAGATCTGTACTAGCAGTAAGTCTCCATCTTTTCTTTAATGAACAGTGTGTAGTCAATGACTCCCCTGCGAATGTGTGTTTCACAAGACGAGTAAGGAGTTTCTCATACCAAGCCCGTGGAGCTTGATGAAGTCCGTATAGAGCCTTTCGAGTTTGTAACTCTATCCCGATGATATGGATCTTCAAATCCCTTGGTTGACTGACATAAACTGTTCCTCTGATTTCACCATGAAGGAATGCACTCTTAACATCTAGCTGATAGACTTTGATTTTCATATAAGATGCATAGGCAAGAAAGATGCAGATGGCTTCCATCCTTGCCACAGGTGCAAATACTCATTGTAGTCGATACCTTCACTTGTCTAAAACCCTAAACAACAAGCCAAGCCTTGTTTCTGATGATCACTCCCTGATCATCTTTCTTACATTTCAAAACCCCTTTGGTACCAATGACTTTAGCACCTTTAGGTCAATCCACTAGTGTCCATACAAACTCTTAAACTAAAGAAGTTCTTCCTGCATGGCACTAAACCAAGCCTCATCATTTAGTGCTTCAAACATACTTTGGCTCAAACGGAGACACAAAGCAGCGGTAGGCACCGTCATGAAGATATCCTTTTTCCATCATAGATCTCTAGGCATACTCAGTGAATACAACTGATTTCTAGTATGAATCCTGATCTCACATCTCCTATAATATTATCCAATGGTCATTCGGATGGTCTAGTCGTACGAATGCTCCAATCGCATGGCCCAGTTGCATGAACGGGTCTGCATGCAGATTTTCAGATCTGCAGCCGCGAGGGCTGCCCAAAACCCTAATCTTACGAAATTTACATGAAACGAACCAACATAGACATCATAAGATTCGCAGGGTGATTGGAACGTGGTTTCGAGTTCGATTTTAACATAGAAACTACACACGTAACCAGATCTGAGCAAAACACGAAGAACACAAAGTGGGTTTAACGTCAAGATCTGAACATTGATCCAGAAATCAAGAGCTCAGGTTGTAAGAATGATTGTTAGAACATTCAAGCAGTAACCTCTATGATACCAAATATGAAGTCGGTTTGGATAGGTAAACATCCGAGTAGGTTCTTGACGGAAGGATAAACAACAACACAAACCAAAAGTCAAACAATAATACGAACTATAATGAATGGTTTCATTAATAAACCTAACGATTACAAGCTCGTTACAACATAAGAATCAAGACTCTTGGCAACGGGAAGATCGAGCATGATCTCCCTCTCACCGTAGCCCTAGGCTCCGGGCAGACTTCCTCTCAAAACCCTTATCAATCCATAATCCCTTTACACATTGAAACTGGTATATATAGGCCTCGGCCCATATTAGATGTGACTGGGCCCATTCGTGCGATTGGACCATGCGTATGGTTCAATCGTACGACTAGACGATGCGTATGGTTCAATCGTACGACTGGACCATACTTATGGTTTAGTCTTACGAATGTCCCAATCGCATCTCTCAGTCGCACATCTGGTCCATTAGCATGGCTCAGTCGTACAACTGAGTCTCATTCACATATGCTCCTGCGAATGACCCAGTTTCATGTGTTTACACATATCAGGTGTATAACATTAAGCCTAGACTATTCGGCAAGCAACGTCTAAGGGGGAATTTGTTGGAGCATATATAGTCATATATAGTGTGTCCGTCTCTTGTCGAATAGTCTAGGCTTAATGTTATACACCTGATATGTTGTAAACACATGAAACTGGTCATTCGCAGGAGCATATGCGAATGAGACTCAGTCGTACGACTGAGCCATGCTAATGGACCAGATGTGTGACTGAGAGATGCGAATGGGACATTCGTAAGACTAAACCATAAGTATAGTCTAGTCGTACGATTGAACCATACGCATGGTCCAGTCGTACGATTGAACCATACGCATGGTCCACTCGCACAAATGGGCCTAGTCGCATCTAATATGGGCTGAGACCTATATATACCAGTTTCACTGTGTAGAGAGATTAAGGATTTGATAAGGGTTTTGAGAGGAAGTCTGCCCGGAGCCTAGGGCTACCGGATGAGAGGGGAGATCATGCTCAATCTTCCCCTTGCCAAGAGTCTTGATTCTTATGTTGTAACGAGCTTGTAATCTTTAGGTTTTATTAATGAAACCATTCAATTATAGTTCGTATTATTATTTGACTTTTGGTTTGTGCTATTGTTTATCCTTCCGTCAAGAACCTACTCGGATGTTTACCGATCCAAACCGACTTCACAATTAGTATCAGAGCCGGTTACTGCTTGAATGTTCTAACAATCATTCTAGCAACCCGAGCTCTTGACTTCTGGATCAAAGTTCAGATCTTGACGTTAAACCCACTTCGTGTTCTTCGTGTTTTGCTCAGATCATAATCACCCAAAAACATAACCACCCGCATAGTGTGTAGTTTCTATGTTAAAATCGAACTCGAACCACGTTCCAATCACCCCTGCGAATCTTATGATGTCTATGTTGGTTCGTTTCATGTAAAATTCATAAGATTGGGTTTTGGGCAGTCCTAGCGGCTGTAGATCTGAAAACTACTGAAAAGAAAAACAAAAATATTGAAAGAAAACCGTCACAACTACTGAAGAAGACCTCTTCAGCTGTTTTGCAATGTCTGATACTGGTCTTCAGTACTTGTCTTCACCGAGAGATAGAGGAGAGAGTAGAGAGAGAGCTTTTGTTTTTGTGTGTGTTCTTAGATGATAGAATGAATGAGTGTTGTTATGTCCAAGACTTGCATGTCTTGGACTAATAGAATTGGGGCATCCAAGAACAAAAGGGGCGGCCGAAAATGGCCCCCTTTTGTTTCCCTCTCATTTCATATTTTATAAAAAATTTACAATCACACCCCTTGTTTTATAAAATTAAAACCATTTTAATTTTATATCACTAACACACACTATTATTTGCCATTGCTTAACTAATTTAAATAATGTACAAATAATCTTTTATGAACAAATTATCTATAAATGATGTTCATCTACAAAAGCAATAATTTAGAAAATCCAATTTTCTAAATTGGTGTCATTATTTATTTGTGTGATCTTATCAACAATTAAATTACCTTTTGGTGTTCGTTTGCTTGTTATTGGGTATGACCCGACTTGGATCATATTACACTAGCCACATCAATTTAATATGAATCTTGGGCAGATCAATACTTTCAATCTCCCACTTGCACAAGATTTATAGAAGATTGATGCAAGCAGCAAATAACGCCTAGCAACGGTTTGCTACCCCTAATGTATATGACTAAGTGCCATTCAATAACATCATCCTTTTCAAGTGACTTACTTGAATATGCTTAGGTGAATTATTCATCTATCCTTTTGTTGCAGATGTCATGTTAAATCCAAGAGACACAGAATTGTCATTCTCTGATGATTTAACTTTAGCAGGCCTTAGACATCTAACTCTCACAAATAAGAGGAACAAATTCCATCTTGACTACATACGTCTCTCACAATCACCTCATATTATACCTGAACTCAGCCTTATGTACTGCCAATTTTTCAGAACAGCAAAGAACTAAGTCAAAGTACAACACTTGGTGAATATCAAGATCCAATATGTATCTCAGTCTGAGGATACAATGATATTCGCCTTTACTCAATATCTCTTATGACTAATCAGCAAGATTCCATGCAGAAATAATTGAGAGCGGGTCTGTCCAATATCTATATCCCATAGATATCAATGAACCTTGGTAGCAACCTCTTGCTTTATATTCATACCTTATGAACATCAACCAATCCAAGTTCATTATAGTCTTGCATTCATAGTTGTTCCCACAAGTATGATCGACTACGGACGTTTAGAATAACTTATTTATTCATGGATTTAAACATGCTAAAATAGAAGAACAAATGAAATTATAACTATATAATTAAGTCAAATAACATTAGTTCCAATATCTATATGCAAAGTACAACATCAAACCCAGTCACTAGAATATCTAAGTCCCATGGCACAAACATGACCCTCATGCTTTGCCTTTTCAAGGAGCTTTGTGAGTGGATCCGCAACGTTTTTATCAGTGTGGACTTTGCGAATACATATCTTTCCTTTTTCAACTTCATCCCTTATGTAGTTGAATCTCCGTTCAATGTGCCGAGTCTTTTGATGAGCACGAGGTTCCTTGATTTGAGCAATCGCACCCTCGTTGTCACAAAAGATCTCTAGGGGATCCTGAATGGAAGGGACTACCCCTAGATCGGCTATGAATTTCTTCAGCCATGCAGCTTCCTGTGCTGCCATTGAAGCGGCGACGTATTCTGACTCTGTAGTGGACAACGCTACGACTTCTTGCTTTGAGCTTTTCCAAGAAATAGCTCCCCCATTCAGAATAAAGATGTACCCCGATTGAGATCGTGAATCATCTCGATCGGTTTGGAAACTCGCATCCGTGTAACCTCTTACAACGAGTTCCTCTTCACCAGACCCGTAGATCAAGAACATGTCCTTAGTCCTCCTTAGGTACTTCAGAATGTTTTTGACAGCCATCCAATGACTATCACCAGGATTTTGCTGGTATCTACTTGTCATGCTTAAAGCGCATGACACGTCTGGTCTAGTGCATATCATTGCATACATGATGGATCCTATAGCAGATGCATATGGGATCGCCTTCATCCTAGTTTGCTCCTCCTTGGAGCTTGGACATTGAGTCGTACTCAATATTGTCCCTCTTTGAATAGGTACGGTACCTTTCTTAGAGTTTTCCATCTTGAACCTTTTCAAGATTTTGTCAATGTATGCACTTTGATTCAAACCAATTAGCCGTTTTGATCTATCCCTATAGATCTTTATTCCCAGAATATAGGCAGCTTCACCAAGATCCTTGATGGAAAAACAACTTCCAAGCCAGGTTTTTACACCTTCCATGGTTGGAATGTCGTTTCCAATAGTAGTATGTCATCAACATACAATACTAGGAAGGTTATTGTGCTCCCACTATGCCTTTTATACACCAAGCCTCGTCAGCGTTTTTGATGAAGCCAATTTCTTTACTTCATCATCAAAACGGTGATTCCAACTTCTCGATGCTTGTTTCAATCCATAGATTGATTTCTTTAACTTGCATACTTTGTTAGGATGTTTTGGATCGACAAAACCTTCAGGCTGAACCATATAGACATCTTCCTCAAGATATCCATTTAGGAAAGCGGTTTTGACATCCATTTGCCAAATCTCATAATCATAATGAGCTGCTATGGCAAATAATATCCTTATAGACTTAAGCATTGCAACAGGTGAGAAGGTTTCATCATAATCAACCCCTGAGTTTGAGTGAAACCTTTTGCTACAAGTCTAGCTTTGTAAGTATCCAAGTTTCCATGCATATCGGTTTTCTTCTTGAAAACCCACTTACTTCCACTATTTTGGAATTAAGAGGTGGCACAACAAGTTCCCAAACTTGATTGTCATACATGGATTGCATCTCAACGTTCATGGCCTCAAGCCATTTGTCACAATCCAAATTGGACATTGCATCATGATATGTGGTTGGTTCATCTGAATCCACCACATAGCATCCATCCATGAAAAATCCGTATCTGTCAGGTGGATTACTAGTTCTACCACTTCTGCGAACGTTTTGTGTGTATCGATCAACCGCTTGATCATCCTCAACATCCTCATGTTGAGTGCTAGTTTCAACCAAACGTGCATCGGGCTGTGGTTCTTGCAGTTTTTGATCCTCTTCAAGATCCACTGTTCTACTGCTAGCTCCTTCCATAAGGAACTTGGCTTCTAAGAACTCACCCTTTCTGGCAACAAATACCTTTTGTTCCAGTGGATTATAGAAATAATATCCCATAGAATCTCTAGGATATCCAACAAAGATACACTTGGTGGATCGGACATCTAATTTGTTTGGGGTGGGTGTCTTAACATAAGCCTCACAACCCCAGACCCTTAAGTACGATAAGGATGGAACTCTTCCATGCCATATCTCAAAGGTGTCTTTTCCACCTTTTTGGTTGGAGCCATATTCAGAATACGGGCTGCGGAGAGCAAAGCGAAACCCCAAAATGATAGAGGTAATGTGCTTCTAGCCATCATAGATCGAACCATATCCAATAAGGTTCGATTCCTCCTCTCAGACACACCATTATGTTGTGGTGTTCCAGGTGGAGTGAGTTGTGAGACAATCCCACAACTCCTAAGATGATCTTGAAAAACATCACTTAGGTATTCGCCACCTCTATCGGTGCGGAGAATTTTAATTGACCTGTTGAGTTGATTTTCTACTTCATTTTTGAAGATTTTGAACATTTCAAAAGCTTCATCTTTGTGCCTTAATAAGTACACATACCCATAGCGACTGTAATCGTCGGTAAAGGTAATGAAGTATCTTTCACCATTCCTAGCCACTGGCTTAAAAGGACCACATACATCCGAATGTATGATACTTAATAAATCTTTTGCCCTTTCGTTAGTTCCACTAAAGGGTGCCTTAGTCAATTTACCTTGTAAACAAGATTCACATACATCAAATGAATCACATTCATTTGTTTTTAAAAGACCATTCTTTTGAAGTGTTTGTATACGTTTCTTGTTTATATGACCAAGACGACAATGCCAAAGGTAGGTATCACTCAAATCTTGTTTGAGTCTTTTGGTGGTTGCTTGGTATATTGAGCTATCATATGTTGTGTTTTCATGAACCAATTCATAAATACCATTACAAGGTATAGCCTTAAAATAAAATACATGATTTAAAGAAACATGAATATCATTGTCAACAAACTTGAAATCATAATCATATTGTCTTAAACGGGAAACAGAAATTATGTTCCTAGTCAAACTAGAGCATATAATACATTATATAAAATAACTTCCAAACCACTTGGAAGCTTCAAAATGTAGTCTCCTTGGGCTTCCACGTGAACCTTTGCACCATTGCCCATGAAGAGACTTATTTCCCCTTTTGCATAATGTTCATTTCTTTTGAACCCCTGCAACAAATTGCAAATGTGAGTTCCACATCCGGTATCTAATACCCATGTGTTAGAAGAAATAACATTTAGCTCAACATGTATCATATAAATTATACCTGAGGTTTGCCCCGCATCCCTCTTCTCTCTCTCAACTCTTTGAGATAGACTGGACAATTTCTCATCCAATGTCCTATCTCACCATATTTGAAGCATGGGTCGTTTACAGCAACCTTTTGCTTCTTCTCCTTGGGCTTCGGGGGTTCCGCCCTAAAAACCATCTTCCCCTTCCCTTTAACGTGCCCCTTTTCTTTGGCAACATTTGCCTTAGGAGGGGGTAGAGACCTTTTTCTTCTCCCACCTTCATTAATGGTGAGAACGGGTAAAACCCTTTTACCCATTCCCGCCTCAGCTGATTTGAGCATCGAATGAAGTTCATTTATGCTCTTGTCCCATCCGTTCATGTTGTAATTCATGACGAATGCCTCAAACCTTTTAGTTAGGCCATTAAGGATCAAATCCGTGGCCAATTCTTTGAGACAGGACAATTTAGCCTTTGAAGGCGGTCGATGTGGCTTTTCATCTTAAGAACATAAGATGAAACTGATTGGGTTTCCTCCATCCGACATGCATGAAGCGCTCGAACCGTTTCAAAGCGCTCCACTCTAGCTTGTTGCTGGAACGTTTCCCGCAACTGAGTGATCATGTCATAGGCTCCATGGAGCTCATACTCCTTTTGGAGTTCAGGTGTCATACTTGCCAACATAAGGCAAGAGACTTGGACGGAGTCCTCTACATACTTTACCCAATTATTATAGGCCTCCACATCCTCCTCGCTAGGTTCATCAGGGATGGGATCATCAAGAATGTAGGCCCGCTTTTCTTGCTTGAGAACAATTCTCAAGTTGCGTACCAATCCATGAAGTTGTTAGGTTTTAGACGATCCCTTTGAAGGATCGCCCTAAGAGATTGGTTGTTTTGGTTTGGTACATCGTTATTAGCGTTGGTGTGGTCGGCCATCTACAAGATTTTACAAAGTTCCATTTTAGTAATCGTTGATATAATTATATTTTATTTATTAACACCCTTTATGTCTCATAGACTTATTAATAAATAAAATTTAGAATCCAACGTTATATTTAAATATTGGTTAGGTGACCTTTATCCCATTATTTAAATAAACAAGGTGGTCATAAATGACAATTGCAACCTATTGCAACTTCTAGTGGTATGGGATCGTTTGAACATCTTTTGTTTATAACGGCATGTTTACCCCATCAACACCTTTTATAAAACACATTTTAGGTGATCCATTCAATATATTTTTAAATCAAGTCGTCCTACTTACACACACGTGTGAGTTTACTACATGAGTGGTTAGGTGACCTTTCCCACAAAACATGGTATCTCACCTCAAGTCACAAGTTCCCTCAAAGTGGTTAGGTGACCTTTATCCCACTAAGAGTTTGCAAGTAACCTAAGTGTTGTGTAAAAGGATGGTGCTTAACTTGTTTTCAAAAGGGATTTAAAATGATACAATTCTAGTTTTAGAAAAGTCTATGTATCATATGATTGTATGCATTCAACCATGGTACTCTATCGATTCTTTTAAATAAAACTCATTTTATTTTACAAACCATTAATTCCTTTTATAGAACCATTCTATTTTGCTTAATGATTTGAAACCAATTTTCTTGTTTATAGTTTGTTTTAGTACGGTTTGTTAATCACATCCAAATAATCAAAACAAACATCATCATATGCAATCAACCAAACATAACAAAACATTCATATATGCATAACAAAGCATACTAAGTTGAGCACACTTGTTTAGCCAAAACAAGTGTGTCAAATGGTCTTGTCCTAAGGGTTAAGAATCATGACACATGGTTGATCAAAGGGACTCCCACTTGAATCCACATCTTCAAGCATCCTCTTTGTCTTATCTTTTCTTCAAGTCTTGATCTTGAGCATCCTTTACAAAATTATGTATCCTAATACATGTTTCTAGTAAAGAAAAACTCCTAATCTATTTATTACAAATCATATGAATGAATAGATTACAAAACAAAACTTGAAACCCAAAATTAAAACATTACATGCCCAAATGAATATAACTAAACAACCAATCAAACAATCAATCAATATGGTCAAGGCTTTGTTATGAATAAACAACAAACAACATATTAAAACATATCATAAGACACGGTTTTGGCAGCCCCTTTTTAACCCATTTTCTTGGCCAACATTAACCAAGAACACATGGGTTTAGTCCAAACTAATAACATCTTATGATCTAGATTTTTAAAGATCATTATATGCATAAAGTAAGATCTTTAAAACATCAAAAAGGGGGGCACAAAACAGCCCACTAACTCACGGATTTGAGGTGTTAAGCACCAAAAACCGTGAACTAGTGAAGTAATATATGTATGCATATGTATAAGTGGCTCTTGATGCCATTGTAAGGGTTCCAACATGTTTATCAAAGCTCATATATCATAGATTATATGAAAAACGCAGCGGATATTATATTTAAAACATGTTAAGAAGATAGTTGTTAAACCCATTTAACAAAGAACCCCAACCCATGGATCTTTATACACAATGCATACAATGAAAGAAACATAAATGGAAGAATCACAACCTTTGGAGCTGCAAAGAACCGAAATAAGGAGAAAAAAGGAGGTGTTCTTGTGGCTAAACTTCAAGGTAGAAGTTCTAAAGATAGCATACCCCAAGCCAATCCAACAAATCACCTTGAATGCTAGGATCTTTGACACCAATTTCCAGCTACAAAACACTTTTGTTGGCTGAAAAATTCTGCTTCCTTTCTGCCTTAACCGAGAGATAGAGGAGAGAGTAGAGAGAGAGCTTTTGTTTTTGTGTGTGTTCTTAGATGATAGAATGAATGAGTGTTGTTATGTCCAAGACTTGCATGTCTTGGACTAATAGAATTGGGGCATCCAAGAACAAAAGGGGCGGCCGAAAATGGCCCCCTTTTGTTTCCCTCTCATTTCAAATTTTTATAAAAAATTTACAATCACACCCTTATTTTATAAAATTAAAACCATTTTATTTTATATCACTAACACACACTATTATTTGCCATTGCTTAACTAATTTAAATAATGTACAAATAATCTTTTATGAACAAATTATCTATATAATGATGTTCATCTACAAAAGCAATAATTTAGAAAATCCAATTTTCTAAATTGGTGTCATTATTTATTTGTGTGATCTTATCAACAATTAAATTACCTTTTGGTGTTCGTTTGGCTTGTTATTGGCTATGACCCGACTTGGATCATATTACACTAGCCACATCAATTTAATATGAATCTTGGGCAGATCAATACTTTCATTCAGCACTTTTCTTCAGACTTTGTCTTCAGCACTTGTGTCTTCAGACTTTGTCTTCAGCACTTGTGTCTTCAGACTTTGTCTTCAGCACTTGTCTTCAGACTTTGTCTTCAGCACTTGTGTCTTCAGCTGTTGTGGACTTCAGCAGTTGTTGTGACGTCTGTGGGACTTAAGGTTTTTCTGATCCGGCTCATTGGTTCTTTTGGTCCAACACACTCCCCCTGAATCAATGCAGCCAAAACCTTAACTTTATTGAGTTCCCACTTATTGTTGGCGATAAGATTGGTCTTTCTCCTTCTTGATCCGCTAAGAAGATGACCCAGTTAAGACTGGCCTGGGAATAGATTTCTGAAATTTGGTTGGCATAGTATGGATAAGAGCCCTGACTTTAGGGAACTGGACACAGGGCTGTGGTCCTATCCATGAAATCTACTTCCCATGTATAAGCCTGTAGGATTCTCTGGTGTATGCTCTGAGAAACATAATTTGTTCTTCCATGATAAGATTTTCAGCTCCACCATCAAACAGTCCTTCACGCCCATACAGCTCTGAAATGTACTTAGCCTGTTTGCCATTTTTGAGCTCAACTGTTGTAATCTGTCTGTATGCAAACTCATCTGGGTGAGTACCTTCAAGTAACAGACTGAGCTCATTTTGTTTGAAGTTCTCAAGCCTCTTCTAGACTAACCCCTTTTTAATTACTCTATTCTCTAACATCTTTTGGGTAGCTGTTTAGTTTCATAGGCCTTCTTGAAATCTTCTACAATTTCACAGGGTGATACTACACGACCACTGTGATCTCTTCATCTACGATCCTTTTTATTTGGCCCTTGTATCTCGAAAGAATATCTTTCTTCACAATTCTGTGAGCCACCCTAGGATCAGTCCATATTCTCACCTTTTCCTTTTGATATTGAAATGTGTTAGCAAGGGTGTACAATCTCAGAGCTTCTTTCTTCATACTGATTATTGATGAAGAAGTAGCATAAGTTTTGTCTATGCTTTTCAGCATCTCATCATCATGAAGCTTTTGCTGCTGTTCTTCTTCTATCTTTACTCTCACAGCTTCCATCTGTGAGGTGGGAGTGATGGGCATAGGTTTGGCTTAAGGCAAAGTTAGGACTGCGGAAAGAGGCAGCCTATCTTCTTCCTCATCATCCTCTTCTTCTTCTTCTTCTAGCCTCAACACCCTTCTCTTCTTCTTCTTGGGTGCATCATCGGCTGTTGGTTTTGAGGGTAAAGGAATTGGTTTAGTGGGTTGTGGTAGTGGTGATTTTGAAGTGGGAGGTTTTGCAGGTTGTTCTAGCATTCTTGTAGTGAGTGAGGCTTTTGAGTGTTTTGCTAGTTCCTTTCTGTTCCCAGCACCTGCCTCATTTAGTGCTTCAATCACCAATCCCTTAGTGTATGCTTCAGACGAACAGATCTTGGTGGCTATTGCCAAGATACTATCCCTGGTCCATGACTTAATCTCGATCAATGATCTCCCAAGGTACTTTGCAATGAACCTGATCATGATCTCTAGTCTTTCTCTTTCTAATGCATCATAACTTGCCCATCTTGAGTTAATTTCTTCAACTTCAAGTCTCCTAATCTCTGAGTCAACTTGTGCAGTATCGAACCCCTGTCTATACAGTTGATCAATAATGGAGTCCATTGATTTACTGTGTGTGGCATCCGCCATTTTGATCATCTCATCGAGTTCGAGTTCCTTCTCTTTTCCTTCAACCTTCCTCTTCTTATATGTGACATGAAAGTCTTTGTGACTTTCACCCACTTGATCAATGTCAGCTCCCTTCACAAACTCCTCTTCCTTCTCAGTCTCCTTTTCTTTCTTCCCCTCTATGCCCTTTCTCTTGCTTTCACCGACTGACTCTCCCCCTTTTGGTTGCATTGGTTGCAAGGGTTTGAGTAGCAAAAAGCCTTGTGCTCACAATCTCCTCCACCAGGGATTGTATGATTGAGGGAAGCCTCTCATCCATGGTTTTGATCACAATGTCTGTGATCATTGGGGTGATGAGAGGTAGGGATTGCTGAAAGATAGCAGCTGTTTGCTCAGAGGGGTTCTGTCCCTGAGAAGCAGTGCCAGAAATAGAAGCTGGTGGCTCGGAAGTTTTGAGTGGCTGAGTGTGTGGGAGACCTTCAGGTGAAGGTGCCATCTGTGGGTTTATGTGGGTGGCAGATGGACTTGCTTTTTGAGAGAATTGGTCAAGTAGTCTTTGTAGTCTACTGACTTCTTCCTCAAGAATTGTGTTCTGGGCCAGAACATCATAAAAGAAGCCCAGGTCATCATCAGCAGAGGCTGAATCACCCGACCTCCTGCGTGTAGCAGGATGTACATGCACTGGGTGTAGACTAGTTTTAGCATGTGCCCCTTTTCTTGGAACTGGGGACTTCTAGCCTCAGGACGATGTCCTTCATCAGCTGTTGCCTCTGGTGAGGTCTTAGTTATGTTACCAGCCTGAGTCTGATCATGTGCTGATTCAGAAGAGGTGGCAGCCTCACCAGATGTTCGTATCTGCATATCCACACCAGGAGATAGAACAGTTAAACCCTGGTGCTGTGGGCTGTCAGAAGCATGTTGATCCTCTTCCTCAATTGCTGTGGTTTTCCCCTTTGTTGGTGTTTGTTGGGGAGGAGAGGCATGCAGCTAAGTCAGCACGTTTGCAACAATGAGAGTAGGACTTTGTGCGGCGGTTGCAGTGGGAGATGGGGTAAAAGCAGTATGCACCTGGGAGAATGGTGCTCTTCAATGGCAATCTCCTCAAATGAGGAAGATCCCAGATTAGTGGGTACCCCTTATTTGGTTGCTGCAGGCTCCTTTTGAGAGGAATCCTGAGCGGCTGTGGCTGCTGAAGTCCTTGTATCCACTAGGGGTTTATAACCAGTGGATATAGCCTGCGTTTGTGTTGCAGGAGCATCCTCAGGGGACTCATTTCCCTGAGTAGCCTTTTTTGACTTCTTTTTAGTGGGTTTGGCGGGGACTTTGGATTTGGAGGTGGTGGCTGTGGGTTCCAGCTGCGTGGGTTTTCGTAGCTTGGCAGCCATTTTTAGTGATGGTCAGAGTTGTGCTGGAGTATACTTCAGGCAATACAGCCGTAGCAGGGACTCCCAGGCCAACAAGTCCCTCAGCTTCAAGCTGGTTTTCATTATGGCCATTATGAACCGAGGATATAATATCCAATGGTTAGCAAGTTGTTTTTGGGCCATATCCTTGAGCTCTAAAAATAGTATTTCAGAAAAATTTAAAGGTTGTTGCTCAAGGATGGAGTACATTACCTGTTGCCACCTTGTGGACATTTGATCCCATGATGAAGTCTTGGGGGCAAGGCAGACATTTAACATGTGAAAGATGAGACGTCCGGCATCCTTGAAATGTTTCTTCAATATGGTAGATGCACTCAGGTTACCCTGGTATCCATGGTGGGCAAATGATTGATCTATTGTGCCATTTGGATAACCAGTTGGGAAAGTGGCATCATCCAGATTGAGGGTTTGGCGAAGAATGTCTGGAGTAATGACCACCTTTTGACGATGGACAACAATTGAAGAGACTCTGTGTCATTCTCCTCAGAGACAGGAGTGACGTTTGTCCAGATTGGTTAAGAGATTCGGCATATATGGTGGGATTTAACAGAAAAGCCGTTTTGTAAGGTGACTGAACCATTAAATCAATGGCGTTGTGAAACTTGGTCCAGTATGGCGATTTTGTGAGATGTGCGACACAGTTGTGTCGTGGTTTTAGTTTCATGGTCGCCATTGATGAAGAGAGGTTACAGAGTTTTTGAACGTTAGGTTTGAGACTAGAAGAAAGGAAAAACTCTGAAGGTGGATAGGTATTTAAAGGGTAGGGTTAGAAAATGACTGAAGGTTTTGGTGTTAGTCATCAGTTGTTGAAACTACTGATGACGTGGTATTAACTTTCAGAGGTTTGGAATGACTGACCGTATTGGTGTGATCAGCAGTTGTTATAAAACAACTGAAGACTTGGTTTTAACCGTCAGACGTTGAAACAACTGAAGTCTCAGATTTAGTCATCAGTAGTTATAAAACTACTAAAGACAGTTTTGACTTCAGGTGGTGAAACAACTGAGGACTTGGTATTAGTCATCAGTAGTTAGGAAACTACTGAAGACTTTGGTTTTACCATCAGTGGTTGTAAACAACTGAAGACTTGGTGTTAGTCATCAGTAGTAGTGAAACTACTGAAGACATGGTTTTGCTTCAGTTGTTTAGAAAGAAACAGCAGTTGGGAAACTACTGAAGAGAAAAAGGCTCATCAGTAGTTGTCATCAATTATTGCTTTTCAGCTGTTTCATACCGTCCTCAACACGTACTCATCAGACGTTTTCATCTGTTTTCAGATGTTTCATAGGACATCAGTACGTATTTGTATTTCTGACAACAGTAGTTGTACCTACATCAGCTGTTGTAACTACATCAATTGTTTTATCAAATAAAGTACTTGAGTACTGAGAAGTTAGCTCTAGTAGTTTAAAGAAAACTTCCGGGGGAAAATAACTTCAGTAGTTATATATATGACAATAATAAACTAATGATCATTAGTACTTGTGAGCTGAGATCATCAGTAGTTGTCACTTATTCTAGCTGCAGCATACTAAGCCTTAACACTAGGTTTTGAAAAGTTGTGCTATCCAAGGGCTTAGTGAAAATGTCTGCAAGCTCATCAGCACTAGGAACAAATTTTGGATCAATTAGACCTTTTTCAAAACAATCTTTATAAAATGGTGTCTGATTTCAATATGTTTAGTCCTAGAGTGCTGGACAGGATTCTTGATAATACAAAGAGCTGAAGAGCTGTCCATTAACAATGGGGTCTTAGTCTCTGTTATGCCATAATCCAATAATTGGTTTTGAAGCCAGAGTACCTGAGATGTACAGCTTGCAGCAACAATGTACTATGCTTCAGCAGTTGATGTAGCAACTGAGGTCTGCTTCTTACTCTGCCAAGAAATCAAGCAGTTTCCTAAGAATTGGCATCCTCAGAAGTGGACTTTCTGTCAACTTACAACCTGCATAGTCACTGTCAGAATAAGCAACTAATTTACCAGAATGTCTAGTAGAATACCATAAACCTAGAGATGGAGTGCCTTGCAGATATCTAAAGATCCTCTTGACTGCAATCAAATTGGACTCCTTAGGTGCAGCCTGAAATCTAGCACAAACACATGTAGCAAACATAATATCTGGTCTAGAAGCTGTTAAGTACATCAAGGACCCAATCATACATCTGTAAAGTGTTTCATCAACCACTTTACCTTTCTGATCTGTATCCAGTCGTGTGGTGTTGCACATGGGAGTAGAACAGGGCTTACAGTTTTGTAAATCAACTTTTCCAAAAGATCTTTTGTGTATTTGGACTGATGAATGAAAATTCCATCAGCCTTTTGTTTGATTTGCAAACCCAGAAAGGACTGTAATTCTCCCATGGCACTCATTTCAAACTTCTGTTGCATCAACTTTGTAAAGGCATCACACAACTGTGGATCAGAGGATGCAAAAATAATATCATCTACATAAATTTGAACAAGTAGATTATGCTGCCCAGGTTTCTTACAATAATTCTTATCTATGGAGCCTCTAGTGAAATTATTTTCCAGAAGAAATTTTGATAATGTCTGATACCAGGCTCTAGGAGCTTGTTTCAACCCATAGAGAGCCTTATCAAGCTTATACACCCAAGTAGGAGTTTATTGTCCTCAAAACCTGGTGGTTGACATACATAAACCTCTTCTTTAATTTTCCCATATAAAAATGCACTTTTGACACCATTTGAAAAACTTTAAGGTTGTGATAAGCAGCATAAGCTAAAAACAATCGATTTCTTCCAGTCTGGCTACAGGGGCAAAGGTTTCATTATAATCAATACCTTCCTCTTGTGAAAACCCTGTACAACCAGTCTGGCCTTGTTCTTAACAATAAGCCCATTTTTAATCAGTTTTGTTCCTAACACACCCATTTAGTGCCTATTGCACATTACCTGGAGGTAGAGGAACCAGTTCCCACACTTGTTGTTTCTTGAACTGAGAAGCTCAAGCTGCATGGCTTCAACCCATCCATTGTCCCTTAAAGCAATGTGATAGTTCTTTGGCTCTTGCTGACTAATGAAGAGAGCATAGAAGCAGAAATTGACAATTGACTTCTTGTTGAAACACCAGCATTGATATCACCATGATTTGAGACATAGGGTGATTCTTCAGATCTTGGTACACAATAAGATCCGTGCAAGTGTTTATAGCAGGCTCAGCAGCAACAGATGGTGATGGTGAAGCATTTCCTTGAAACCAATCAGTAGATGTAATTCAAAGGAAGTTGAAGTTGTAGAAATCTCATCAGCATTTGTTGTGGATTGTGCTACTGGAGCTACAGGAACATCAGGTCTAGCTAAATCAGGCAGTTGATCACTAAACTTAAAAGGTGATTACTGATATCATCATCATCATCAGTAACACCAGATGGATGACTAGCTGCAGAAAATGATGGATTCATATGATATGCAACAGCAGCGGTTGATAAGGAACATATTGCAGAATGTCCAAATCAAACAACTCCACAGGGTTTTGTGGAATTGTATCCTTAGGGGATTCATTGAACTTCACATGCAAGGTTTCTTCAACTATCTTTGTCTGACAGTTGAATACTCTGTAAGCCTTGCAAGTGGATGAATACCCAACAAAATACCCTGCATCCACCTAAGAATCAAACTTTTGGTGTTGATCCTTTGTGTTGAGAATGTAACAGGGACACCCAAATGCTCTAAAGAATGAAATCAAAGGGCTAAATGATGTAAAACTTCATAAGGAGTTTTCATCAACCTCTGATTTACTAAGGCTCTATTCTGTACATAGCAGGCTGTATTGACAGCTTCAGCCCAAAAGGTCAGTGGCAGACCAGAATCAGCCAACATGGACCTTGCAGCTTCAATGAGGGTCCTTGTTCTTTCTCTCCACTACTCCATTTTGCTCTGGAGTCCTTGGGATGCTATACTGCCTCTTGATTCCCTTTGACAAGTAAAACTCATCAAGAGTGTGGTTTCTGAATTCAGTACCATTGTCACTCCTCACACACTTAACTGGTAGGGAATACTGCTTCTCAACGTGTAACACAAAGTTCATAATGGACTGAGCAGCCTCATCCTTTGAATGCAAGAAGAAGGTCCATACATATCTAGAGTAATCATCCACAATTACCAGACAGTATTTCTCTTTGTCATACTCATTACCATCACAGGACCAAAGGATCCATGTGCAGTAGTTGTAAGCAGGCATTAGACTTGGATTCTTCTATGGTGGGAATGAAACTTTATGTTGTTTCCCTTTTAAGCATGCAGTGCAGATTTCATCACAATTGAACTCCTTTATTGGAAGACCTCTCACTAAACTCTTGTGGATCAGCTGATTCATGTTTTTGAGATTAACATGACCCAGTCTTCTATGCCACAGTTTAGATTCTTGGAGAGAGGCCTTGGAGAACAAGCATGGATGGCCTCTTAACTCAATTTTCTTTGACAGATCCAAGGCATATACTCTTCCTATCCTGTTGGCCTTCAGGAGAGTATATCATCCAATACTTTGTCAATCAGGCTCAAAACCTTAGAAGACAGAATCCTACAGTTCTGGCTTGTGAAAAGAGCAACATGTCCTTTGTCACACATCTGACTGACACTCACAGACTGTATTTGAGATTCTCCACACGGTTGACATCATCAAATCTATATCTCCATTAGACACAAATCCCTTTCCAATGATGTAACCTTTAGCATCATTTCCAAATGAGACAAATCCCTTCTTTCCCTGAGAGTAATCATGAAGAAGAGAGCTGCTCCCAGTCATGTGCATGGATCCTCCACTGTCCACATACCAGATGCTTCTTTGGCATGCTGAAGAACCCTGCACAATCATAAGAAACTAGTTAGCTTTGGAGACCCAAACCTTTTTGGTTTTGGACTGACTTTATCAACAGATTTAACCATAGTTGGTTTCTCATGATTAACAGCTGATGAAGATGGAGATGGTGCTGAAATAGATTTGGACCTGGAATTCCTCTCCAGTGGTTTGGTCACAGTGGCTTCAAGTTGGTTAACTCTCCCCAACAAATGCTGAACACATCACAAGTTGTGTCTGATTTGAAGCTCGAGCTTTCAGTTCATTGACACTCCAGAGTTTGGTTTTGATGAGTTCCTGTGACCCACCATTTCCTCCTTCTTAGATTTCACAGACTTAGTCTTATGTTTATCATGAGGAACAATATCACTCTCTTCTGATAAACCGTATCCTTTTTAGTGATTTGGGTAAGGCCTTGGGATTATCAGGTTGAGATGATTGTGGTACAACTTGGTCTCAACTCAGTTTTCAGTTTATTTATTTCTAGTTTAATGAGCTCATCCCTTTGGAGCTTTAAACCCTTTTTGTACCAACATTCATCAGATAGATGATTGAATTTACCACAAATTTCACATGGTTTATTCTTTATCTTGGACATCTTACTGCTGAAGTGGAAACTACTGAAGTGTGATCTTCAGTACTTTCCTCCTATCAGTACTAGGTACTAAAGGTTTGTAACAGCTAAGACTGGTAATTCAACTGTTTTTCCATCCGTCCTAATAGACTGTTTGATGGATTCCTCAGCAGTTGTTAGTCCTTGTATTTTAACTGATTTGAAATGCTTTTCAGATGTTGGGTCTCTTTCAGTACTTGGGTACATTGAGGAACAACATCTAAAGTACTCAGCTTCATATGAGTCTCAGTAGTTAGATCATCAGTCAATTTATTTGTTGAGATCTAACACTGGTTTCATTCTCTGATCTTAGATTATCATTGGAGAATGACTCACATGATAATGTGGTTTGGAGATTGCTTTCACTTTCAGACTAACTATGGAGTTAGGAGTAAACTGTTGGTGGAGCATATGGTTGTAACCAATGCCAAACTTCACATTTGAAGCATTTGCTTGCTAAGAAGCATTTCAAATCCCTTGCATGATGAGACCCAGCGTTCACACTCAACTTGGGTCACTGCAAGTTTTTCTTTGAGACTCCTGTGGTCTTCCAGAATAACCTCTAGCTTGGCCTTTTCATCATTTAATTGGCATTTAAGCTTATAAATCTCATCACTTTTACTGTTAAGAGCAACTCATACTCAGCTTTTCTTTTGAAAATGGTTTTCTCAAACTCAAGTTTTTGATTTATTAATGCTATATTGCCTCTCTAATAGAGACAAGGCAGCTATGCATGATTCAGAACATAACTTGGCTTTAGCCTCTGAAGATACCTGAGTTACCTGTGAAGATGATGCATTTGAACAGGAACCCTCAGTAGACTCTAGGCCATGAGAGCAAGATTTCCAAAAGGGTGTTCACCACCATGTTGACTAGCACCAGCATAGTATTGCTCAGTGTGACCAGACATTTATCAGGTAAGCTACTCCAGTCAACGACTCCAGGTGAGAAGAAGCTGTGATGAGGTTGTGATTGAGATGGAGATGGTTGAGGTTCTGTAGTGCATGAGATTGTGGTACTATAGGAGCTTGAACTTGATTTGACTGTGGCATATAATAGCAGGGATAAGGATATGGCATTTGACCCTGAGGAACAAAATATGCAGGAGATTGAGGGTGTGATGAATGACTAGAACCAGCAGAATGTTGCCTTTTGGATTGTGAATTGTTTTTGGAAAAGTCAAAAAGGGTGCAGAAGTGTTAGATCCAGTTGATCTACACTCTCTTGCAACGTGTCCAAGCCTGTGGCATTTGTGACACTTCAACTTGCTCTTGTCAAAACGACTTTGGTTTGTCAGAGAGTCCAGGAAATTTCCTGCCAGTTCTCTTGTAGAATTTCTGAGATCTGATATTGATCAAGGCCATTTGGCTCAAATATCCATCTCTTCTAAATCATCATCAGCAATGCCTTCAAATCATCCATGATAAAGCATAGATTGTCACTATTATTACCAGATGACAATCAACACTCACAAAGGCATGATTAGAATGTTTGAGGTCAAATCAATATGCTCATCATAGTGGCATTCTGATCCTGCATACTCTGACTCATGACTTACCAAGGCATGTTTCCTGGTACAAAATCATCAGTGAGCTTTCCAGATGATGACAGTTTTCATTTCTGTTCTATCTCTCTCTCAAATGTGAGCAATTTCCCATGGAGTTGGCGAGAGATAGTTTGTCCAAATTTGCATTGGAGCGTAGGAAAATAGTATATGTGTCCCATCTCTCAGGCAGTGATCTGAGAAATCTGTTATTCATCTGGCTATTTGTGTACTCATGTTTGACCATTTTTAATTTAGAGTTCAAACAAGAGAACCGCTCAAACTGTTGAGTCAGTGTCTCACCCTTCCTATGAGAGAATGTCTCATATTGTTAGGCAAGGATTTCTCTATTATTTGCCAAGACCTCATCTGTTCCTCCAAATTGTTCTTTCAAGGAATTCCAAAGGTCATGGGTAGTTTCATAATGCATTAGCCCAGAATAGATTTCATTGGGCAGTGCCATGGCCAGAATTCCATGGGCTTTTGCATCAATCTCAAACAATTTCTTATCCTCATCTGAGTATTGCCCCCTCCTCTTCAGAACCATTTGATTGGTTTCCGGGTTATTCACCATAGGCTTGTGTGGACCATGTACCACTGATGTCCAACAACCTGAGCTGTTAATAGACATGTGATGGAGCATTCGTCGTTGCCATATGTTATACTCACTCCTAACCAGCATTGGAGGCTTGGTTGAGGAACCAGTATTGTGAGGATCATTGGAAGGAGTAGTCATTTTAGGTCCAAATACAATTTAATTCAAGCTTTTAAAAGATTTTACACAGACCACAACAGACTCAATGAAAACTAAGAATAAATCTCAGGATGAATGACCAAAAACACAGAAAATTCAATCTCTATAACCGTTTCTTGCAAAAATGCTAGTTCAATCAAACTTGGATCTTGGATAGCAGTTTCAATGATCAACTATTAGGTCGATCAATGATGAACCTGCTCTGATACCATTTGACAGGATCAGTGATCACAAGTTTGATGGGTTAGAGTGTAACGCAGCGGAATAAGAACAAGAATTAGGCAAATTATAGCAAGAATTTGATATTCGTATGCAATAAGAACAAATATGGTTGTAACGAGAGAATATATTTCTGTGAAAAGGAATGTTTCAATAATATCAAATGTTTTTGCTCAATCATTCACCGATTACAATTAGGTTGACACTCCTTATATAGAGTGCAATCACTGCTGATATCACGGGATAGTGACATCTGGCAGATTTATTACAAAAATAACTAAAACTTAACAAACTACAGAAATGTTCACAACTACTGAGAACATATCAGAGTGCTAAGTACAAAACATAAAACTACTGATACGAAACTACTGAAACTACAACGACTGAAGAACAAGCTCTTCAATCGTTTTACAAAACTACTGGAAAAAAACATAAAACTACTGAAAGAAAACCGTCACAACTACTGTAGAAGACCTCTTCAGCTGTTGAGACAACGTCTGATACTTGGTCTTCAGTACTTGTCTTCAGACTTTGTCTTCAGCACTTGTCTTCAGACTTTGTCTTCAGCACTTGTCTTCAGACTTTGTCTTCAGCACTTGTGTCTTCAGACTTTGTCTTCAGCACTTGTGTCTTCAGACTTTGTCTTTAGCACTTGTCTTCAGACTTTGTCTTCAGCACTTGTGTCTTCAGACTTTGTCTTCAGCACTTGTGTCTTCAGACTTTGTCTTCAGCACTTGTGTCTTCAGACTTTGTCTTCAGCACTTGTGTCTTCAGCTGTTGTGGACTTCAGCAGTTGTTATGACGTTTGTGGGACTTAAGGTTTTTCTGATCGGCTCATTGGTTCTTTTGGTCCAACATGGTCCAGTCGTACGATTGAACCATACGGATGTTCTAGTCGTACGATTGAACCATATGCATGGTCCAATCACATGAATGGGCCTAGTCGCATCAATATGGGCTGAGGACTTTATATACCAGTTTCAATATTTAGAGAGATTAAGGATTTGATAAGGGTTTTGAGAGGAAGTCTGCTCGGAGCCTAGGGCTGCCAGATGAGAGGGGAGATCATGCTCGATCTTCCCGTTGCCAAGAGTCTTGATTCTTATGTTGTAACGAGCTTGTAATCTCTAGGTTTTATAATGAAACCATTCAATTATAGTTCGTATTATTGTTTGACTTTTGGTTTGTGCTGTTGTTTATCCTTCCGTCAAGAACCTGCTCGGATGTTTACCGATCCAAACCGACTTCACAACATGGGTAGTCTAAGTCACACTGAAACAACATAAATTAGTCCCCAATTATCATCTAACATGTTCAAAGCTTAAATCTTACATTCTAAGCCATAGAAACACATTCATAACATCATCATAATCATAAATACACCCAAATCGAACCGCACCCGCAAACACATTCTCACACATAAATACGGGCAAAAACCCATTTTCATAAAAAGTTCATACATGCATTTCCAGCCCTAAGTCAATTTAAAACAACTAAAAAGTAGGTTCTAGAACTCACTTTAGCAGCTCTTTGGGTAAGACTTCCCTTAAACCCGAATGCTATAAGTTCAACACTTAGAAACCCACCAAACACACACAACCTAACACACAAACACATATAAGCATGGAACCTAGGCTAAGGCCAATTAAGAACATCACAAAACCAAGAATTCTTACCTTGAAATTGATCATTTTTGGTTCTTCTCGAAATATTCGAGAGTCCTGCTCTTCTTTCTCTCTTACTAAAAAATCCAAATGAAAAGGTGGAAGTATCATCATGGGCGGCCATCAACTTTTACACCCACTTTTTCAAACATTTTGTCCTTTTGACACTTTTAACCCCTCTATAGAGATTAATGAAGAGGCTGATGCAACCTAAACATCTTTAGTCTTTCCTGCATCCTGCACAAGTGCATTAAAGAAGAATGCTTCGGAAGATTCACATGTGCAACAGAAATACTCTAAGTGTGAAATCTTCCGAAGCCAAGACCAATATCTTCCGAAGCCAAAGATAAGTCTTCGGAAGCCTCAGAGACAAAGTCTTCTGAAGCTTCAAGTTCATGAAGATAGATTTCTTCCGAAGAGTTTTAGTACATGCTTTATCTGATGTATTGTTCTATAAAGCTGGACACATTTCCGCTGCAACTCTGCAAGTCACCAACTTACATGGTTTGGTGAAAAGGTCCATGCTTTTGGTAACTGTACATTGAGGTCTTGAGTCTGTAACTTTCTACTTTATGTACTTTATCCATTTTTTAGTAAATAAGGATGTGAGCTATGGCATGTCATAGTCAAAAGTCAAAAGGCAATATTCCTTTTGACTCTACAATTGATTTTGTTATATCTAGTCAATTGTATCCAGCTGGGTTTCAAAGTATAGCCAGTTGTAGGACGTAGTATAAGTATCTCATGTTCTTGTATCTTTCGAATATGCTTTGTAACACTTGTAATAGAACATAGAGAAGGCAATATACTATATTCTTGAAAACCAAACACTTATGCTATTTGTCTTCTTTGTCTCATGCATTACTTGTGTTCTTAGTATCTAAACACTTGGTTAATCCAGTTTACTGTTTGATTAAAGTTTAGTTAATCTCCTCTTTGTGTTGTTGTGTTGTAACTTATACCCTTCAACGATCCTGCATTTGGTATGAGAGCTTTTCAGGCTCTTGATATTGTTGGATTCTATATGCCCAAGACACATAGAACATTGATGCGGTTAGTATGTCATGATCCAAGTCGGGTTATACCCAATAACAAGCTTTGCAATCACCAACAATTATGCAATTGATGATCTGATCATGCAATTAAATAATAACACCAAATTTAGAAAATGGGTTTTCTAAATAAGTTGCATATGAGATGGAACAACTTATTAGGATACTTTGTTCAAGAATATTACTTAGTGTTATTTAAGTTAGTTAGATAACATTAAATAATAAAAGAGTGTATAAGTATACAATTAAAAGTTAATTGTACAACTTATAAGGGACTAGTTTTATAAAAGTTGTTTAAATTGGTTTTGGGGGGAAAACTTTTATTTGGAGACCATTTTTGGCCGCCCCCTCTCCTAAGAGAGGTCTTTTTACTTTCTTGTAAACTACAACTTTTATTACTAGTCCAACACTCAAGACATCTATCTCTTTCATACATGCAAAACACAAGTTAGAAGCTCCAATCTCTCTCTCAAAACTCTTGAGTTCCAGCAGTCTTTGGGGAGGTATTGGAGTCATTTTAGTGTTCATCTCCCTAGCAAGAAGAGGTGTTTGCAAGTTAGCTTGGGGTATACAAGCTTGAGGGGTCCTTTCCTTGGAGCCTTGGCCGAGTTTTGAGCATCTATCTTCCCTTTTGGTCAACTATCAAGCTGTTGAAAGGTAGTTTTTTCATAGCTCATTGTAGTTGTGATTTTATGTACATTTACATATGTTTTATAGCTTGCTTATTCACATATAATGATTCTTTGATTTTCGATTTCTTTTATACATATATATGTCACCATAAGAACATGAAATTTCAGCTTTATAATCATGTTCAAAATCATTTCCGCTGCGTTTTTCTAAAAGTTTAAAAGGTTAAACTTTGATTTTATGTTCTAACAAACTCAACATTGGCATCTAGAGCCGGTTATGTGGATAGCTTGCTTGTTCTTGTCCTTTAAAATTGTTTTTATGGGACTTTATAACCCTTTTAAGGGCTGCAATATTCCTATATGTTGAATCCCCAAACTTTCAAGGTTATATTACACATGCTTGTGATTAAACCTTGAAAGATATGTATGTTGATATGTATGTGTTTGGACAATGTTTAAATCCTGAAATTTCAGTTTATGTTGGCTGAAATTCGTGGGTTTTAGAGGGGATTCATTGTTATTTTTGGATGATATGATGAATGTTTATATTGGTGCATAACCTAGCCTTTGGCTTTGTGTTGTTTGGATGATTGCAATGGTTGTATTTGTTTATTCAATGGGGTTGTATATTTATTTATTTGTGCTTTGTATAAATGTAATTTATTTATTATTGGGTTGTAATAAATAGATTAGGTGCATTTTCATTTTACTAGATATCTTGTATTAGGACTTTATATCTTGTAATATGAAGACGTATGCGTTGGAAGCACAAAGGAAAAACATAATAGAAACATGGACCATTTTGGATGCGGTTTCAAGTAGGAGGCTTTTGGAAGCTTTCTATGTGTTTTGTTATGACCCTTAGGAATGCCTATGGACCACACTTGTGATGGCAAACAAGTGTGGACCACTTTAGACACTATGGGTATGCACATATGCTATGTTGTTTTGTTTATATTATTGTGGTTGATGGCATGTATGTGATATTTGCTTTCACAAACCTTTCTATGATCTTAACAAACTAATTAAATGGTTCTTAATCATTAAAAGGTAATAAAAGGTTATTAAAATGATTTAATGATTCTAATGATTAAAATAAGTTTTAATCAAAGGACCATAGGGTATCTTGTATTTGAAAGCATGCAAATACAAGTACTAAGAGTTTTCTAAACTAGAATTATGAAATCTCTAAATATTTTAAAACAAGATCAACACCGTCATTTTACACAACACTTGAGTCACTTGGGAACTCTTAGTGGGATAAAGGTCACCTAACCATTTTGAAGGAACTTGTGATTTGGGTGAGAATGCCTTATTTGTGTGATAAAGGTCACCTAACCACTTATTTTGGCAAACTCACACGTGGATGTAAGTAGGGTGTCTTGATTTGCAAACCATGTCAAATGGATCATCTACGATGTGGTTTCCAAATGGTGTTGATGGGATTAACATGCCGAATTTACATATGATGTTTCAAGTCGATCCCATATCTCTAGAAGTTGCAAATGGTTGCAATTGTCAATCGTTGACCACCTTATTAATTTAAATCGTGAGATAAAGGTCACCTAACCATAATTTAAATGTAATGTTGGATTCTAGATTTTAATATAAAATGGCCATAAAAGGTATTTATTATTAAAATAACAATATCAAAAATACTAAAAGTGATCTTTGTTAAATTTTGTAGATGGCCTTCAATAACCATGATAACAATGAAAATTCATCCGCGTCCGCCCAATCTTTAAGAGCGATTCTCCAAAAGGAAAGTCTAAACCATAACAATTTTATTGATTAGTTTCGAAACTTGAGAATCGTTCTCAAGCAAGAAAAACGTGCGTATGTTCTAGACGACCCTATCCCCGATCAACCTAGTGAGGATGATGTGGAGGCCTTTAACGATTGGTTAAAATACATTGAGGACTCGGTCCAAGTGTCTTGCCTCATGTTGGCAAGCATGACTCCGGATCTCCAAAAGGAGTATCAAAATCACAGAGCCTATGACATGATAACCTAGCTGAAGGAAACGTTCCAATAGCAGGCAAGGGTTGCATGCTTTGAAACGGTTCAAGCGCTTCATGCATGTCGTATGGACGACAACCGATCTGTTTCATCTTATGTGCTTAAGATGAAAAGTCACATTGACCGCCTCGAGAGGCTTAATTGTCCCATCTCGAAGGAATTGGCCACGGATTTGATCCTTAATGGCCATACCAAAAGGTTCAAGACATTCGTGTTGAATTACAACATGAATGCATGGGACAAGAGCATTGGTGAGCTTCACTCTATGCTCAAAACGGCAGAGGCGGCCATGGGCAAAAGGGTTTTACCCGTTCTCACCATCAACGAAGGTGGGAACAAGAAAAGGCCTCATCTCGTGCCCAAAGCAAGAGTTGCCAAAGGTAAGGGACCCATGTCGGGTAAGGGGAAAGGGGTGGCAAGGGTGCCACCCAAAGCACCGGAGAAGAAGCAAAAGCTTGCTTCGAATGACCCATGCTTCAAGTGTGGGGAGATTGGACATTGGGCAAGGAATTGTCCCGTGCATCTCCAAGAGTTGAAAGCAAAGAGGGATGTCGGGCAGACCTCAGGTACAACATAAATGATCCATATTGATTTAAGCTTAATATCCTCTAACACATGGGTATTGGATACCGGATGTGGAACTCACCTTTGCAATTTGTTGTAGGGGTTCAAAAGAAGTAGTGACTTCAAGAAAGGGGATGTTAGCCTCTACATGGGTAATGGGGCAAAAGTTCAAGTTGAAGCCCGTGGTGACTACATCTTGAAACTTCCAAATGGTTTGGAAGTAATTTTGTATAATGTTTTGTATGCAATGATATGCACTCGACCGGACGTGTCATGCTCCTTAAGCATGACAAGCCGATACCAGCAAAATCCTGGAAATAGTCATTGGATGGCTGTTAAGAACATACTTAAGTACCTAAGGAGGACAAAAAATATGTTCCTAATCTGTGGATCTGGTGATGAGGAACTCGTTGTAAAAGGTTACATGGATGCGAGTTTCCAAACCGATCATGATGATTCACGGTCATAATCGGGATATATTTTCATTCTGAATGGAGGAGCGGTCTCTTGGAAGAGCTCCAAATAGGATGTGGTGGCTCTATCAACTACAGAATCAGAATACGTCGCCGCCTCATTGGCAGCTCAAGAAGCTGCATGGTTGAAGAAATTCATTGCTGATCTAGGGGTTGTCCCTTCCATTCAGGACCCCCTAGAGATCTTTTGTGATACGAGGGTGCGATTGCCCAAATTAAAGAACCTCGTGCTCATCAAAAGACTAGGCACATTGAGCGGAGATTCAACTGCATACGAGATAAATTGAAAAGGGAAAGATATGTGTTCGCAAAGTTCACACGGATCAAAACATTGCGGACCCTCTCACGAAGCTCCTTGAAAAGGCAAAGCATGAAGGTCATACTTGTGCCATGGGACTTCGATATTCTAGTGATTGGATTTGATCTATAATTTTGTATTTGGATATGTGGAACTTTTTATTATTTGAATAAAATTATTTGGTTATAATGTTTCAATTAATGTTCCAATTTAGCATGTTTAATCCATGAGTACATTGTTTACTCTAAATGTCCGTAGTCAGAAGTGCAAAACAGCCAAGCAGTTGTGGGATAGGAAGAGAGTAGAGATAGACAGAAAAGCCATGACAGCTCTTCAAACTACCCTTCCAAACTCTGTATACAGAGGTTTCAAGAAGTGCAAAACAGCCAAGCAGCTGTGGGATGCACTAAAACTGATGTATGAGGGTTCTTCTGAAGCCAAGGAGAACAAGAAGGATCTCCTGAAGCAGCAGTTTGAAAACTTCACCTTCAAAATAGGTGAGACCATGACTCAGCAATACTTCAGGTATGTTGAGATTGTGGATACCCTAGTGGATGGAGGAGTTTCTCTTGAAAATAGAGACATTATGAAGAAGTTCATGTCCTTACTTCCTAGGCAGTGGACACACTACTATGTGGTGATCAAGAGAACTGAAAATCTCAAAACTCTTACTTTGATAGAGTTATATGGGATTCTTAGTGGCTACCAGATGGAGATGAACATGCAAGGTTCATCTGGCAACTCCAACAATCAAATGGGTTCAGCCCTACATATGGTTGAAAGGAATAGGATAGAACCCAAACATCATCTCTTATGCGACCCTGACAAGTCACCAAAGGGTCCTTTCATCACCTTCCCATAGACACCAAAGGAGAACTACACTCAAAGAAGCCCATTCCAAGAGACAAGCTCTTCTCAAGGTTTTGTGTCTTCTGATGAAAGCTATGGCAACTCTCTTTTCACTCTTGAAGACCTGGATTGTATCCATCCAGATGATCTGGAATATATGGAAATAGTCTAGCAATGGCTCTTCTCACTCACAGAGCCAAGAAGTTCTACAAGAGGACTGGAAAGAAGTTTCCAAGCAATGCAACGAGTGGAAAGTTTGGACTGGACAAAGGCAAAGTCAAGTGTTACAACTGTAACTTGATGGGCCACTTTGCCAGAGAGTGTAAGGCACCTAGAACAAATGGTGGCCAAACACAATCCAGACCAAACTACACTGACAAAGCTCTCCATAATGAGAAGTCAAAGCAGCATGCTGATGTTGCTGTTGAAGAAGGAGGCTTTGATTGGAGCTTTTAGGTGGAGGATGCTTCTCTAAACCAAGCACTGATGGCTGATCATGATGAAGCCAAGGTGTTAGAACATCTTTGTACTCCTGAATGCATTGCTAAAGTTAACATATACAGATCCTACAACTTGGAACTGAGATCTGATGTTGAGTCCTTAAACATTTTAAAATCTGATTTTAGAAAGTCTGAAAATGATTATAAGCTGAAAATAGAGGACTTAGTGATTTCAGTTCTAAAACATGAACACACAGATTTTAGGACTCAAATTAAAGATCTCATAACCAAGTTAATTGAGTGTCAGGCTGAGCTTGTGATCAGCAAAGCCAGGGCAGAAATGAGTGTTCTTGAAGAGGAGACCTTCAAGAACATGATATCCTCATCCTTGCATAACAAAGTGTGCTCTCAAAACAGGCAGGGACTGGGATCAAATGAGATAGCTCCTCCACACACAATCTTGACAGTAAGATCTTCTACATGTGGAACTTGTGAAGATGAGCTTCCTCTCATAGATCCTATGAGTGAGTAGGATGAAGAAGAGATAGTGAAGAATCCCTCTACAAAGAGTGAAGAGGAGGATTCCAAGAAGGGCCACTATCCTTCTGAGGAGAAAGTGAAGACTGTGATGACCAAGTCCATGAGAAAGAACTTGATCAGGAAGAGCAAAAGAAAGGCAATGAAGGCTCAAGAGATGAATGCTACTTTTGACTCTAAGCAAAAACAAGTTTTTATCTCTGCAAGGTTTAAAGTGGTAGGGACTGAAGACATCAACCAAAACTCCTCTGCTAAGAGTTTTGGTTCTTGTTCAAATCATCTCAACAGCAAGAAGAAGACTGATCTACTGTGTACCACTGCTGCATAGCCTGGACCATCAAACTCCAAGCACAGTCCTCAGCCCAAGAGGATTGTCTCATCATCTGCATAGATGGAGGTGGAGAAGGGATGTGACCAAATACAGTCCTATTCCAAAGACAATGCTCTTGTGAAGAAGAAGATGAATTGTGTTATGTGTGACAGCACCACTCACATTGCCAAGGATTGTCCTTCAATCCTAAAGTTACTGTCCATATGGTTAAAACAAAGGCTTCAAAGAGTTCTAAGAAGATACAAGCTTCGGAAGGAAAACCAGTTTCCTTCGGAAGGAAAACCAGTTTCCTTCGGAAGTTCCAAATCTAACAAGAAGGGAAGTGGAAAATTCTCTTCGGAAGAATATTTGGTCTGGGAAGAAAGGAGTTCTTCCAAACACTGAAGTCTACTGCAGTGTCTGCAGAATCTTCCAAAGGTTCAGTCATCAAAACTTCTAAAGTTCCAAAAGCTTCTAAAGTTTTGAAGGTCATGTCCAAGACTCCAAAGGTGGTGTGGATATCTAAGAAAGACCAAGTGACTGAGATTTCTCCATCAACAACAGCTCAAGATCCTCTTAGTACAACTATAGGATCTATTACTGTTGAATTATCTTCTGCAAATGAGCCCAAGACAAGCAAGGATTGGGTTTCCAGATGTAACTAATCATTCTTTTTGTGCAGGGACAGCTGAAGATAGACAGAAATGTCTGGATCATAGACAGTGGCTGTTCTAGGCACATGACTGGCAATAGGTCACTACTCCAGAACTTTGAAAGGATTGATGGAGGACCAGTTGCTTTTGGAGGAGATGAAGGTGGTTTTATTTCTAGAAGGGGCAAGGTCACAAATGGTAAGCTTAGCATAGAAAATGTAAACTTTGTAAAGGAGCTTGGATACAATCTTCTGAGTGTATCTCAATTTTGTGATCAGAGTCATAACATGGTCTTTACTGAGCATGAGTGCATTGTTCTTAAGCCTGGTGTGGTCATTCTTCATGAGCATATCCTGCTTATGGCCCCCAGGAAAGGAAACATGTACAAGATGGGTTTGCAAGAAACCTCTCCCTCTCGAGAAGTTTCATGCTTTCTATCTAAAGCCAATAGTGATGAGTCTTTCCTATGGCATAAAAGAATGTGCCATGTAAACTTTAAGAACATGAATAAGTTAATTAAGCATGACTTGGTAACTGGAATGCCAAAGAAAGAGTTTACAAGTGATGACCACTGTGTTGCATGCCTGAAAGGGAAGCAACATAAGGTATCTCAAAGCCCAAGGAAAAGAACTCCATCACTACACCCCTACACTTGTTACGTATGGATCTCTTTGGCCACACTAGTGTAATGAGTTTAGGAAGGACCTTATACTGTCTAGTGATCACAGATGACTTTACAAGATTCACTTGGGTTTCTTCCTTAGAACTAAGGATGAGACTCCTGAGATTCTGAAGAATTTCATCTTAAAGATTGAGAATCATCTGATCACAAGGTCAAAATCATCAGATGTGATCAAGGAACCGAATTTAAGAATCATATCCTTCATACATTCTGTGATGAAAAGGGTATTACAAGACAATTCAGTGCTCCTAGGACTCCTCAGCAAAATGGTGTTGCTGAGAGGAGAAACAGGACACTGATTGAAGCTGCAAGAACCATGCTGTCTGACTCTAAACTACCCATCACCTTCTGGGCAGAGGCAGTCAACACTGCCTGCTATGTGCAGAATAGAGTTTTAGTATTTAAGACTCATGGCAAGACTCCTTATGAACTTTGACACAAGAGGAAACCTTTCATTGGTTTTCTCAGGTCATTTGGATGTCCTTACACCATCTTGAATACCAAAGATCAAATTGCCAAGTTTGCTGAGAAATCAGATGATGGACACTTTATTGGATACTCTTTCCAAGCTAAGGCTTATAGAGTATACAATCTCAAAACTAGAATTGTTGAGGAGTCAGCCAATGTGACTTTCAATGAACACACACCCTGTGTTGCTAGTTCTGGTCCGGATTGGTTGTTTGATCTTGATTTGGTTACCAACTGTTTTAGCAAATCTTGTGAGAATTTTTCAAGATCTGCATAAAATTCAAATACAGATGATCCTGATCCAAGATTTGAGCTCGGAAGATCCTCAAGACATATATCTTTAGCTCCAGTTGGAACCACTTCTGCAAATGAGGTTTCTGTCAGCCCAACAATGAAAAATTCAGCTGATACATCTGGTATGCCTTCAAATTCCAGCTCAGAGGCTCTACAACTAGATAAGAACACCTCAACTATGGAAGACAACAATGGTGGTGGTGACAGTGACCAAGAATTTCTTGATGCCACTAACCAAACCATTGATGAGAATATCAATGATGTCACACACTGCTTGGATCAAGTTTCACTTGAAAAGTGTGCTGATGTGGTGGCAGAAACTTCCATGCCAGATCTAAATTTCTCAAATTTAGATCTTTCTCATCAACTTGCTATGATCCCTTACCTTAGGATCCACAAGTCTCACCCTACCACAAACATCGTTGGAGATGTTGTCTCAGGGGTAAAGACAAGAGGACAAACCCATGAAGAAAATGTTTGTTTTCACTCTTGTTTTCTATCCCAGATAGAGCCAAAGAAAGTTGATGAAGCTCTAAAGGATGGAAGTTGAGTTGAAGCTATGCAACAAGAGCTGCTTCAATTCGAAAGGAAGAAAGTTTGGAACCTTTGTCCTCTTCCTTCGGGAAGACTACCATTGGAACCAAATGGGTGTTTAGGATCAAGAAAGATGATAGAGGCATCATCATCAAGAAAAAATCTAGACTGGTTGTTCAAGGATACACATAAGAAGAAGGGATTGACTACACTAATGTCTTTGCTCCAATGGCAAGATTAGAAGCTGTTAGGATATTCCTGGCATTTGCTGCATCCAAGAACTTCAAGGTCTTTCAACTTGATGTGAAGTGTGCCTTTTTGTATGGAGTGATAGATGAAGAAGTTTATGTCAAACAGCCACCTAGTTTTATAGATCCTGATTATCCTGATTATGTCTGCAAGCTTGACAAAGCTTTCTATGGGCTGCATCAGGCACCCAGGAAGTGGTATGAGACACTATCTGAGTATCTCTGTAAACATGGATACAGGAGGGGTACTATAGATGGAACTCTCTTCATCAAAGGACAAGGAAAAGACATATTGCTAGTTCAAGTATATGTGGACGACATCATCTTTGGTTCAACTAATCCAAAGCTCTGCAAAGACTTTGAGAAGCTGATGAAAGACAGATTTGAAATGAGTGCCATGGGGGAACTTATTTCTTTCTGGGAATTCAAGTGAAGCAAGTTGAAGATGGCATCTTCATAAGTCAGTCAAAGTATGTTTAGGACATACTCAAGAGGTTCAATATGACTGACTGTAAGACTGCTAAGGCACCCATAGCAAGAAACCACTCTCTTGGTCATGATCTTGAGGGGGAGTTTATAGATGAGCATTTACATAGGGTTAGGATTAGGTCTCTTATGTATCTTACTGCTAGCAGGCCTGATATCATGTTTGCCACATGTATTTGTGCAAGATATCAAGCTAACCCTAAGATGTCTCACCTTATCACTGTCAAGAGGATTCTAAGATACCTCAAAGGTTCATCAACACTTGGACTATGGTATCCTAAGAATTCTGACTTCAATCTGTATGCCTATACAGATAGTGCCTATACGAATCTGTATGCCTACATCTGGGGGATGTCAATTTCTTGGTGGAAGGGTTGTCTCATGGCAATGCAAGAAACAATCATGTGTCTCTGCATCAACTGCTAAAGCTGAATACATTGCTGCTGCAAGCTGCTATGCTCAAGTACTTTGGATTCAAATCAGATGTTGGACTATGGGTTAAACTTCAAGGAGACTCCCATTGTCATAGACAACAACAATGCTATCTCAATCACAGAGAACCTTGTGCAGCACTCAAGGACAAAGCATATCAATATCAGGTATCATTTAATAAGAGATAACTATGAAAAGGGATTAATTAAACTAGTCAAGGTTCACACAGATGAACAGTATGCTAATTTGTTTACAAAGGCTTTTGATGAACAGAGATTTAAATATCTTATATCAGCTATTGGGATGATCAACCTTGAGTAGATCTTTGTTAAAACTAATTCTTTTTATTTCTTAAAATATGTGTGTCCTAAGTTGTTTAGTTCATCGTTTTCATAAGCTTATGTTTTCTTGGATGAAAAATCTCTTTTTGAAGACTTTCCTTAGATTTTTGAAAATTTCTGATACTCCTGAAGTTATGATTTTAACTTCGGAAGTAAATCATGCCTTCAAAATAAATAACTGTCTGAGAAATTTACCTTCGGAAGAGTTTCAAATTTAGCTTCCGAAGCTTAAATACTTGTCTCAGACATTTACTCATTTTCAAGGACGACTTACTTCCGAAGCAAAATTAACACTCGGAAGCTTTGTTAGTTTATACACAAAGCACTCAAGTTTTAATTTTTCTTCCGAAGCAAAATTCTCAAACCTCTCAGGAAATTCTTCCAAAGTCATTTTAGCTTCGGAAGCTTTTTTAATTAAAACTTCCGAAGATAATTAACCTTCGGAAGCTTTTTGACTTCCAAGAAAACTACTCTTTGAGCAAAAGTAAACTACTTTTTCAGAGGTGGACCGACATCCGGATTTCAAAGTTTATCCTCTTTCATTAAACTTTATCTGAAATCCTTCTCACATATAAAACAAACGGTTTCCCCCCTCTTTCTATCATCTGTTCTTCCTCCAAACCTAAAACCCCAAATTTCTCTCTGAAATTTCTTTCTTTCTTCTTTCTTCATCCTTAAGGTACTTCAAAATGGCCAACCTTACTCACAAAAATGATCCCAACTTTACCATGCAGCTAAACAGACAACATAATCAGGTTGCTCTGTTAAGCTCTGAGAAAGATCCTCATTTCTTAGAGGTTTGCCGTTTCCTAACTCTATCAAACTAGTTCACCTCCCTAACCATTGATCCTCCACTCTATGAGGATCAGTTGCTTGAATTCTGGAAGACCTGCCAAGAGGTCATTATGGAGGGGGAGAAGGCACTGTTTGCCACAGTGCAGGGGCGAAAAATCTTCATCACTCCGCCCATCATCAACCGACATCTTCAGCTGGATGATGAAGAAGGTGAGGGGTTCTTCCCAAAGGAAGCTGTCAATCATTCCTTTGAGCAGATGGGATATGAGGGAGATTTCTCTGTAAAGACCTTTGAGAAAGGGAAGGTCTCATCCCAATGGAGATTCTTGCTCCATGTGGTCATCCACAGCTTATCCAACAAGCATGGTGGATGGGACCAGATTTCCTGATGATCTCTCCTTCATAATCCATGGAATGGTTCAAGGGGTCAAATTCAGGTACTCTCATTTTGTTTATACAAATTTGCTTGCTAATTTAGACTCTTTAGAGTATTACATGTTTCCTAGATATGTCCAGTACATTTTTAACTGTGAACTGGGCTCACAGTTAAGGGAAACAGGTAACATTCTTAAATTGGGACAGATGAAGCCCGGCATCTTTAAAATACTAAGAAAGTTCACTGTTGGATTCTCTGGGGTAGAAACAGCCCTAGTCCCAAAATGTAAGATCTCATTGCTCAAGGTGACAACCTAGCAGCACAAGCTAGTGTTAAACCCACACCTGCTACATCCCAACCACCCACACAGCCTCAAATCTCCATCACCTACCAAAGAAAATCCAAACGAACCCCTGCTCAGACTATTCAGTCTGTGGAGGCCCCCAAAGGAAGAAGTGGACACTAGAGCTCCCACTTCTCCTGAGGAGCAGACCACTCCCATCTCTTCAAGAATCAGTGTTGAGGTTCCTCATGCTCAGCCTGATGAGCTCATTAGCCCTACTACCTTAAGCCATCACTCTGAGTCTCAACACTCAAGTGATCAACCTTCAGGGGACAGTTACCATCCCCAGCCTATAGATCTCAACCAACCAATTCCCAACCTTGATTTCTATACTGATGAAGATATAGGTTTCAGTGAGTATAATGAATCTCTTTTCTTTCCCTCTACTCAAAGAGAGATGAGTACTCCTGAGTCTCCTACCTCTATCCCACATCAGTCACCTACAACTAAGGTGCACACTCCTGAACCTATTCAGGATGTCCATATGGAAGAGGCTCTCACTTCTGAAAGTGATTACATCATTAAGACCTCAACCATGGCAACTCAGCCCACTGACATCTCAACTGAGACTGCCAGTGAGCAGATGAAATCCAGTAGCCAAAAACTTAGAACTGGTCATGAGAGAAAGGACTCTGGTCCAATCTTCTCCACCCCCAGTGATTCTTCTGATGAAGATGAGGGGGATCTGAGACTAAAAGTGCAAAAACTATCCAAAACATGCACCACTTGAATCTCAGGTGACTACCTTACAAAATAGGATCAATGATCAGCAACTTGAGATTTCATATCTTCAAGAAAAACTAGCTGGGAGACCCTTAAGGAGAGCTCAACCAGGAACACAAGAACCTGTGGATGTGACTGATCTATCCTCCAGCTCACCTATGCAAGTGGGTGATGCTACCAAAATGGGGGAGAAAGTCATTACAGTCACAGAACTTGGGAGTTCTTCAGAAAGAATGGACATTGAGGACTCACCATCCTCACTTGCAACTGTGCATTCTCAGCAACCTCCTCTAGTTCACATTGATGTGGACTACACAGACTCCTTCATACAAAGTCTATTTGAGGATGGGATACCAAGGGCTATGTCACCTTCACCATCTTTAAATCACATCATTGGGTGGAGGTATGACAACAACAGGAAGGCCCTCATCATCATACGAGTTCAAGGACAGCAAGAAGTTTTCAATTTCAAACCTTGGACTACTATGAAGGTTTGGATCTAGTCAACATGCCACTTGTCAACCCAAGCCAATCAAGACAAGCTGACAGGCTGGCTAAAAGAATCCAAAGGATCACTGCAGAGTTCAGCCTAAGAAGGAGACTTAGGCAATCAGGCAATGTCATCGGTCAACTGGATGTTGAGGTAGACCCTAAGATTAGCTTCATAGGGGAAACCTTGACTGAAGGCCCAGTGACAGAACCTGAGAGCCCTGTCTCATCATCTCAAACTGCTGCAGAGATCCATATTCCTTCTGAGACACCTGCTGGTGAAGGTGCTTCTCAACCTCTCTCTGGCCTAAGCTCAGATGCTACAACAAGCAATGAAGGCCAAAGCTCTCTCCACCTGAGTCACAAAGGTCTGTGAGTGACAAAGGAAAAGAAAGATGACATCTGAGGAGATTGAGGAGGAGGAGAGAGAGAGAGAAAAAAGAGGCTAAGGGGAGAAAGTTCCTTTGCTGAGTCTCCGAGACTCATGGAGTCTGCAATCAGGGTTGCCCCCAGACCAGATACTCAGAATGATGAGTTAAGGGCGGTCAAGATTAACTATCGGCAGACTAGGAACTATGACATAGATAGTGTGATTTCTCTCCCCTTGGATGAATTGAATGAACTGGTCGACCTAGAAAGGTCAAGAGAGAAGAAAGAGCAGAAGATGCAGAACTCCTAGTACAAGTCAAAGAAGAGAGAAGAAGAAAAAGGTTGTACAAAGGTATGCCTACCCTCTCACCAATTCAAGAAAGTCCTAAACAAGAGGATGTGGTTCAACAAGAACCTCAGGTAGATAAGGAAGAAGACAGAAGCAAGATGATAAACTACTTGAGTGCCACAGGCTTCTATCAAGCAGATGCACTCCTTCCCTTACCTTATGACTATATTGAGATTGAGTACTTAAAACAAATTGAGCTTGAGCTAGTCAAGGAAAGAAAGACAACAAAGAAGAAGCTAAGGGAAGAAGCTGCAAAATCAAGAGCCATCATCCAAAAGAGCATGAAGAAGTCTGCTGATAGGCAGAGGATGATGAGCTTCTTGAAGCTGTATGGATTCTCCGGAAGGAGACTTGGACCCATGTCTCTATCCACTATGGATGAGCATATGAGGGTAATCAAGCAAAAGATTAAGAGTGAAGAGCTCACTGACTTACGCTCCACTCCAAGTCAGGCTCCACCTGAAGTGGAGGTTAAGGTTGAACAACCGGACACAACACACCCGGACCTCCTGCTAATGCTCAGCAAGCTTCATCAACTGATCCACAGTAGGGTCAACCTCCCTCTCCATCTGAGCCTGAGAAAGAGGAAGTCCCAACTGAGAGAGAAATTGAAGATCAATCTGGTGCTGCAGGCCAGTCTTCTCAGTTAAAATTTGGAAAGAGAGAGAAGAGGATGGCTTCTAGACCAAAGTCTAAGAAGAAGAAGAAGCCTGTATCCCCTTCTAAACCTCAGGATGAATTAGAACAGCCTGAGGATGTGCAGCCAGAGGATGCTCAATCAACTCCAACTTTAGTAGCTCCTCTAGCAGCAGGAAGACCCATCTTGTCTTGGACATACACCACAAATCCAAAAAGATGGCATCTTCTTATAGATCAAGGCATTGAAGACATTAATACATGGCAAGATATGTTTCAGTTGCCTCTGCATGACCTCTTTGACATGATAAGACACTTTGACAGCCTGAAGGATCCTGATCATCTTATGAAGAAAGGAATGGTGATCATCCTAATGAGGACTGTTAATATCTGAAGTTTTCAAAGTGTTTTGGTAGCATCAGCCTAGGGGGAGTTTGTAGAGATTAATAAAGAGGCTGATGCAACCTATACATCTTTAGTCTTTCCTGCATGCTGCACAAGTGCATTAAAGATGAACGCTTCGGAAGTTTCACATGTCCAACAGAAACACTCTAAGTGTAAATTCTTCCGAAGCGAAGAACGATATCTTCCGAAGCCAAAGATGAAGTCTTCCGAAGCCTCAGAGACAAAGTCTTCCGAAGCTTCAAGTTCATGAAGACAGATTTCTTCCGAAGACTTTTAGTAACATGCTTTATCTGATGTACTGCTCCATAAAGCTGGACACCTTTCCGCTGCAACTCTACAAGTCACCAACTTACATGGTTTGGTGAAAAGGTCCATGCTTTTGGTAACTATACATTGAAGTCTTGACTATGTAACTTTCTACTTTATGTACTTTATCCTTTTTGTAATAGATAAGGATGTGAGCTATGGCATGTCATAGTCACAAGTTAAAAGGCAATCTGCCTTTTGACTCTACAATTGATTTTGTTGGGTCTAGGCAATTGTATCCAGCTGGCTTTCAAAGTATAGCCAGTTGTAGGACGTAGTATAAGTAACTCATGTTCTTGTATCTTTCGAATATGCTTTGTAACACTTGTAATAGAACATAGAGAAGGCAATATACTGCATTCTTGAAAACCAAACACTTGTGGTCTTTGTGTTCTTTGTCTCCAGCATTACTTGTGTTCTTAGTATCTAAACACTTGGTTAATCCAGTTTATTGTTTGATTAAAGTTTAGTTAATCTTCTCTTTGTGTTGTTGTGTTGTAACTTATACCCTTCAATGATCCTGCACCCTCTACTTGGGTTTTATTGCATTCCTTTCTTTTCCTTCACTTCTATTCTTTCTTTCTTAACTTTAAAAATAACCGGGTGTTACAATTGGAACCTAAGTGTAAGGCCCCATTCCCGGGAACCTCATAGTCGGTCATTCACATCAATTAAAAACATTAAAAATTATACAATCTTAAGCAGCGGAAATAATTTATCAAAAACCATTAATTCATTTAAACCACTGTGGTTGAGCAATACAGCACTATTTAACGGATTACAAGAGAATTGTTTTACTGCATTACAAAGCAACAACAACATAAAGTATGAATGGATGTCAGTCTTTCCCTAACGAGTAGCTTCACCCTCGTGCCATCCTCAGCAATAATTACATGCCGACTAAAAATTTATAAAAGTCAGCGTTACTGAGTGAGCTCAAGTTTTACAAGTAATAAAATACATTCTGTAGGTATACATATAAAAATACATTGTTCATGAAAAGTTCATCTCTTTATACGTGAGCACGCATCAACTATACAATCAGGTAATACTTTATCTCTTTACTGCATGCCTTATTTACAATGCATTCTTTTATATTTATCTTTCACTGTCTATGTGGACCAATGAGCAATACCCCAACTATGTGCGCGATGGAAAACGGGTGATGGGCCATCTATATCCCTCGAAAGGGTCAACTGTATCCCCCGAAAGGGTTCTGTGTACTGTGTACAAGGCCGACCCAATCACCCAGGGTACGCTACAAGGGTCCTGCCAATCTCAATTGATTGGCCTTATGTGCACAATAGGGTAGCTAACCCGCAGCACAGTTGAGCAACGACAACACGGCCGTGTCCCTCCTATGAGCTTGCAAGACTTGTTAACATTTTCATTAATTTTCCTCTTCTTTTCTTTATTGCTCTTTCACTTTATTATTACTAGATACTTTACGTTACTATAATAACATGCCACGTAAAGTCACATACTATGAGTAATAATAGTAATAATAGTAATAATATAATAATAAGTAATAAGGAACATCATATGTAATCATAACATGCATTGAACATCATCTTACTAAGCCCTAGTCAACTCTGGTCAAACCCTAAAGCATAGACTCCTTGAAACTCTGTAAAATTTTCTAAGTGTTAGGCGCATGGGAACTATTTAGGCGCGTGAGCCCTGCTTGGGCGTTTTACCACTATGCAGGCGCATCAGCCAACACTTATCATTTTATCACTTAAGCGCATGAACTATTCAGGCGCATGGGTACTATTTGTGCATATGAACACTTATATGCATGAGTATTTCAGATGCATGGACACTTAGGCGCATGAGCCACTTGGGCACATGGGCACTATTGGGGCGCATGGCCCTACACTTGGTCGTCCGGTTAACATTTGTAGGCGCATGGGCCACTGTTCAGGCGCATAGGCTGTACTTAAACATTTCTAAGGTAATCTTAGGCGCATGGGCTGTACTTAAACATTTCTAAGGTAATCTTAGGCGCATGGGCTAAGCTTAACATGTTTTCTAAGGCATTTTCAGACGTATGAACCTTCTGTGTAACTTGTTCTTATCATGTTTTCATACCCATTCATCAAACCCATGTGTTCTAAGCTTAACATGACTATTCTAAGCATGATCAACCTATGAGCATTCAAGAATTTAACATTTAACAAGCACAATACATACGGATAACATACATAAATTTGCAAAAACATTTTAATACATTTTCAGCCCCAAAGATTGTTTTAAAACAAGTATGAACCGGGGTCTAGAACTCACCTGGTGTAACTTGGGTGTTCCTCCTTTCTAACCCGCTTGCAAATGAGTTCAAACACCTAAAAACATCACCAACACACACACACCCAAGCACATACACAAACACATAAGCACATAAGCATATAACCGGATAAAACCCATCATAAACACATAAAAACCAAGAATTCTTATCTGGAATTCGATTTCTTCTTCTTCTTCTACAAGCCGAGAGTTTCTGCTCTCCTCTTGTCTTTCTCTCTCTAAAGCCGAAGAAGATGTTGATGTGAAGTGAGGGTGAGCGGCCATGCCCACCTTTACACCAACTTTCAAATTTTTTGTCCTTTTTAAACGTTTAGTCCCTCCACTTGGACTGAATTGCCTTTCTTTCTTTTATTCTTTATTTCTTGTTTATTAAAAATAACCAGGTGTTACAAGTCCACCCCCCTTATATAGGTTTCGTCTCAAAAACTGTTATTCTCAAACAAACGAGGATAATGCTTCCTCATCTCTTCCTCAGTCTCCCATGTAGACTCAGATCCCTTCCTGTGCTTCCACTGTACACGCCCAAGAGGAACCACTTTATTTCTCACCCTCTTCTCTTTATGATCGATGATCGCCACCGGTTGCTCCACATAATTGAGCCTTTCATCAACTTCAATGTCCTCTAGTGGAACAATCATGTCTTCATCGGCTAAGTACTTTCTCAAATGAGATACATGGAATGTCGGGTGAATTCCACTTAACTCATCTGGCAACTCCAATCTATAGGCCACCTTTCCTACTCGAGCAATGATTCGGAAAGGGTCTATATACCTTGGGCTCAACTTGCCCCGCTTCCTAAATCTGATAATACCCCTCCAAGGTGAGACCTTCAACATAACCCGGTCAACCACCTCGAACTTAATTGGTCTACGCCGTTTATCGGCATACGACTTCTGTCTATCTTTGCCTGCCTTCATTAAGGCTTTGATCCTCTTGAGCTTCTCAGTCGTAGCCTCAATTACCTCGATGCTTCCCAACTTTTTCTGACCAATGTCACCCCAACAAACGGTGTTCTGCACCTCCTACCGTATAGCATCTCATATGGTGGCATACCAATGCTGGCATGATAGTTCTTGTTGTATGAGAATTCGGCTAACGGTAAGTGATCGTCCCAACTTCCACCAAAATCGATTACACATGCCCAAAGCATGTCCTCCAACGTCTGGATGGTCCTCTCAGACTGTCCATCAGTTTGGGGATGATAAGCCGTGCTAATATGTAACCTCGTCCCCATAGCATCATGGAATTTCTTCAGAATTTAGATGTAAACCGGGTGTCACGATCAGAAACAATGGACACCGGCACACCATGACGAGTTACAATCTTCTTGATGAATAGGTCAGCCAACCTCTTGGATGAATATGTTTCGCAGATCGTTAAGAAGTGAGCACTCTTCATCAAACAGTCAACGATCACCCGTATGGCATCATACCCCTTCAGAGTACGTGGTAGCTTTGTAATGAAATCCATGGTGATGTGCTCCCACTTCCATTCCGGTATATCCAATGGTTGGATCTTCCCATACGGCTTCTGGTGTTCCGCCTTCACCTGTAGGCAAATAAGGCACTTACTCACGTACTCCACCACATCACGCTTCATACCCGGCCACCAAGAATCTTTCTTCATATCTTGGTACATCTTTGTGGCACCAGGGTGAATGGAGTATCGAGTCTTGTGAGCTTCATCCATAATCCTCACATGTAGATCCCCAAAACAAGAATCCACACCCGTCCAATCGAGTTTTAACACCAAGTGTGTTTTCACTCAATTCCCCAACCAAACCTCTCATCCTTTCAGAGTTTAGATGATCTTCTTTTAATGCCTCATCCTGAGACTCCTTGACTTGCTTCATTACTTCAGAGGTCATGATTAGTTGGTATGCTTTTAACCGAATTGGCTCGGGCCTCTCCTTCAAGGGTAAGAGCATCGGCCACCACGTTGGCTTTGCCCGGATGGTAATGAATCTCGAAATCATAATCCTTTATAAGCTCCAACCATCGCCTATGCCTCATGTTCAGATCTTTTTGCTCAAAGAAGTACTTCAAGCTCTTGCGGTCCGTGAAAATGGTGCACTTCGTCCCTTACAGATAGTGCCTCCAATCTTTAGTGCAAAGACCACGGCTGCTAGCTCCAGGTCATGAGTAGGGTAGTTAACCTCATGAACTTTCAACTATCTATGGGATGCATAGGCTATAACCTTCCCTCTTTGCATTATACACACCCCAACCCCAGTAAGAAGCATCAGAATATACCACCAATCCCCGCTTCCTTCAGATAATGACAAGACAGGAGCTTGAGTCAACCTTACCTTTAACACCTCGAACGCCGGTTCTTAAGCTTGACCCCATATAAACTTTACATCCTTTCGGGTCAACTTGGTCAGGGGAGAAGCAATCTTGGAAAAGTCCTGAATGAATCTTCGATAATACCCTGCCAGATATAATCGGGATACCCCAACTATGTGCGCGATGGAAAACGGGTGATGGGCCATCTGTATCCCTCGAAGGGTCAACTGTATCCCCCGAAAGGGTTCTGTGTACTGTGTACAAGGCCGACCCAATCACCCAGGGTACGGTACATGGGTCCTGCCAATCTCAATTGATTGGCCCTATGTGCACAATAGGGTAGCTAACCCGCAGCACAGTTGAGCAACGACAACACGTCGTGTCCCTCCTATGAGCTTGCAAGACTTGTTAACATTTTCATTAATTTTCCTCTTCTTTCTTTATTGCTCTTTCACTTTATTATTACTAGATAGTTTACGTTACTATAATAACATGCCACGTAAAGTCACATACTATAAGTAATAATAGTAATAATAATAATAAGTAATAAGGAACATCATATGTAATCATAACATGCATGGAACATCATCATTACTAAGCCCTAGTCAACTATGGTCAAACCCTAAAGCACAGACTCCTAGAAAACCCTGTAAAATTTTCTAAGTGTTAGGCGCATGAGCCCTGTTTGGATGTTTTACCACTATGCAGGGGCATCCGCCAACACTTAATCATTTTATCACTTAGTCGCATGAACTATTCAGGCGCATGGGTACTATTTGTGCATATGAACACTTATACGCATGAGTATTTCAGACGCATGGACACTTAGGCGCATGAGCCACTTGGGCGCATGGGCACTATTGGGGCGCATGGCCCTACACTTGGTCGTCCGGTTAACATTTGTAGGCGCATGGGCCACTGTTCAGGCGCATAGGCTGTGCTTAAACATTTCTAAGGTAATCTTAGGCGCATGGGCTGTACTTAAACATTTCTAAGGTAATCTTAGGCGCATGGGCTAAGCTTAACATGTTTTCTAAGGCATTTTCAGACGTATGAACCTTCTGTGTAACTTGTTCTTATCATGTTTTCATACCCATTCATCAAACCCATGTGTTCTAAGCTTAACATGACTATTCTAAGCATGATCAACCTATGAGCATTCAAGAATTTAACATTTAACAAGCACAATACATACGGATAACATACATAAATTTGCAAAAACATTTTAATACATTTTCAGCCCCAAAGATTGTTTTAAAACAAGTATGAACGGGGTCTAGAACTCACCTGGTGTAACTTGGGTGTTCCTCCTTTCTAACCCGCTTGCAAATGAGTTCAAACACCTAAAAACATCACCAACACACACACACCCAAGCACATACACAAACACATAAGCACATAAGCATATAACCAGGATAAAACCCATCATAAACACATAAAAACCAAGAATTCTTATCTGGAATTCGATTTCTTCTTCTTCTTCTACAAGCCGAGAGTTTCTGCTCTCCTCTTGTCTTTCTCTCTCTAAAGCCGAAGAAGATGTTGATGTGAAGTGAGGGTGAGCGGCCATGCCCACCTTTACACCAACTTTTCAAATATTTTTGTCCTTTTTAAACGTTTAGTCCCTCCACTTGGACTGAATTGCCTTTCTTTCTTTTATTCTTTATTTCTTGTTTATTAAAAATAACCAGGTGTTACAAGTCCACCCCCCTTATATAGGTTTCGTCTCAAAAACCTGTTATTCCTCAAACAAACGAGGATAATGCTTCCTCATCTCTTCCTCAGTCTCCCATGTAGACTCAGATCCCTTCCTGTGCTTCCACTGTACACGCCCAAGAGGAACCACTTTATTTCTCACCCTCTTCTCTTTATGATCGATGATCGCCACCGGTTGCTCCACATAATTGAGCCTTTCATCAACTTCAATGTCCTCTAGTGGAACAATCATGTCTTCATCGGCTAAGTACTTTCTCAAATGAGATACATGGAATGTCGGGTGAATTCCACTTAACTCATCTGGCAACTCCAATCTATAGGCCACCTTTCCTACTCGAGCAATGATTCGGAAAGGGTCTATATACCTTGGGCTCAACTTGCCCCGCTTCCTGAATCTGATAATACCCCTCCAAGGTGAGACCTTCAACATAACCCGGTCAACCACCTCGAACTTAATTGGTCTACGCCGTTTATCGGCATACGACTTCTGTCTATCTTTGCCTGCCTTCATTAAGGCTTTGATCCTCTTGAGCTTCTCAGTCGTAGCCTCAATTACCTCGATGCTTCCCAACTTTTTCTGACCAATGTCACCCCAACAAACGGGTGTTCTGCACCTCCTACCGTATAGCATCTCATATGGTGGCATACCAATGCTGGCATGATAGTTCTTGTTGTATGAGAATTCGGCTAACGGTAAGTGATCGTCCCAACTTCCACCAAAATCGATTACACATGCCCAAAGCATGTCCTCCAACGTCTGGATGGTCCTCTCAGACTGTCCATCAGTTTGGGGATGATAAGCCGTGCTAATATGTAACCTCGTCCCCATAGCATCATGGAATTTCTTCAGAATTTAGATGTAAACCGGGTGTCACGATCAGAAACAATGGACACCGGCACACCATGACGAGTTACAATCTTCTTGATGAATAGGTCAGCCAACCTCTTGGATGAATATGTTTCGCAGATCGTTAAGAAGTGAGCACTCTTCATCAAACAGTCAACGATCACCCGTATGGCATCATACCCCTTCAGAGTACGTGGTAGCTTTGTAATGAAATCCATGGTGATGTGCTCCCACTTCCATTCCGGTATATCCAATGGTTGGATCTTCCCATACGGCTTCTGGTGTTCCGCCTTCACCTGTAGGCAAATAAGGCACTTACTCACGTACTCCACCACATCACGCTTCATACCCGGCCACCAAGAATCTTTCTTCATCTCTTGGTACATCTTTGTGGCACCAGGGTGAATGGAGTATCGAGTCTTGTGAGCTTCATCCATAATCCTCACATGTAGATCCCCAAAACAAGAAATCCACACCCGTCCAAATCGAGTTTTAACACCAAGTGTGTTTTCACTCAATTCCCCAACCAAACCTCTCATCCTTTCAGAGTTTAGATGATCTTCTTTTAATGCCTCATCCTGAGACTCCTTGACTTGCTTCATTACTTCAGAGGTCATGATTAGTTGTATGCTTTTAACCGAATTGGCTCGGGCCTCTCCTTCAAGGGTAAGAGCATCGTCCACCACGTTGGCTTTGCCCGGATGGTAATGAATCTCGAAATCATAATCCTTTATAAGCTCCAACCATCGCCTATGCCTCATGTTCAGATCTTTTTGCTCAAAGAAGTACTTCAAGCTCTTGCGGTCCGTGAAAATGGTGCACTTCGTCCCTTACAGATAGTGCCTCCAAATCTTTAGTGCAAAGACCACGGCTGCTAGCTCCAGGTCATGAGTAGGGTAGTTAACCTCATGAACTTTCAACTATCGGGATGCATAGGCTATAACCTTCCCTCTTTGCATTAATACACACCCCAACCCCGAGTAAGAAGCATCAGAATATACCACCAAATCCCCGCTTCCTTCAGATAATGACAAGACAGGAGCTTGAGTCAACCTTACCTTTAACACCTCGAACGCCGGTTCTTAAGCTTGACCCCATATAAACTTTACATCCTTTCGGGTCAACTTGGTCAGGGGAGAAGCAATCTTGGAAAAGTCCTGAATGAATCTTCGATAATACCCTGCCAGATATAATCGGGATACCCCAACTATGTGCGCGATGGAAAACGGGTGATGGGCCATCTGTATCCCTCGAAAGGGTCAACTGTATCCCCCGAAAGGGTTCTGTGTACTGTGTACAAGGCCGACCCAATCACCCAGGGTACGGTACATGGGTCCTGCCAATCTCAATTGATTGGCCCTATGTGCACAATAGGGTAGCTAACCCGCAGCACAGTTGAGCAACGACAACACGGTCGTGTCCCTCCTATGAGCTTGCAAGACTTGTTAACATTTTCATTAATTTTCCTCTTCTTTCTTTATTGCTCTTTCACTTTATTATTACTAGATAGTTTACGTTACTATAATAACATGCCACGTAAAGTCACATACTATAAGTATAATAGTAATATAATAATAAGTAATAAGGAACATCATATGTAATCATAACATGCATGGAACATCATCATTACTAAGCCCTAGTCAACTATGGTCAAACCCTAAAGCACAGACTCCTAGAAAACCCTGTAAAATTTTCTAAGTGTTAGGCGCATGAGCCCTGTTTGGATGTTTTACCACTATGCAGGGGCATCCGCCAACACTTAATCATTTTATCACTTAGTCGCATGAACTATTCAGGCGCATGGGTACTATTTGTGCATATGAACACTTATACGCATGAGTATTTCAGACGCATGGACACTTAGGCGCATGAGCCACTTGGGCGCATGGGCACTATTGGGGCGCATGGCCCTACACTTGGTCGTCCGGTTAACATTTCTAGGCGCATGGGCCACTGTTCAGGCGCATGGGATGTACATAAACATTTCTAAGGTAATCTTAGGCGCATGGGCTACTCTTTAGGCGCATGGGTACTGTTTAGGCGCATGGACTGCACTAAAGTCTTTCTAAGGAATTTTCAGATGTATGAACCTTCTGTGTAACTTGTTCTTAGCATGTTTTCATACCCATTCATCAAACCTATCTGTTCTAAGCTTAACATGACTATCTAAGCATGATCAACCTATGAACATTCAAGAATTTAACATTTAACAAGCACCATACATACGGGAACATACATAAACTTGCAAAAACATTTTAATACATTTTCAGCCCCAAAGATTGTTTTAAAACAAGTAAGAACCGGGGTCTAGAACTCATCTGGTGCAACTTGGGTGTTCCTCCTTTCTAACCCGCTTGCAAATGAGTTCATGTTGATACATGTATGTCCCTAGATCATGATAAGAATGTAATAGATCTTGTTTGTCTGATTCTGATGTAATGCTTGGAATGATTAATGAAATGATATTGGTTGTTGTTCTTATAATGTTTAATATTTCATTAATGAGTCAATGTTGAATTGGTTAATTAGGTTTGTGGTTGTTTGAATTGTTACCCATAATGTTATATTAATTAATGCATTCAAACTTAACAAAATGAAGTTCTCATGTGAATGGCCCATGCGAATGGACCATACGCATGAATAACTTCATACGAATGACTCAGTCGCACGACTGAACCAGGAGACTGGATCAGTCGTATGATTGTAACATAAGATTGGCTCAGTCGGACGACTAAACACTCAGTCGTGCGGATGAATCAACCGCATGGTTCAATCGCACGACTGAACCATACTAATGGTTCAGTCGCACGAATGAACAATACTAACCTATAAATACAACCCAATTCATGGAAAAACGAGAGCATTGATTCTATTTCGACTCCAGATGTACCCTAGCCGTCCAGAAGCCTCCAAGTTGATACTCCAAGTTCATAGAATGTTGTAGATCGATTCCTAATCGATTCTTAATGTTTGATTCAATACTTTATTGATTCTACGTGCGTTGTCACTTATTGGATCACCAATCAAATAAGATTCCGCACTATTTGTTTGGTTTACACGTTAATCATTTGGTATTTCATTTAAATACCAGGTCCTAACAATGGTATCAGAGCTTTGGCTCTTGATTACGTGTGATTCAATCAAGATTGATAAAAAGTTTGTGTTTTTACACTAAAAAAATGCAATCTTTTGTGTCAAAAGTTGTCTTGGACGTTCCCTGCTTATCAAGTTTCGGTTTCTATGGCCTTAGGCGATTAGGGTTTGCGAAATTTCGAATTTTTACGGCTAAAACACGTTTAACCTAGACTTCATTCGAGTGAGCCATTCGCACCACTGGACTTCATTCGCATACACGAGACGCACGATTGGAGTGAGTCGCATCTCCATTCGTACGACTGAACCATCTGTTCGCAGTGTTCATATGCATCAGCTTCATTCACACGACTGAACCAATCGCTTAGTTCAGTCGCACGATTGAACCAATCGCATAGTTCATTCGCCTGGATAGCCCATTCGCATCACCCAGTCGCACCAATTTGACAGTTTGTTTATACACTTATAAGTTAATCATGATGGAAGATCAGATGTCAACTGTCGGCAAGGACTCAAGGATCCAGAACCTACTGTTGCTTGAGAGGGAGGTGGGGAATCATAATAAACCACCAAAACTCTTAACGTTAGATGTGTTTCCGCACTGGAAACAACGTTTTAAGATCTACCTCAATGGAGTGGATCCAAATTTGTGGGAAGCTATCGAGATTGGGTATAGTATGCCGGTTGGAGCAGATGAGGTAAAGCTTACTTTGGGAGGGATGACTGATGCTCAGAAAGTTAAGTATAATGCATAGAAGAGAGTTTATGCATTGATTACACAGTCTATTCCTAAAGATATTTTCCACCAGTACTCGGAGAATAAGTAGGCCAAGAAATTGTGGGATGAGCGGGAAAAGAGATGCGACGGGAATGCTTCGCTGAAGGCAATTAAATCTAAGGAACTGAAGAAAGAATTTGACAACTTCTCATCGATGGGAAACGAGAGTTTGGACGATGTTATTGATGGATTCTACCATCTGATGAGTGAAATGCATACACATGGTGTTGCTACTACCATGGAAGAAAAGGTGTCAAATTTCGCAGACGGATTGCCGAAAAAGTGGGCTTCTTTTGTGTCAAATCTGAGACATAATGGATTGCTATCAAAGTTGGACATCAATGATTTCATACTAAAGTTGCGAGAAGAAGCACTATGGATGAAGTATCGAGCTCAAAAGTCTTCGTACACTCAGAATCCAGCTTTGTACAATGCCACTTCTCAAGTTAAGACATCTGGAGCATCTCTTCAGACTGATTTTTATGTCAAGCTCATCTGGTCCTTCACAAGTCTCTCCTTCAGGATCAGAAACGTTAGGGTCTTCTAGTACCCAATATATCGGATCCGAAGCAAATGCTACCAGACTGAAGACTGAGAATCTTGGAAACGTGACAGTAGAAGTAGCTCGAGAGCACATGGATATTTTGGCAGCAGTCGTTCATTCTAATGATGGACTTGTTGCTGGGAAGATTGGAAACTGCCATCTGGCAGATGAGGACTACGAGCAGGTGGATGAAATGGAACTGGAGAGAATGGATATTATGTGGGCCTTAGCAAGTGCTGTCCGGAGAGCAAAGAAGTTCGTGAAGAAGACCGGACAAAACTTGGTTGCTACTAAGGACACTACTTTTGGTTTCGACAAGAGCAAGGTGACCTGCTTCAACTGTGGAGAAAAGGGGCACTTCAAGAGAGAATGTGTGAAGCAAAAGAAGACTGGGAACGGGAACCCATTCTCGTCCTTCACTCGTCAAGACAAGCAAGCTAGCAGTTCTACTTCATCAAGCAAGAATCCAAAGCCTTGACTGCTTATGATGATGAAGGATAGGACTGGAGCTTTCGGTTTGTCTCTCCAGAGGAATCTTATATTGCCAGTGTAGAAGATTTAGATGATGATTCCGCGAGTGAGGGAGATACTGCAGTTGAGATAGCGATGTCAAATATTGAAGAGACAACTGCAACTGAGGTCAGCTACAAGCCTGAAGAAGGGATTTCAACAGCAAGGACAGAATCACCAAAACCAGAGACATCTGATGCTACGTTGATGGCTAACTCTTCTGAATCTCCTCAGGTAAGTACCACTGACCAACTGTTTAAAAATTATGCTTGTTCTGATTGTGATACTTTTAGAAATAGCATAGATGAGAAATTTTCTAGTTATTAGATCATAATGATAACTTAGTAAAGGATTTGCAACTGTGCATTGAGGCCAATAGAGTTTTAAAACAAAATGAGCATAGTTACAAAGGAAAGATAGACCTTTTGACAAACAAATTAGGGAAACTGAAGTACTTGCATTTAACCAAGCTAATGACATTAGGTACTATCTTAACTCCCTAGAAGACACTAAGAAACAAAAAGCAGTCTTAGAAGTAGAAGTTAACTCTTTAAAGCAAAAACTGCACAGTTGGACAAGTTCATCTCATATTGTCGGACATTTAGTGAGAGAGCGTAACAACGGGGAGGGATTGGGTTATAAAGTGGTTCCACCACCACCTGAGACCTTGATGAACACTAAGAGTAGACCATTAAATAACAACCCCATCTAGGATGATGTGGTGTCTACTCCTCTTGTTAGTGATCCACTCATGTTCATCAATTGAATCTGGAACAAAACAAAAGAAGCCACTTCAAAGGCAAAGGGTAAAATGCCTTGTGTTAATCTGGAAAAAGAATTTGAAAAGGTTAATATAACATCCTAGTCAAACAAAGTCAAATCTGAATCTAAAAGACTGCTAATGTCAATCTTTCACAAGCTTCATGTCAAAAACCAGTTAACCAAAAGAAAAAAGATGTTAAAAATGTTAAAACAATTGATTTTGTTAAACAGAAGAAAACATCAAAAGAAATAGAGTCAAAACCCAAACTAAGTGATGTTACTAGGGTGTCACACACATCTCCACAAAGAAAGTTTAATCATAAAGTTGATAGCAGGTCGTGCTACAACTATAGAGAATGTGGACACATTGCTTCCTTTTGTCCTTACTATCAGACACCTAGGAAGAAGATTGAACTTCAGGATTCAAAACCTAGGTGTTCTAAGAGGAGGTCTTTAACTCCACCTAGAAGAACTAGTGAACCTAACGTTCAACCCATTAGCCAGTCGACTGTTTATCACAAACAGGCATTGCATAAATCTGGCTTATGGAAAGAGAAGTCATCCTCTATGTTTGATAATGATGACAAGAAGGAACCTGAGCTACCCTCACCCTCTAAGGGTCAATGGGTTGAATTGATGATGTGTGATGCCTCTGGGAAACCCAAGCCAGTAAAGGCTTGGGTTCCTAACCTAAACTAATGTTTTACATTGAATGTGCAGGGTGTTCGCTACAGTGCTGAAACCAACACGTGGATTGTCAACAGCGGAGCATCCAGGCACATGACAGGAAACAGGGCTCTTTTATCAAACATCAAGCAAATAAAAGGAGGGCATGTTTCGTTTGCTGGAAACAAGGGAGGCTATATCACAGCTCAGTGGGAAGTTGGAAATCAGAAAGTTAAGTTTGATAAGGTGAACTATGTTCAACAACTTCAAAACAACTTACTTTCTGTTCCCAAATCTGTGATAAAGGTTTTAAAGTCATATTCGACAACAAGAAGTGTTACGTCCTAAAGAAAGACTACGTGATTCCGGAGGACCAAATTCTGATGACAGCTTCAAGATATGAAGACCTTTATGTTTTGGATCTCTCAACAGCTTCTACAATGGATCATGAAGTTCAGTGCTTTTTATCAAAAGCCACTGAGAAGGACTCCATCTCCTGGCATAGGAGAATGGGACATATCAATCAACGGAAGATGAATCACTTGATACAGAAGGATCTTGTGAGAGGAGTTAATGTCAAGAATTCCAACTTCCTGATTTTTGTGTAGCTTGCAAGAAAGGCAAACGGACAAAGAAGTCTCATAAGGAAAAGAAAGTTCATTCTATCGAGCTTCCTCTTGAACTTCTTCACATGGATCTGTTTGGTCCAGTCAGTACAAAGAGCATTGCAGGCGACTTGTACTGTTTTGTGGTTACCGATGACTACACAAGATTCTCTTGGGTAATGTTTCTGAAGTCCAAATCAGAAACATTTGAGTCATTCAAGGAGTTAGTAACCACACTGGAATCTCTTACAAGCTGAAGGTGAGACAAGTACACTCAGACAATGGGTTTACAAGCTGAAGGTGAGACAAGTACACTCAGACAATGGGACTGAATTCAAGAATAGTGGATGGAGGATTACTGCAAGGAAAAGGGAATTGTGCATCAATTCACTTCTGCCTACACGCCTCAGATGAATGGTGTTGCTGAGAGAAAGAACATAAGCTTGATAGAGACAGCACAGACAATGCTAGCAGACTCAAAACTGCCTATCCAATTCTGGAATGAGGCAGTGGCTAATGCATGTTATACACTGAATCGAGTTCTGATAGTCAAGGGCCACGGAAAGACATGTTACGAGCTACTACAACGACGTAAACCGAATCTGGAGTATCTCGAACCATTTGGCACGCCGTGTACACTTCTAAAGAAGACTCAAGAAGGTAAATTCAGCGAGAAGGCTCATGAAGGAATCTTCCTAGGATACAACATACCGAACAAGAGAGTTTACAACAACTCAACGGGTCTAGTAGAAGTGTGGTGTAATGTTGATTTTCAGAGATATACCACACCACCTACTGGCAAAGGACCTACCTACTTTTTCGACTATGATGGATTCTTTAAGTCCTTCAACATCCCTATCTCTCCTTTTGTTGATGAGTTAGCTACTCGAATGATGTATGATATCTTGAATACACCATCTCTTGATTCAACATCATCGAGTTCACAGGGAGAATCATCTACTCAATCAGGGGGAGTAGTCGACGACAGTGACTCCTCTCTGAAGATGAAGCTGAAGAAGATGACTAGAACAGTCAGAAGGAATAGGTTCCAGTTCCTAAAAGTCCACAAGCATCTAACGGTGATGCACCTTCGACTTCGGAACCTCAAACTCCTTCTACCTCAGATGCAGAACCAAATGTTCATAATCTTGGCTCTAAGGTAGCTGTTCCTACTACTCCAGGATCATGTCTAAACGTCTATCATTCCTAATGTCATTGGGGATGTCAGATCAGGAGTACAAACCGAAATCAGCTGTACTCAGCTGATTATGCCTCTGTTATGGAAAAGGGATACATTCATGATGGTGCTTATCGGGGTTTTGTCTCGCAGTTTGAGCCAAAATACGTCAGTGATGCACTAAATGATGAGGCATGGGTGAGTGCCTTGCAAGAAGAACTTCTTCAGTTCAAGAAGTTAGGAGTATGGACTCTGGTAGATAGACCTAAAGGCGCTAAGATCATTGGCACCAAATGGGTCTTGAAATGCAAGAAGGATGCCCAAGGGGTCGTCATCAGGAACAAGGCTTGACTGGTTGTTCAGGGATTTCGCCAAGTCGAGGGGATTGACTACAATGAAGTGTTTGCACCCGTGGCAAGGATGGAAGCCATACGTATCTTCCTTGCCTATGCATCCTATATGAAGATTAAAGTCTATCAATTAGATGTGAAGAGTGCATCCTTCATGGGGAAATTCGAGAGACAGTGTATGTCAGTCAACCCGAGGGATTTGAAGATCCTTATCATTGGGACAAAGTTTACAATCTCGATAAGGCCTTATACGGGCTTCATCAAGCTCCAAGGGCCTGGTATGAGAAACTCTCAACTCATCTTGTGAAACACGGCTTTCGCAAGGGAGTCATTGACTGCACACTGTTCATCAAAGAAAAAGATGGAGACCTACTGCTAGTACAAATCTATGTCGATGACATAATCTTCGGTTCAAAGAACATTATGCAAAGAGTTTGAAGCAGTTATGAAGAAAGAGTTTGAGATGAGTGCTATGGGGGAGATGAAATTCTTTCTCGGGTTACAGGTGGATGAGACACCAAATGGGATCTTTCTACATCAGACCAAGTATGTGGGAGACATTCTCAGTGGGTTTGACATGGAGAATGCTTCTGCTGCTGGGACTCCACTTGCTACAAATCATGATATACCACCTGACGAAAATGGAGATCTGGTAGATGCTACAATGTACCGAGGAATGATTGGATCCCTTATGTATCTCACTGCCTCAAGACCTGATATCATGTATGCTACATGTTTATGTTCTAGATATAAGGCTAAGCCTAAGGTTAACCATCTGATCAGGGTCAAAAGGATATTTCATTATCTGAAGGGTACACCCACACTTGGGTTGTGGTATCCTCATGATGATGACTTTGAGCTCACGGCGTATAGTGACTCGGATTACCCGGGCTGGAAGATGAACTACAAGTCTACATCAGCAGGGTGTCAATTCTTTGGGAGGAGATTAGTTACCTAGCAGTGTAAGAAGCAGACCTCGGTTGCATTATCAACCTGTGAAGCCGAATACGTTGCTGCTGCAAGTTGTTGTTCACAAATCATCTGGATTCAACAGCAAATGCGGGATTACGGTTTAAAGTTTTCTTCTACTCCTATCTTTGTTGATAACTCTGCTGCAATTGCAGTAACTAAAAATCTTGTACAACATCCAAAGACCAAACACATCGATATTAAATACCATTTCATAAGAGACTGTTTTGAAAAGAACTTAATCGATGTGGTAAAAATTAATACTGACTTTCAACGTGCTGACCACTATACAAAAGCCTTTGATAAACCATGTTTTCTATATCTGTTAGTGGTCAACGGCGTTAAAAAGAAAAGTGATGTTATTCCTGATGATGATCATGTGTAGTCCGATGCATTGTAGTTATATTTTTTTTATTTTTCCTTATTTATTTTATTCTGTTTAAATTAAATTCATGTTATTACTGTCTGTTAAAATCCTAAAATAATTAAATCCAATATGATTTTAGAATTTTAGGGGGAGAGTAGGTCAGCTGGTAATATTAAAAAAACGAGGGAGAAGGAGTGGATAGCTGATATAAGGTAGATCGTATCTGTGATACCGATTCAAACCTTTTGGAAAATGATAGTACACAGGAACAAATCAAAAGGGACTTTCAAATTTTAATTTAGAAAAGATGCAAAATTCAAAGTATAAGTCTGTGTAGTCTAAGCAATATAAAAGGGAAGATGATAGAAAAACTGGTAACTACTAAGGTAACACAAAGAAAGTAGACCTAGAGGTTGCTAGACCACAAATGATATGTCGGTAGATTCAACACAATAGTTGATTAGACCTGACTGGTGATCTCAAGATCAAACTAAGTTGTTCAACTGACTATGGGCTGCCATCTTATCACTGGTAACACAATCAACAATATTCCAATAAGGGGTAATGAGCATGTAAACGCCACAAATGTGTGCGGATGACCATAAATAGAGCAAAGCACGAAAAAAATGAAAGACAAATGCTATCAAGCTAATGACATATGTTGTTGGTGCATTCTGTGCAAAAGAAAATTTAGCTGCTCTAACAAGAAGATAGGTTGTGTGCCTCTCTGTTGTGCGATGGCACTGACCTGAGGATAAGCATAACCTAGATATTCTAGAATTCATTGTCGTTTGCCGCCTCTCTGTTGTGCGATAGCACTGACCTGAGGATTGGCTTTTCTTTGAAAGCTCTAAGAATAGTCTCTTCTAGTAAAAATACCCGTAGACCGCTCAAAAGCTCCTGAGGAATGTTGATTACCATATAAGTGTGGGATCCAAAAATGTTAGTTGAAATCATTAAACCTAAAACTATCACCAGCTTGTGTCTAAAGCCTGTGTTTGGATTTAAGAGGACAAATATACTGACAATCATTGTGGCTGCAATTGTTGAAAGTTCAAATCAATGTGGGAATCTAATAGTACCAGTGTGATTTTCTAAATTTGCTAACGACTCTGGATGAAAACCAAGAATTGAGCATCAAAGGTTTTGATAACAAGTCCCAAATGATTTGACTTGCCTGTATGATTCCAAAATTGAATTGGTCCAGGTGTGGTCAAACTAAATTGAAGCTGCCTATTCAGGAACCAAATCTAGTAGATGTCTATCTTTGGATTTATCTCTCACAAAAACTCAAAAACAAGTTTTATTTTTGTATTTAGTTTAAGTTTCTAGTTAGTTAGTCATGAAAATTAGTATGGGATTAACTCACCTAAAAGGGTCATGTCTGTGATGGCCACATGTGTTTTCAAAGTTTAAAAGGGTCACGTCTGAGGTGACTAAATTGTTTTAAAGGATCACATCTGAGGTGATAAAAAGTTTTCAACTTAAATTGATCACGTCTGAGATGATCAAATGCTCATAATGTTAATTTCAACAGGTAAAAAGGGTTTAAGTGCTAAATGTTCATAAGTGTAACCCATTCGCACGACTGGATCATAAGTATGGACCAACCATGTGAATGGATCCCATTCGCATAACTGGACATGAGATTGCGCCATTCACCCGAATGGCTTATCAGAATGATCCATTCAATCGAATGAAAGGTGCGAATGAGTCAGTCGACCGACTGAGACTCGGTCGACCGACTGAGACTCAGTCGGTTAACTGAAGGTGCGAATGAAAGGGCATGAATGAGTCAGTCAACCGACTGAGACTCAGTCGGCCAACTGAATGCGACTGACTGGGCCAATCGCACGACTGAGCCACAGTCGCCCAAATGAACTGAGCGAATGAGGCCAGTCAGCCGATTGAACTCAGCTTCAGTATTTAAAGGGCCATAGTCGATCATATTCCACTCATCACCCTCAATCGCTCCTAAATCGCACCACCGTTACTCTGCCGAAATTCCTCTAGACCTTGTTTTTACATCTTTATTGATCTTCTGACGTGGGTTGACGGTTATACAGGTATATTGCAGTGAAATCTTACTGAAATCGGAAGACATTGAACCCTAAATTTGAGATATTCGAATGAAACAAGAACCAGACTGTAAATGACCTAATAACCAACATAAACTAAGCAAAATATTAAAATTCAGTTTAATAGGTTATTAGTGATAAGATGGCGAGTCTAGTGGACCATTAAACCATGTTAAATTACTTGATTTGGTCAAGATTCGAACCACATGCGACTGAACAGTGGGACAAGCGACTGGTCGACCGGATGAACTCCAATCGCCCGATTGAATCTTGCGATTGGGTCACTCGGCTGAATGCACCATGCGAATGAACTCGGTCGGCCGACTGAACCAATCGCAGACTCAGCCAACAGATTGAACTAAGTCGTATGTCTCATTCATCCGAATGAGCTCAGTCGCATGAAAGGACAACCCACTGACTTCAGTTGCATGATTCATTCGCACGGATGAATCAGATTGAATTTAAACTATACACCTTGAACTGAATTTTGAATGTATGACTTACTAATGGTTTTGTGTCTTGTGTTTCAGGTCAATGGCTGATAGATGGTCCATCAATCCAAAGCACACTATATGTGCTCATTTGGACCATACAACTCGGAATGGGGCCGAGTTTACAGAGATCATTGTTTTCCTTCGACGTTCTCGGATACATAAAGCCATATCCACACCGTGTACTCCATACAGGTTGTTACATCAGGCTTTCTGAGAAAATGCCTCTGTAGATCGTTCACGTGAGCCTTACAGCATACAAAGCTCCATTCATGGTCATGTTATTGAGATTACAGTAGCTGACATCCAGAGAGTACTTGATTTTGGGGACGATACTGATCACCCCACCAGACTACATCCATTTACAGTCAGAGGTTGCTTTCTCAGGATTAAGTACGCTAGGGACATCAACTCAAGTGTGCTCAACAAGAGCAACCTGTGTCCCCAGTATAAGTACTTGGTGCATGTGATCCTGAAGTGTATTGCTTCTCGGAGGGGTGGGTTTGATGACCTGTCAAACCGATTTAGAATGCCTATGTGGCACTGGTGCTGAACCACCCCTTCAGCTTCTCGAGCATGATCTTCTCGTATCTGGTGGAGAATCTGGAAGCCAAGGTGAAGGAGGGTTTTTGTATGTACCCCAGATTTTTGCAGCTGATCTTCAATGAGAAGCTGCCATCACTTCCCTAGGAGAGCCAAGATGTTGTGGCCTTAGAGATTATGGATGACACGACCTTGGGTCGTATGAGAGTGTATTGGGGTAAGCAGGTAAAGCCCCAGGTGAAGAGGTTGATCGGCCATCTGGCAAATGAGAGGTATGTGGCGCCTAGTAGACGCAAGTGGCATCATGATGACAGCGATTCAGACGATGAGAGGCTATTGCTCCCAGAGCATGATTCAGATGATGATGACAGTGGGGATGCTGGAGATGACATGCCTATTCCACTGAGGGGCACAGCTTCAGATGTTATACCTCCAGTATGTGCCCCAACAGGCGACATAGCTGAGTCAGCGGGTTTCCACCAGGACTTCATACCTGGTGAGGAGGAAGAAGAGTCAGATGAGGAGTCCTTGACTAGACTGTGGGAAGCAAGGTTGTTCCCACAGAGTATGGACTCCGGGCGGTTGGTGAACGCCCCAGGGATTCGGGAGAGACTACTGCAGATCCTAGCTGGGCCCCTAAGTCATCTAGCCGTGTTCTAGGGGGAGCATCCACCTCGACTGGATCGAGGAAGAAAAGGATGGCTCATCCCCACGGCTAGAAGAAGAAGAGAGAAGACTCACCTTCGTCACCACCACAACCACTACATCTACCACCACCACTACCACTTCTACAGCCACACCATCCACCACCACAACCACCACAGCTACCACTACCACCACCACACCTCCCACCACTGTACATATGCCAACCACCACCATATCTTTCACTCCTACATAACCTCCACTATCTCACAGACCCAACCCCATCTGCACCACAACCACCACTAGCCACCAAGCAGGACCCTCATCCCATCCCGCACATATATATGGATCTCCTCTACCTCCATTTGGGGTAGAGGAACAACTTTCTGCGCTGAACCGGATGGTGATGCAGTTATTAGCTGCTGATGAGGAGAAGACGGCGCAGATCCGTCATCTGACAGATCTTACTACAGTGCAGTCTTAGCAGATCTCGGAGCAGGCTCGGTTGATAGATGAGCAGGCCCAACAAATGGCTGCTCAGAGCCACGAGATCGCCCAACTCCAAGAGCACAGTGTCACATCTACTAAGAAGATTGAGAAGTTGGAGGAGGCTAAGAAGACCATCATGCTAAAGCTTAAGGGATCTAAGACGAGCCACTAAAGATTAAAGAGGGAGACGAAGATGATGAGGATGATGATGATGAGACTGAGGATGATTAGGGGATTGAGGATGAGAGGACAGAGGAGAGGAATGAGGATGATGATGATGAAGGAGGAGATGCAGCTGCATCTGCCTCAGCTCAGTGTCAAGATAGAAGATCAAAAAGAAATCAAGACCAACGAGCTTCCTCTTCTGCCTCACCTACTGTTGATGCAGCGATTCAAGATAAAAGTAATGATTAGATGATCATGTATTTGATAGCTTTTGTACTTGAATCATGTATTAAACTTATGTATTTGATGTTTATATTAAGATTAATGTAATTCTGTCTTGATTATTAACTAATTTTTGCTGTGTTGAATGTTTTAAATCAAGCAGATCCTGATTTCCAAAGAGATGAATACGATATTGCTCCCCTCCAACAGGTCAAGACTCAACTGATGTTGATTCTTGATCTGCAGGGTATTGTCAGGAGATCGGTTATGTATACTCCTGAGGAAGGAGAAATCATTCATAACCTTACTGACGATCAATTAGCTGAGATCTTCAAGTTAAATCCCGATGAGATTATGAAGGATGCTCCAACGTGCGACTCAACAAGTGACGAAGAGCTCAACGACGTTGATGAAATAGAGATAGAAGATTCCACTATAGAGCACTACCCTCAGTACGCTGACAATGAGGGAAATGTGGTCCCCAATCTGGGTGAATCCCTTGTCAGTGATACGTTTGAGGTGTTAGACAAAATGGAGCAGGAGTCAGAGAAGACAGAGGGAATGGCACAAGCCTCAAATGATGATGTTGATATCCGAAAGGCTGAGTGGGCTGCCTGTTTTGAAGAAGTTAGAGCCCAACGCAATGCACCTAAAAACGACGCCTACACCAAACTCTACAGAGTCAAGAAGCATCATAATGTGTCAAGCAGGATCATAGCATGGCATATTTTGAGGACCTTAACGTCTATGCAGTTAAGAGGGAGAAGGGCATAGAGTACTTTAGATTTCCACATGATCTAAAGACTCTACCAGGTTTTGAGCTCAACCAGCTGGCCAAACTGAAGCTATTGTATGCTGACCCGAGAAAGATGTCAGGCTGGTTTGAGGCTGCCCTAAGGAAGGAGTACCACACCAGGTGGGTTAACTTCAGACCCCAACAGCCTACAAGGTACATCAGAAGGTCTGAAGTTGATGCCATTACTGGAAAGCCAAATATAGTGTTGAAGTGGAGTCCTCCGTGCATGATGTCAGAATCCCACTCAGGGAAATGCCACAGGACTTCACTCCATACTTTAAGTGGTGGTACTATGATTGGAGGACAGGAGAAGCGGTCATAGTCCTAAACAAAGAGGCCAAATGGATACTATCTGGGCATTTGACCCAATGTGGCTTTCGAACTTGTCAGCTAGTGATGGCCATTGTTCTATGATACGCAGGATATAGTACAAGCCCTCTAGTTCCAGAATGTCATAAGACTCTGTTTTGCATTTGAGATTCATGCAGGAGTCACAAAAGAGGATAAGTACAAGAAGTATGAGGAGGTAATAAAGAAAACAAGATATTAGAGAGATCTAGGTCCAAGGGGGAGTTTGTTGATACATGTATGTCCCTAGATCATGATATGAATGTAATAGATCTTGTTTGTCTGATTCTGACATAATGCTTGGAATGATTAATGAAATGATATTGGTTGTTTTTATTTATAATGTCTAATATTTCATTAATGAGTCAATGTTGAATTGGTTAGTTAGGTTTGTGGTTGTTTGAGTTGTTACACATAATGTTAAATTAATTAATACATTCAAACTTAACAAAATGAAGTTCTCATGCGAATGGCCCATGCGAATGGACCATACGCATGAATAACTTCATACGAATGACTCAGTCGCACGACTGAACCAGGAGACTGGATCAGTCGTATGATTGTAACATAAGATTGGCTCAGTCGCACGACTGAACACTCAATCGTGCGGATGAATCAACCGCATGGTTCAATCGCACGACTGAACCATACTAATGGTTCAGTCACACGAAGGAACAATACTAACCTATAAATACAACCCAATTCATGGAAAAACGAGAGCATTGATTCTATTTCGAATCCAGACGTACCCTAGCCGTCCAGAAGCCTCCAAGTTGATACTCCAAGTTCATAGAATGCTATAGATGGATTCCTAATCGATTCTTAACATTTGATTCAATACTTTATTGATTCTATGTGCGTTCTCACTGATTGGATCGCTAATCAAATAGGATTCCGCACTATTTGGTTTGGTTTACATGTTAATCATTCGGTATTACGTTCAAATATCAGGTCCTAACAGTTCAAACACCTAAAACATCACCAACACACACACACCCGAGCACATACACAAACACATAAGCACATAAGCATATAACCGGGATAAAACCCACATAAACACATAAAAACCGCAAATTCTTACCTGGAATTCGATTTCTTCTTCTTCTTCTTCTACAAGCCGAGAGTATCTGCTCTCCTCTTGTCTTTCTCTCTCTAAAGCCGAAGAAGATGTTGATGTGAAGTGAGGGTGGGCGGCCATGCCCACCTTTACACCAACTTTTCAAAGATTTTTGTCCTTTTTACACTTTTAGTCCCTCCACTTGGACTGAATTGCCTTTCTTTCCTTTATTCTTTATTTCTTGTCTTTTAAAAATAACCGGTGTTACACTAAGCCTTGTTGGTCCTAGGCTTCTCAAAGTGAGCTGAAGATAATTTAATAGTAATTAATCCTATATGAAAGCTCTTAGGATCATTTGTTATAATAAATGAAGAACTTTCAAACATATGGCCTTCTTTCATCTTCCACACAATCTTTGGAGGACTAGACTTGGCCTTCAATACTTCAGATGTTTCTGTAACTTTAGAAGTTTTGGAGACTGCACCTTCAAAAGTTTTTTGCATCCACTGTAGCAGACTTTAGTACTTTGGAAGCATTCTTTTCTTACAAGACCAATTTTTCTTCCGAAGGTAAGTTTTCACTTATATTCTTCTTCACTTTGGAACTTCCAAAAGGAAGAGGTTTTCCTTCCAAAGCTATCTTTTTCTTCTTATTCTCAAAAGTTTTCTTCTTGGTAATGTGGATAGTGGTTTTATGATTATAGATATAGTCCTTAGCAAAGTGAGAAGTACTACCATACATGATACATCCAGTTTGCATACTTCTATGGGTGAGGGTTAGTATACTTTTGAGTAAAAGGCTGAGCTTTATCTGTTTCCACTTCCTTTTTCATCTTCACAGATGATGCAGCAGGCTTCTTAGGGTGAGGCTTTCTCTTGGAAGTAGATGATTAAGGCTGTACAGTAGTGGTGCATATTTAATCAGCCTTCTTCTCTTAACCAGGACGATTTGGACATGAACTAGGACTCTTAGTACTTGAGTCCATGGTTGAGTCTTCAGTCTTCGCCTCTTCAAATCTAGCAGAGATAAAAACTTACTTATGTAACACCCAGTTATTTTAGAAGTCAAAGAAAGAAAGAATAAGTGAATGAAAAAAGAAAGAATAAGTGAAGGAAAAAAGAAAGAAAAAAATATATTACCCAAGTTAAGGGGTAAAAAGTGTAAAAAAAGGACAAAAACTATAAAAGTCGATGGTAAGGTGGCATGGTCGCCCATCACTCTCTCTTCACACATATCATTCAGATTTTTAGAGAGAGAAATAAAGAAGAGCTGAAAACTCTCGGGTTTCTTGAAGAACAAGTGCAGGGAGTCAAATTCAAGGTAAGAATTCTTGGTTTTGTGATGTTCTTAACTGGCCTTAGCCTTGGTTTTATGCTTATGTGTGTTTGTGTGTTCGGGTATGTATTTTGGTGAGTTTCTAGGCGGTTGAACTCAATCGCAAACGGGTTTGGAAGAAGTCATACCTAAGAGGCATCTAAGGTGAGTTCTAGAACCCCTTTTTTTTTACTTCTTCTAAACTGCTTTGGAGTTGGAAATGCATGTATGAACGTTTTTATACAATGGGTTTATACCGTATGCTTTATATGTTTATGTTGCGGGTGGGGTTTGATTTTTGGGCAATGTATGTGTTTTATGATGTATGATTGTGTTTCTAATAATTAGGATGTATGATTTAAGCTTAGAACATGATAAAGGATGATTGGGGACCGAATTATGATGTTTTAAGTATGATATAGATTGCTCATGCACCTAAATAGTGGCCCATGTGCCCAACTGAAAATAACTGCCTAAGTGTCCCATGCGCTCAAAACCTCATAAGCTCAAATAGTACCCATGCGCCTAGAAATAGGCTGAAATTGACAAAGTGTTTATACGCCCAGATAGCTCATGCGCCTAGGCACACATGCGCCTGCATAGTGCCCATGCGCCTAAAATTGCCTAGAATAGACTTAGTGTTGCTCAGGCGCCCTAATAGTGCCAATGTGCCTGAAAGTTGCCTATGCGCCTAAGTGTTCCCCATGCGCCTGAGAGGCCATGCGCCTGCATAGTGCCCATGCGCCTAAAGACTTAGAAATATTTTCTACTTTTTGGGGGAAAGTGATATGTAGGCTTTGACTTGGAAGGTTCCCAGGGGCTATGTAAGTTGACTTTTTGAAGTCATAGATGATGTGATGGGTGATGTATGGCGAGGCATGTATAATTATGTATGATTGATGCTTATGCATGTTGGTATGTATGATGTACGTTATGTATGTGTGATGGTGTCTTGTATGGCTATGGTTTGTATGATTATGATTATGTTCCATGTTATGTATGTTTATCTTTCCCGTGGCTTTACGTGTTATAGTTGTGAAAGAAATGATAAAGTATTATTTAATGTAAAGTGGAAGGTAATGAAAAGAGGATCATAATGACAGAATGCATGAGTTAACGAAAGAGAATGTAAACAAAGACTTGTAAGCAAAATGTACGGAGGTGCATGACTCTAAAATGTCATAAGCTCAATTATGTGTGGTTTAGCTAACCCATAAGGATACACGTAGGGGTCCAGTCTTTGTAACAGACCAGTGATATAGTACATGGTTTATAGTGGATACTAACCCCGGTGCTAGTGCTAGGCTATGTGCGTTATGGAAGTCATTTATGATCTTCGGCCCAGTACCCGCTTTGTGCATACGTTTGGGGTGTAGTATACATTGGGATCCTTGTCGCTTGCCCCAGTGCTGGTGCCAGGCTATGGGCGTTATGGAAGTCATTTATGATCTTCGGCCCGGTACCTGCTTTGTGCATACGTTTGGGTTATAGCTGATGACACTGATCCGGAAAGAGATAAAGAAAGAAAGTGATGAACAATAAAGGAAGATAATAATGTTATTATCTATGTGTATGTAGGATGTGTGATCATGTACGAAAGTATAGTATGATTTGAAAGAAAGTGAAGAATGGTTTTTAAACGAAAGTAATGTATGTTTTATTTTAAAACTAGAACTCACTCAGCAACAATGACTTTTATGCGTTTCCAGTTGGCAGGTAAAGTTTTTTGCGGATGGCACGGGGTGGCTACTTTGCTTATTCTAGATGGCATTCTTTTGTTAAATGTTTTTGCATTATAATACGAACAAACGATGTTTAGTAACGAATGTTGTATTAAATTGAAAAAGCATTTATATTGGAATGAAAAGTTATTATAATGTTTCCGCTACAATTATTTTATTAAGTTTTATGTAATTATATGTTTTATGTGCGATGATTGACCAGTTGTAAGTGTCGCGGGAATGAGGCCTTACACCAGGTTTCTTAGATTTTCTTTTGGCAGCCCTGATCAAGTTCTTCCTAGTAGACTTGGTCATCCTTGGTTCTATTTTCTATCTAGGAGAATAGTGTCCTTTTTTAGGATGATCTTATTGAGCCACTTCAAGTCCATCCTTCGCTATCTCCTCTTCATCTTCATCATCTTCTTGGATGGGTCTATAAGGTCCAGCTTATCTTGACAAGTTTCACACCTTGGATGTCTTACAGATAGTAATATGTGTGGAGGATTATTTCACTTGAACCCAATCGCTACCTGTTGTGATATAAAATTCTTTGCAAGCAAGGATTGATATATGATATTCTTGAAGGTTTCCTTTTCGTGAACAAACTTTTCTACCTTGGCTTTGTTGATCACAAGCTTAGCCTCGTATTCAGTTAACTTGGTAATGAGATCTTTGATTTGAAACCTCTAATTTATGTGTTGATGCTTAAGAGTTGAAATTGTTTTCTCTACATCATTTATTTCAAATTTATAATCATTTTCAGCTCTTTTGAAATCAGCTTTTTAAATGTACAAGGACCCAAGATCAAATCTCAGTTATAGGTTATAGGACATATACATATTTACTTTAGCAATGCATTTAGGTTTACAAAGATGTTCCAATACATCGGCTTCTTCATGGTTAGAAATCAATGCTTGGTTAGAAGAAACATCTTCTACCTAGAAGTTCCAGTCAAAGCCTCCTTTTTCAACTGTAACAACAACATGTTGTTTTGGTTGACTTGGCTTCTTAGGTCTGCGAGTAGCCTCAGTGTAGTTTGGCCTAGATTGTGCTTGGCCACCATTAGTTCTATGTCCCTTGCACTTCCTAGCAAAGTGTCCCAATTTTTTACAGTTATAACACTTCACTTTGTTTTTATCTAGTCCAAACTTTTCACTGGATACATTGCTGGAAAACTTCCATCAAGTTCTCTTATAAAACTTCTTGGCTTTGTGAGTGAGAATATCTATTTATTGGACTATCTCCATATATTCCAAGTCATTTGTATGGATACAATCTAAGTCTTCAAGAGTGAAAAGAAAGTTGTCATTACTTTAATTAGAAGACACAAAGGCTTGAGTAGAGCTTATCTTTTGGAATGGGCTTCCTTGAATGTATCTTTCCCTTGGTTTCATAGAGAAAGGTGATGAAAGGACCCTTTTATGAGTTGCCAAGGTAGTAGATAAGATGATGTTATGGTTCTCTACAATCCCTTTCAATCACATAGGGCTGAACTATGTTGATTGGTGGACGAGCTAATTGATGGATTTTACATATTCATCTCCATGTGCTTGCCACTAAGGATACCATATAGCTCCGTGAGAGTAAGGGTATAGAGGATTTTAGTATTCTTAATGGCCATAAATTAGTGACTCTATTGTCTGGGAAGAGAGAACATGAACTTCTTCGTAATGTCCTTATTCTTAAGGTTTACTGCAACACCCATGAGGGTATCTACAATCTTAACATACCTAAAGTATTATTAAAAGATAGTTTCACCTTACTTGCATGCAAACTTCTTATAATCAATGCTTCATGAGGTATTGTTTTTTTCTTTGGCTTCCTCAGACCCCTCATACATAAGCTTCAACGCATCCCGAAGATGCTTAGTAGTTTTTCACTTCTTAAAGCCTATGTATATAGAGGGAAGTGCAATATGGATAGCAGTCATGGCTTTATGATCTTCATCAATTTTCTTCTAACCTTTCTCAAAATAGTCAGTCATTTTCTTTGGAATCATCCTACCTCCACCGGTGATAGAATAGGCGCTTGGGATGTTCGGATCTTTAACAACATATCTCCACATCCTGCTGTCTTGAGACTTCATGAACCCTTCCATATGTTGGCACCTAGTATCAAAGTCATCAGGAGTGATTAGTTGAGACTTTGTCACGGTTTTGGTTTTCATATCAACCTTTGAGAGAGCTGCCATTTGAGATGATAAGTGTTTTGTGAAACTTACGATACCTAAGATGGTGTGATCTTACAATCAAGAGCCTGAAAAATTCTGATACCAATTCCATGATCGGTGAAGGGGGTCAATGCAATAGTTTCATAGTGTTAAGACAATTATAACACATAGCAAATCAAATAGGGAACCAGTTTATTACGAAACAAAGAACACAAGTAAAGAATAGAACAAGAACAACAACATACTAATATATGGTTTTCAAGAATGATGTATTGAGCTCTCAAGTTCTTACAAGTGTTACAAAGCTTACATAGATTACAAGTAGTTAAGATACTTTATACTACATCATATAATCGGCCATACTTGAAGGTCAGCTAGAAACACTAATCTAGACAACAAGATTAATATAAAGTCAAAATGCAGATTTTCTTTTGACTAATGACTATGACATGTCATAACTCACATCCTTATCTATTACAAAAAGGATAAATGTACCTAGTTGGAAAGTTATGCACTCAACACCTTAATTAACAGTCGATAAAAGCATGAACCTTTTACCAACTCATGCAAGTTAGTAAGTCTTCAGAGATGGCGGGAAAATGTATCTCATCTTTTGTCAAAAGTATGTCAGAGTAGACATGTCTTCTCTGTCATCAAAAGAAATAAGTCTTGGCTTTAGAAAAATTGGTCTTTTGGCTTCAAAAGATTTGATACTTAGCATAATTCACTAAGTTATATCAAATCTTCTGAAGTAACTTTCTTGTACTTCACATGTGTCTGCTAAGAACTCTTTGGTTGCATTAAACTCTAAGTGTAATCCTTACACTTTAGATCTTAGTATATATCAAATTTATTTTGATTTCTTTAACCCTGATAAAGCTAGGAATACAAACCTCATTTGTGAAGTAAGTTACAAGAGTAGAGAACCTGTTTTCCTCATACTTAAAGCTGGTTACAAGCTAAATATCTTTCTCCTACATCTTCTAAAGTATGCAATTAGAAAAAGAGCTGGAAAAGTATTTCCTATCTTCATGATGATGCAAAAAGAGGTAGTTTGCTTGGAATACTAATTTTGATGTTAATATAAAATTTTAATAGTACTAGCCTAGAGGGATTGTGATGTCAAAATTAATCCAAGCTAATGCTATTATATATAATTATTAAAGCAATACTACGGGAAGAACATAAAATGCTAGAAGAAAAATACATTGTCAAATGAAGAAGGTAATAGTGGACGAAAACTATTGGAACAAATGAAATACATTTAGAATAATTTAAGGAGTAGTAATGATTAATTTAAAGGAAATAAAGCTAATATATTATTAATAAGAATATAAAAAATGAAAAAGTGCATGTTGTAGAACAACGGAACTTCCATAGGATTTTTCATTTTTCATGATTCTAAATACAAATAGAAAAATTACATTCCATAAAAAATATACTATTAAACATGGTATTCGTAAACAGTACAATAGTCAACGCAATGAAGTGGAACATAATTGTATTTATTATAGTAGAAAACAAATATTATGTATGTATGGATTATTTAAATTAATACAAAAAAAGTATTAAAAACACCGTAGAAGAACGAAAATTTCTTTCAGACAACCAGATCTGCTTTGTATAATGATTATATTTTGTAATATATGCTATTACATGTTAAATGCATTCTTTGGTGTTAATCAGTAAACAATAAAAGCACACATTAAACGAAATAATATTTTAAGGAGAAATTACACTTTTTGTTCTTCATGTTTGTAGTAAATTTCAAATTTAATTCTTAAAGTAAAGAAATTACAATAAAAATCTTAATGTTTAAAATAGTTTACAGCTTTCATCCTTCTAACTAAGAGCAGTGTATTTCAGACGTTAAATGATTGATTTGCTTATCATGTGAGGGTAAAATGGTCATTTTATATTTTATATTTAAAATAAAAAACAAAATACTTTTACCTTTTTTTTCTTTCTCCGTAAACCATGAAATTGTCGAACCACAACAGAAACCACCTGAAACTCCGACCACCACCACCCTTTAAAACTCTGGTCAACCTACCCTCTTAAAATTCAAGTAACATCACCCACTAGATTTATCATCGGGTCGAAGTTGTTAAGAACCCACCTCCGTGTCCTATCACCGCCTTCCCAACAGAGTTAATCTAATCTAGTGACATAAAGATGCATCTCTAGCAACTACCACCACCGCCTATTGCTCACTCTCACATCTCTCTGTTTACTATTTTTGAGAAAGGTGGTGAATTAGATTTATTTTTGGCTCCATTGGTAGATCGTTTGTTACATCTATTCTTACTTCTAAATTATGGTTGTGGTCGGGGGTTGTGACGGTTGGTGGTGACATAGCACCACTCTATGGAATGTGATGGACTAACGAGGGAGCTAAGTTAGGTTAGGGGAGACGTGTGGTGTTCTATGTGTGTAGAGAGAAAGTGTTGAGGGTGGGGCAGGCAAGTGGTGGTTGGTGGTGGTTGTTGGTGGTGGTGGTTGATAAAGGAACAGTTTAGCTTGAGATATGTTTGAAGCTTTTTTGTATGGTGAAATTTGGATTGGGGTTTATCAAGACACCCAAATTGAAATATGAGATGATACAAGAAACCTCATTGAAAAACTTGAAATTGTGTGTTGATTTGAAGAAAAAAATTAGAGAACCATGTAAAAATATGAAGGAAAAAAAGTTTGAGTGTGACATCCAGTAAATTTATGTTATCAAACTCCGTTAGTTTCGTTAGCTCTTGCATCCACGTGTCTTGAGTACACACTAGTTGTCATTGAACGTTGATGACTTAATAATAATAATCTATGATAAATAATAATAATCTAATTAATAATGTTAATTATTAGCTGCGATTATGCAATTCAAGAATTTATAGAATTGTAAATATTTATTTTGTGAATTTTACGTGGTAATGTGACTACGTGTAATATATATTTCATGATTTGATTACTAGTTTGCAAATGTTTATGGTTATTATTATTGACTAATAATACATGTAATTTGTAGTTAAAATTATTAAAAAATGCTACAAAAGGTTAATTTTTATAAAACATAATTAAAGAAGGGTTTAAGGGTAAAATTCTAATTTAGTTAAGTTTCACAAAAGCCAATCATAGCCCCCCATACCCCTTGCGCCATACCCCTTGCGGCTGGAAACAACCTCCATCAACCTTAATTTTGAGAAATTGATGAAGGACACACACAAACAAGTTGATTTTGATTACTTCCGAGTGGTTCCAAGGTGTTTGCAAGCATAATTGATGATTTCTACACATCTAAAGGTTAGTTTTAAGTAGGTTTTCATGGTGTTTGTTCTTGATGAACCCTAATTCACGAATTAGTGATGAAAACATGAAATTGATGATTGTTAGATGTTAATATGAGGTTAGTTAGTTTGTATAAATGTTAGATTATGTTGATTATGCAAGAAGATTGATTATGTAGTTCATACATTGCCTTAAGAGGAAACTTTTTGTTGTTGGAATTCATGATTTGATGATGATATGTTGTTAGATACAATCTTTGGATGTTAGTCTACTTGGATTGTGCAAGAAAACTCATGAATTTGAGGTGTTTATCATAACTTACTAAAAGTACAAACTTTTATGCATGATGATCGGGAATTTTGATGATTTAGTGTTGATTATCATGTTAATGAACTTGATTAGGTATAAAGTTGATGAAACTATGAATGAATTGGATGTTAGATAGCTTTAGGGGATTTCTTTCCCAAAAGGAAAACTTTATTTTTAAAGTACATTAGAAATGATGATTTGTGCATGATTATTGTGACACCCTACACATAACCCACATCGGCCGTGGACAGGAGAGATTCCTGGTTCATAAGGAATGTCTGGCCTCTAATATCAACAACGCGTTTTCGGCGTATTGGCTGTGGAAGAGAGGAGAACTTCACAGTTAAGCGTGCTCAGGTGGGAGCAATCTAGGGATGGGTGACATCCCTGGGAAGTTTTCACCCGGGCAACCAAAAGCAAATCCGTGAGCTCCTAGTGGGCAAAGCGGACAATATTGTTGATGCTAGGGTCCGGGTGTTACAATTATGTTGTTCGGGTCATGTTAGAATGATTATTGATGATGTTTAATGTGATAAAATGTGTTAATTGAGTTGTCCAGATGCTTGGTTGATCATGTAAGGATTTTTATTTTGGTGATTATACATGATGATAAATTATGGTTAGTGATTAGGGAATCATGTTTGGGATTGGAATTGTTCATTATTGTGTATGTTGGTTGTAATGAACCATGTTGATGAATCTGATTATGATTGTCATACACTCGTGTGAATCTGAGGCCTCTACTTAGTAGGATTGGCAGGGTTTAGGATGTGAAGTCATAAGTGGCTTCACATGACATGTAGTGCATGATCAAACTCCATGTATGAATTTCTAGTTGTGATGCGTTTATAATTGTGTTGGACATGTTGGGTGTTTGAGATTTGCATGAGTTGTATCATGATCTAATGTTGCATGATGACCTTAGTAGACTTGGGTTGATGATATGATACGTGTGGACAATTTGTATGATACTCATGTATGTTAAGTTGTTATGCTTAATTAAATGATATCTCAATTAATGCATCACCAATGGGTCAACTAGGTTAACTTAGAGTTGTTAAGCTTTCTGTGTACACGTACTTATGTACTTGTGTGTTCTAGATAACCTTTAAAGGGTTATCTTTCCATCCATCGTTAGTTTTCTTTGTTATTGTTTGTTGCGCATCAGGTGAGTTCATGCCCCACACTTTTTATACACTCTCTTTTAGGGGAGATAGCATACTTTTTTACAAACGATTTATGAATATTATAAGTGTATAGTTTAACATAATGTGTTATACCTTGAAAGTCTTCGCACTTTTGGATCGTTAATAATGGTAACTAGCGGGAAATATTGGGTAGTACTACTGGATTTGACAAGCCCCACCTATGCAACTTGAGGTCAAACGGGTGCAATATTGTACTAAACATAAACATCGTCATAACCTGATAAGTCATAATGGGAGGCAACAAACGCAACACAATTAGCTTCAATCGCGAGATCACTATGGTTATTACTTATGAATATAGACTAGCTATCTATTTCTATGCACTTCTTACGTTATACAAATGTTATTGTTTATGTTAAATGCAAACTCTTGAACTCACCAACCGTTGTGTTGACTGTTTTAGTATGTGTTAGGTTTTGGTCAACAAGAATAAATTGAAGATTTCAAAGTTAACAGAAAAGTCAACAAAGAAGATGAAGAATTGAAGCTTGAAGTCAACAAGCCAATAAGGAGTCAAAATTATTAGTCTAGGGTTTTACATTGTAATTGTCTTAGATTAGTATAAATAGAATAACTTACATCATTTGTAGATGGATGGTTCACCACCAAGTGTGGGGATCACATTCCATCAACAACATCATATCATCATCCTTCATGGATGATGAATTCATCCTCAAATCAATAAACAACAAGCATTAAACACTTTTGTCTTCATCATGATTGAATTTTAGCATCATTCTATCAAATCTAGATTATACAATTTGTATCCTAAGAAAGCTCATGGATCCCGTTCAAATCGGGAGCACACAGTATGCTATTCTCAGGTCGCTAACTCATGTTGCCATTAGGAGCACATCACGGGTCCAACATGCATTCTAAGACTTTATGTCAAGTCATAACACTTGGATTTTATTAATGTGTTTATAAGTATTTGGGTTGGCGCGTATTTTGCAAAATGTTGCTTTTACATACTTTGGATTTATCTTATTTACAAAATGATCCGCATAGTTTTAAAGTTTGAACCAGGGATGGGTGACCTTGCTGGGAAGTCTTCACTTAGGCAACCAAAAGCAAATCTGTGAGCTCCTTATGGACAAAACGGACAATATTGTTGGTGTGAGGGGTCGGGTGTTATAAAATCGTATCAGAGGCATTGGTTATAGGGAACTAGGTTGCATACACACTAGTCTATAACCGCACACATTTAGTTAGTTACTCATTGTGTATCCTCTTACTGTATACTCATTGGCATACATATCATGTGCATAGCAGCATGGCATCATCATCTCGGGTTTTGGGTTAAAGAACTGCGCATTCTGAATCCCCTCCCCATATACCTCATCGAGTACCCAACTAGTCACGACATCCTTACCCTCATGGTGAGATAGACTGGGATCAATCATTTGTGCCACATGAAAGCGATTCTCAACGAGATTGGAGTTACTACTTGATCAGCGTGAACCGTATGGTTCATAGAGAGCATGTTCCGAAGCCAACCACTGCTAGACCTAGGAGTAGGTCAGGGACTACCTCCACCACACCCACTCTGCAACCTCTTAGTGTACCTCTTGAGCAGGCTATGACATCATTTACTGCGACATTGGACACTAAGCATCGTCAAATCGGAGTACTCATTGACGAGAACTCCACTCTAAAGGATGAGATACGCCAGTTACGCCTGCATGTAGTGACACTTGAGGAATGGTTGTCGATGTCTATAACTGGAAATTTAAAGATGGCTGGTAGAGTGATGGATCTTATAAAGCGTATGGATGAGCAAGAGAACCATAACGTGGTTGTCGAGAGTAGATTAACTGAACTAGAAGCACAACTTGTAGCACTGCAGATTGTGGACAATCTTGCACCAGTAGAAGATTCTGATGAAGATCCCGAGGAAGAGCCGGAATAAGCTCCAGATAGCGGAGATAGTGATGGATCAGATTTATTGGATTGATTCTCTTATTTATATGACTTTGACCGCATAGCGTTTTTTTAAACCTATGTATGAAGCTTAAATTTTACTCTAATTTTTTTACTTAAGCTTAAAATTTACTATGAACTTAAAAATAAAAAGTTTAATTACTCTAATTTAAAATATAGCTTAAATCTAAGAATTAAATTAACAAAAATGAGTGGCACACAAAGCCAAAAGTCCCGCACTAACGGTGGAGCAAGAGAGGAACTTTAAAATGTTACACATCAGCTTTTAATGGATTGAAAAAGGCAAAGGGGTAGTTGATGGTTAGGTAACTCAAACCTAATTGGTGTTTGAGGGCAAGGGTAGTGAAAATCACTACACTATTTTTGGTTTTTGTTAAGATAAACCCATCCTTTAATATACAACTAAAAACTCGTTTAGAATAAAATAATAAAAACAAAGTCATGCAGTAGCTTCTTGTACCATATGCTTTAATGTAAGCACAAACTCATTGTTCAGTGAAAAAAAGTTATTTTGTGAGGACTATAGTTTACATTATAATATAATGTATACGGGTCTTGGTACTTCTTTTGTTCTACAAAATATGTGATATTACAATTTGTTACGTTACCACCATCACTTCAATCGTTGCAACAGCTAATACAGTTTGGTTTTAATGATTTCATCTCAATTACTTTCTCAATAATCTTTCCGTTTCTCTAACAATAAACTACTTGTTTTACGTGCTTAATTTCATTACCACACAATTTGCAACATAATGAATACGTAAACATATTAAAGTAGTGCAAATAAAACCAAAAATCAAGTTCTTTCTTATTGAAAAAACAAGTCCCATTGCACCTCACCCTCATTCAACTACAACAATAGAAACCATGAGTAGGGAATCTAGGTTTTGGAGGAGCACATGGTGGAATCGTCTTTGTGAAGTTTCACACTTCGGTCTACGTATTTTGGCGAGTGGATTTGCCATAATTTCAATTGTCACGATGTTGACAAGCACTCAAGATATATATATGATGAACCACATAGCAATTGCTAAAGCCCATTATAGTTACTCTTCTGCATTAAGGTGATTATATTATGATTTTAAATCAAAGTTATTTTAAATTCTGTTTTAAATTAACTTATTTTACTCAACTAATGTGACCATATTAGGTACAAACTAGTTGTCGATGTAGTAGCCTCGATTTTCTCTCTACTATCCTCGATTCTAGTTTACAAGAAGTCGAAATGCTCCCATACCGAACCTAAAACAACCTTTTATTTTAATTTGCTTATTCTTGACATGGTAAGTTTGAGATTAAAATCCTTCATACATACATGCATACATATGTGTGTAAAGTACGTTGAGGGTGATGTTGAGTTTACTTGATGTGTAATAAATGCTTTTAGCATGAACTCTAATCTAACTACTAAGAGAATTATCAAATTATCCATTTTTCTTAAAATACATAAATACGTCACGACAGTTATCACATTAGATTTTCATAAACCAACAACAAACCTTTTCTTTCTAAGACCATGACCACTTTTGAACACAATTTTTTTAAAAATAAACTAACCTCGTATATATAGATACATATATGTAAATACGTATATACATATATCTATGTATGTATATGTATGTGTATGTGTATGTGTATGTGTATGTGTATGTGTATGTATGTGTATGTGTATGTGTATGTATGTGTATGTGTATGTGTAGTGTATGTGTATGTGTATGGTATGTGTATGTGTATGTGTATGTGTATGTGTATGTGTATGTGTATGTGTATGTGTATGTGTATGTGTATGTGTATGTGTATGGTATGTGTATGTGTATGTGTATGTGTATTGTATGTGTATGTGTATGTGTATGTGTATGTGTGTGTATGTGTATGTATGTGTATGTGTATGTGTATGTGTATGTGTATGTGTATGTGTAGTGTATGTGTATGTGTATGTGTATGTGTATGTGTAGTGTATGTGTATGTGTATGTGTATGTATGTGTATGTGTATGTGTATGTGTGTGTATGTGTATGTGTATGTGTATGTGTATGTGTATGTGTATGTATGTGTATGTTATGTGTATGTGTATGTGTATGTGTATGTGTATGTGTATGTGTATGTGTATGTGTATGTGTATGTGTATGTGTATGTGTATGTGTATGTGTATGTGTATGTGTATGTGTATGTGTATGTGTATGTGTATGTGTATGTGTATGTGTATGTTATGTGTATGTGTATGTGTATGTGTATGTGTATGTGTATGTGTATGTGTATGTGTATGTGTATTGTATGTGTATGTGTATGTGTATGTGTATGTGTATGTGTATGTGTATGTGTATGTGTATGTGTATGTGTATGAGTATGTGTATGCGGTATGTGGTATGCGGTATGCGGTATGCGTATGGGTATGCGTATGGGTATGCGTATGGGTATGCGTATGGGTATGCGTATGGGTATGCGTATGGGTATGCGTATGGGTATGCGTATGGGTATGCGTATGCGTAGGCGTATGCGTAGGCGTATGCGTAGGCGTATGCGTAGGCGTATGCGTAGGCGTATGCGTATGCGTATGCGTATGCGTATGCGTATGCGTATGCGTATGCGTATGCGTATGCGTATGCGTATGCGTATGCGTATGCGTATGCGTATGCGTATGCGTATGCGTATGCGTGTATGTATGTGAGAGAGAGGGACCCATGACGCCAAAAAAGGGTACCCTACCATCCGTTTTTTTTGTAATCCAGATGCTTGAAATACACACCGGGTCTAATGCATTAAAGATGTTATCATAATTGGATTTAAGATTCTAATTGATCTAATATGTAAATAGCATTACCATATTGAAAAAACAATCTTTCATTTGGGTTTATATGTGACTTGTTTAAAAAAACTCTAAGATACCTATCGGATTAAAATGACGATTCAGATATCCAATATTGGTCTAGGTTCACACCTACTCCATGTTTTTGTTAAATATATTATACATGAATATGAAACATGTGTAGGTGATGCTGACATTGACGGTCTCTGGATGTGCGGCAGCAACTGGGGTCGGATTTGTGGCCCTAAAAGGGATTGAAAAGCCGGGGATTAGTTGGCTTCCTATTTGTCATCTCGCCGGGAAATTTTGTCTAATGGCCACTCTTTCCATTGCATTTTCTTATGCTGTCTTTGCTTGCACTACAACCCTCACTTTCGTCTCAGCTTGGAAGCTAAAACTACTTGCAACACATTAAGCATTAAACTATGTATTTTAAATTAATGTTAAATAATATCCTATATGTAGTTTATTTAGATCTAGCTTAAATTGTTGATTCACTTTTATCAAATTGATTGAAGAACAAGAACCTTTGAGTTTTAATAAGATTGATATGTTGTTGGAACATTTAAAAGTCCTTGACTAACTTAAAATAGCAAGTTTTGAAATGGTGTAGGGGTCACGATATACGCACACTATAGACTCATGCTTTAAAAACAAAGGTGTATAGCAATTTCTAATCAGATTTATTAATCCACCTAAGAATGTTATGGTAACTAGAACAAATCCAATTGAACAAATATTTAGAAAAACACTATGTTAAAATTTGAATTTGAATTAAGATTTCAAGCTTACAAAAAGTTAATTTTCAAAAAACAAATTTATCAACAATTATTGTTAGTTAGTTGCTGTATAAACAAGTTCACATGTTTGAAATTATCATTATTGATAAATAGGGGATTCCCTCCATGCTAGATCATTAATCCTCCAGAAAATTTGATTTCAAATCATAAACAAAACACGAAATGAAAACTCAAATCACCATAAAAATTATCAAAATATAAAAAACAAATCATCAAAACTGTTTGAGTTTTATCTGAACTGATGACTACAAAAGTTAAGCAAAGAAACATGATTAAAAATAATACGAACTCGAAAATATTCATGTGTAAAGATTGTTGAGATAGACGCGTTAACCAAATGCAATAATTAAATCTTTAGGGATAAGTACTCTTGAATACTTGAACTCGTGCTCTCAGATAATATATTATTTTCTCAAAAACTCCAAATCTACAATCGTCGTCACCCTCTGTTTAAAGTTCCTTTCATCTTCTTATCCTCTTATTTTCCACCGGTATGACATGCGTATTTATGCGTAAGAAAAGTCAACAAACTCTCTTTTTCATGACTATAATTCTTCCATTTCATATGTTTATAATTTATAATATAACATTTGAAAGTTACGTGAATACTAATGTACCAATTTATAAACATATAGTACAATTTATATCTACTCTTTTCTTTTGAGTCACCGCTTCTCCACGTTTCCAACCACTACCAAGGGCAACTTTCCTCTGTAATTTGGAGATTTATCGTACGAAAACTAAGGATCGAGAATCCCAAATGATGGATTTTCCTCAAGAAGATTAAACCCTACAACTTTTTGGTGTGGATCCATCAACTTTCGATGTCCTACTATGATTCTGAATTTAGACGAAGAACTACATTTCGTACAAAGAAAACAAAGCGGATTTTTTCACCCGTTCTCCGGCGACAACCTTCACAGGTGATCGATTCAGTTTTCGTCTATATTTCTCTATACCGATTTCAATTCGAGTTGTATAGTTGCATATGTTTTGCCTAGATTTTGTTTCCAAACTTGCAAAGTATGTATATGTTTGAATCAGGGTTGAATTTGTATATCAAGGAGTTGTGGAGACAAAACTGTCATGGCACTTTAAATTGAGACACTAACGATTGAGGTATGTTGCGTATTGATCTTATCTCCTTTTTTATTCAAGGATGTCAAGTGTTTTTCGAGGATTCGATTTACTTACGGGTTAAAATCATTTGACAAGAAACTTAGATGTTCATAAATAGTTTGGGATTTTAAATAAATGGATCATCTGCATTAGCAAGTTGTGTTTGATACACCAAGGTTATTACACCTGCATCATAGTTTTACCTGTTGACTCGGGAATAATAGAAGTTGCTTGGTATTACCAAAGAGCTGAAACTAAGAACTTACATGATCAAAAGGAGTAATTCATGATATTTTGTTAGGAACTAGATTCCATGTTTATTGCAAGTATTCTACTTTTGCATTGTATTTTGAAAGTGATGGTATGATTATTTTGTTTTTAAGTTGCAGATGATCAGTTTTTAGTTTCTGGGATTAGATAGCTATTTAGCAATGGTCTCAACAACGGATTCAACGGATTGTTATGATGTTATTATTCATGGGTCATTTTACATTTACTCCTATTAATTCTAACAATTTATCAAACACTAAAACAAGCAATTTTCAGTTTGTAGCTACATAAGAGAAAACATAATATTAGATCTTTATATAATTTGACATTAAATCAAAAGAGATTGAGCTTGCAGAATGCAGTTCAAAAGGCTTTGCATAGGGGTTTTAATAATAGAGCACCAAGTGTTTGTTGAAATACACAGTGAACTGAAACCGTTGTTATGCTAATATAAATATACCTCTGGAGTGTCAAGTTTCTTTGTAAGGCCCCATTCCCGGGACGCTTACAGCTGGTGGTTCATCGCACATAAAACATTATAAGACGTACATTTATTTGCAGCGGAATTTAAAACTTTTATTAATAACTAAAAACATGTCATTTCATTCATTTACAACATCTATTTTCATCTCAAAATACAAGACATGTCAAAATACGGATGCCAGCCCTAAAATGCTCCCAGTAGCTTATGCATCCATGCCTGCAACTCCTCAGCATCAACAAATACCTGCCAACTATCATGCATACAAAAGTCAGTGACACTGAGTGAGTTCTAGTTCTTATAAATAAAACATACTTTTCTGTGTTAAAACCGTTCTTTTCTTTATTTCAAAACATACAATACTTTACAACCGTTCGTGATCATGAATCATACGTACATACAGATAATATCATTATTATCTTCGTCATTACGTTCATTAACTTTGTTCATTCAACGTATTACATTATCGTTCACTTCTCTTTTGTTGGACCAAAAGAACCAATGAGCCAAGATCAGAAAACCTCTAAGTCCCACATGATATCACAACAACTGCTCAAGGCTTCATCAGCAGTTCGACAAGTACTGAAAACTCCAACAGCTGAAGATCAAGTGCTGAAGACTTCAACAGCTGAAGACTGAAGTGCTGAAGTTCAACAGCTGAAGAACACAAGTACTGAAGCTGAACAGCTGAAGAACACAAGTGGTGAAGCTGAACAGCTGAAGAACACAAGTGCTAAAGCTGAACAGCTGAAGAACACAAGTGCTGAAGCTGAAGTTCAAAGTACTGAAGTACAATAGCTGAAGAGTCTACAAGTACTGAAGATCAACACCTGGTGTACAAAGTCTGATGACAAAGACTGAAGACATCAGCTGATGATATCTACTGAAGTCATCAGCTGATGATATCTACTGAAGTCATCAGCTGATGAAACATCTGAAGTTCAAGTCTGAAGACCAAGTACTAAAGTTTCAGTAGTTTGTCACAACAGCTGAAGAGTACTTCTTCAGTAGTTATGATATCAGTAGTTTTATGTTTTTACTTTCAGTAGTTTTGTAAAACGACCGAAGAGCTTGTTCTTCAGTCGTTGTAGTTTCAGTAGTTTTAAGTTTTTCAGTAGTTATAACAACTGATAACACTTAGTATTTTTGTAAGGAGATGTCAGCTGTTTTGACATCTTCAGTAGTTGTGTTTCAGTTGGAATAATTTGTTAGATGTCACTATCAAGTGACATCAGCAGACGTCACATCTCTTATATATAAGGGGTGTCGACCTAATTGTAATTGTGACATTCCGTTACCACGAAAGCGAATATTGAATGAAATATATTTGCAGAATTCTCTCTCTATAACCGTCTTTGTTCTTCATCGAATATCGTTTCGTTCTTGTGAATCGGCTAATTCATTGTTTGAATTCCGTTGCTATACTCTCAAATCAATCAAACGTAGATCACTGATCCTAACAAGTGGTATCAGAGCTGGTTAATCATTGATCGATCTAACAATTGATCATTGAAACTACTAATTGATATCTGTGTTTGATTGAATTAGCATATTTGCAAGAACTGGTTATAGATTATTGAATTTCTGTCGCTTTCGTTCATTTATTTTGAGATCTCTTTTGGTTCAATTGGTTGTTGTGTTTTGTTCTAAATCTGTTTTAGCTTAATCGAATTTGATTGAATCTGAGATGACGACTCCTTCTAATGATCCTCACAATACCGGTTCCTCAACCAAGCCTCCGATGCTGGTTAGGACCGAGTATAACATATGGCAACGAAGAATGCTTCATCACCTGTCTGTTAACAGTTCAGGTTGTTGGACATCTGTGGTACATGGACCACATAAGCCTATGGTGAACAATCCGGAAACCAATCAAATGGTTCGAAGAAGAAGGAACAATACTCTGATGAAGATCGGAAGCTATTTGAGATTGATGCTAAAGCCCATAGAATTCTGGCTATGGCACTGCCTAATGAAATCTATTCAGGGCTTATGCATCATGAAACTGCTCATGATCTCTGGAATGCCCTGAAGGAACAATTCGGTGGCACAGATGAGGTCTTAGCAAACAATAGAGAAATCCTTGCCTAACAATATGAGACATTCTCTCATAGAAAGGGTGAGACACTGACTCAACAGTTTGAGCGTTTTTCCTGCTTGATATCTGAGCTAAAAATGGTGAAACAGGAATTCACCAATAGCCAGATGAACAACAGGTTCCTTAGATCAATGCCTGAGAGATGGAACACATACACTATTGTCCTACGCTCCAGTGCAAATCTGGATAGCCTATCTCTCACCCAACTTCATGGGAAACTGCTTACATTTGAAAGAGAGATAGAGCAGAAGAGGAAACTGTCCTCATCAGGAAAGCTCACTAATGACTTTGTACCAGGGAATACTGCCTTGGTTGGTCATGAGTCAGAATATGCTGCATCTGAAAGCAATTATGATGAGCATATTGATTTCTCTACAAATAGTTCTGATCATGCATTTGTTGGTATTGAAAGTCATTCTGGCAATAATAGTGACAATCTATGCTTCATCATGGATGATTTGAAAGGAATAGCTCATGATGATCTAGAAGAGATGGATATTCTGAGTCAAATGGCACTGATTAATATCCGATCTCAGAAGTTCTATAAGAGAACTGGCAGGAAATTTCCTAGACTCTCTGGCAAAACCAAAGTTGGTTTTGACAAGAGTAAGTTGAGGTGTCACAAATGCCAACGCTGGGACACTTTGCAAGAGAGTGTAGATCAACTGGATCTAACTCTTCTGCACCCTTTATGACTTTTCCTAGTACTAGTCCACAAAACAGAGGGCAACATCCTGCTGGTTCTGGTCATCATTCACATCCTAGGTCTCCTGCATACTTTGTTCCCCAGGGTCAAATGTCATATCCTTATCCCTGCTATTATATGCCTAAACCAAATCCTGTTCAAGCTCCAATTGCTCAACAACCACAAGCATTGCCTGAACCACAACCTTCCCAATCTCATCAACAAACTCAACCTCAACAACACAGCTTCTTCACCCCAGGAGTTGTTGACTGGAGCAGTTTACCAGATGACTTGTCTGGTCATGAACAACTATTCTCAGGTGCTGGTCAACATGGTGGTGAAAGTCCTTTTGGAAATCTAGCTCTTATGGCTTTGGAGTCTACTGATACTTCATCCTCTAATGCCTCTACACCTCAGGTATCACAGGTATCCTCTGAGGCAAAAGCCAAATTATGTTCTAAACATGCATAGCAACATTTGCATCTATTAGAGAAGCAAATGTAGCTTTGATTAACAAGAACATTGAGCTAGAACAAACAATTTCCAAAAGAAAAGCTGAATTTGAGTCTGTGCTTAATGAAAAGAATGATGAGATTTACAAACTTAAATGCCAAATCACAGATTAAAAGGCTAGGGAAGAGGTACTTCTAGAGAAGTACAAAGATCTCAAAGAAACCCTTACAGTCACCCAAGTAGAGTGTGATCGATGGGTACAATCATGCAAAGGTTTTGAAATGCTTCTTAGTAAGCAATCTGCTTCCAATGTGAAGTTTAGCATTGGTTACAATCACACTGCTCCACCTATAGATTTTACTCCCAGAGCAGAGGTAGAATCTGATGGTGAGAGCAATAACCAATCCATTCATCATGTGATCTACTTTCTGATACAGCACCATCAGAAGTAGAAGTCAGCACTAAGCCCTCTCAGAACCTATCAGCTGATGTTGATGGTTCCACTGCTGACACTCACATGATCAAAGAGTTGAGCAACTCAGGAGTTAATTCGGATAGTCCTGAAAGGACTAGAGAGCAAGATTTAACACCTGAAGTTTAAACTCCAACTACTGTCAGTACTGAAAAGAAGAAAACTGTCAGTAGAAAGAGTTTGAAGACTACTAAAGAGGAAGTCAAGAAAGCAAACAATGCTTTCAAAGCACTGAAGAGCAAGTCTTCAGTAGTTTCATCCTCTTTGGTTGATGATCAACATAAGATGAAGAAGAAACCATGTGAAGTATGTGGTTTGTTCAATCATCTTACAGATGATTGCTGGTACAAAAGAGGATCCAAACTCAAACATAAAGAGGAAATTAAAGAGAAAATGGATAAAATGAAAACTGAGTTTAAAGCCACATGTGTATCAGCAACATCAAATCCTGTAACCCTTAAGTCCATAAAGAAATCCAAAAAGGAAGGGGTTAAACAGGCAACAGCTGAGGTTGCTCAAAAGGAAATGGTGGATCACAGGAACTCATCAAACACAAGTACTGATATGTCACAAGAGCTGAAAGCTTTGGCAACAAATTAGACACAACTTGTTATGATAGTTCAGCATTTGTTAGGGAGAATTAACCAACTAGATGCAAATGTGATCAAACCACTGAGAAGGCATTCCAAGTCCAAATCCAAGGAGTCCATCTCAGCACCATCTTCTTCTTCAGCTGTTAATCATGAGAAACAAGTTATGGTTAAATCTGTTGATAAAGAACAGACCCAAAACCAAAAAGTTTGGGCTTCAAAACCTAACTGTTCCTTATGATAAATTCAGGGTTCTTCTGCATGAGACTAAGACTCCATTATTAATGGATAGTGCTTCAGTTCTGTGCTTTATCAAGAACCCTGTCCAGCACTCTAGGACCAAACATATAGAGATCAGACATCATTTTATTCGGGATTGCTTTGAAAAAGGTCTGATTGATCCTAAGTTTGTGCCTAGTGCTGATGAGCTTGCAGATATTTTTACTAAGCCTTTGGATAGTTCTACTTTCCAAAACCTTGTGTTAAGGCTTGGTATGCTGCAGCTAGAATAAGTGACAACTACTGATGATTTCCGTAATAATTACTGGTGATCATTGGTAACCATGTCACATATAAGTACTGATGAGTCCTTTCACCTTCAGTAGTTTTATAACTACTGACGGCTAAATGCCTCACAAGTACTGAAGTACTTTATCTGTTCCAAACTACTGATGTAGTTACAACTACTGATGTAGTTACAACTACTGATGTAGTTACAACTACTGAAATCAGTACAAACACATACGTACTGACGTCCTATGAAACACCTGAAAAGCAGATGCAAAGTCTGATGAGTAAGTGTTGAGGACAGTATGAAACAGCTGAAAGGCTATGAATTGACGAAAACTACTGAAGAGAACTTTCTCTTCAGTTGTTTCTACAACTGCTGTTTCATTTAAACAACTGAAGTAAAACCATGTCTTCAGTAGTTTTATACTACTGATGACTAATACCAAGTCTTCAGCTGTTTACAACAACTGATGACAAAACCACTGTCTTCAGTAGTTTTCATAACTACTGATGACAAACACCAAGTCCTCAGTTGTTTCATCATCTGAAGTCAAAACCATGGCTTTCAGTAGTTTTCTAACTACTGATGCCTAAAACCACGACTTCAGCTGTTTCAACGTCTGAAAGGGTAATACCATGTCAACAGTCATTTAAAACTACTGATGACTAACACCAAATCCTTCAGTCGTTTTATTACCCGTACCCTATAAATATCCCTAACCTAATCCTTCAGAGCTTCATCTTCTTCAAACCTAACGTTCATTTCTCCAAAACTTCTCTCACCTAAATGGCGTCCATGCAACTCAAACCGCGACACAACTGTGTAGCTTACCTCACCAAATCGCCATTCTGGGCTAAGTTCGATAATTCTATTGATCTTATGGTCCAGTCACCCTACAAAACGACCTTCTTCTCAATCCAATCCTTCATGCTGAATCCCTTAACCAGTTTTGGATGAACGTCACCCTCACCACTGGGGAGAACAACACAGCGTCTTTCCGGTCGGTCGTCAACAACCACGAAGTGGTCATCACTCCCGATATACTTCATCAAACTCTACACCTGGATGATGCCACTTCTCCTGCTGGATATCCAAAGGGCACAACTGATTTATCCTTTGCCCACCATGGATATCAGTGAAACCTTAGTGCCTCCACTATACTGAAGAAACATTTCCATGATGCTGAACGTCTAATCTTTCACATGGTAAATGTCTGTTTGGCTCCTAAGACTTCGTCTTGGGATCAAATGTCTACAAAGTGGCAGCAGGTAATGTACTCTATTCTTGAGCAACAGCCTTTAAATTTTTCAGAAATATTATTTTCAAAGCTCAAGGATATGGCCCAAAAACAAACTGCTAACCGTTGGATATTATATCCACGGTTCATAATGGCCATAATTACAACCAGCTTCAAGCTGAGGGACTTGTTGGCCTGGGAGTCCCTGCTATGGCTGTTTTGCCTGAAGTATACTCTCGGCACAACTCTGACCACTCACTTAAAATGGCTGCCAAGCTGCGCAAACCCACGCAGCTGGAACCCACAGCCACCACCTCTAAATCAAAAGTCCCCACCAAACCCATCAAAAAGAAAACCAAAAAGGCTACTCAGGAAATGAGTCCCCTGAGGATGCCCCTGCAACACAAACGCAGGCTATATCCACTGGTTATAACCCCTAGTGGATATAAGGACTCTTCCAGCCATAGCCGCTCAGGATTCCTCTCAAAAGGAGCCTGCAGTAACCACACAAGGGGTACCCACACATCTATGATCTTCCTCACTTTAGGAGATTGCCATTGAAGAGCACCATCCTCCCCAGGTGCACACTGCTTCTACACCTACTCCCCCAAAGTCCTACATTGCTTGTTGCACAAGTGCTGACTCAGTTACACTCCTCACCCCCTCCCCAGATACCAATTACTACTGGGAACACCTCTACCATTGAGGGGGAGGACCAAAGTGCAGCTGAGAACCCACAGCATAGGGGTTACAATGTTCCTTCTCCTAGTGTAGCAATGGAGATTAGAACTTCTGGTGAGGCTGCCACTTCTCCTGTGTCAGCATATGATCAGGTTGTAGTTGGTACCATTACTAAGACCTTACCAGAGGCAACTGCTGATGACGGACATAGTCCTGAGGTAGGAAGTCCCCAGTTCCAAGACAAAGGGGCACATGCTACAACTGAGCTACACTCAGTGCATGTTCATCCTGATCCTATCAGGAGGTCAGGTGATTCAGTATCTACTGATGATGACCTGGGCTTCTTTTATGATGTAATCGCCCAAAACACCATCCTGGAGGAGGAGGTGAGCAGACTCAAAGAGCTGCTTGCCAAAACTTCTAAGGAACAAAGACCATCTGCCTCCACCAACCCACAGATGGCACCTTCAGTTGAAGGTTCCCCAAACACTTACCCCTCACTTCACAGAGCCTCCAGCTTCTGCTTTTGGCACTATCTCTCCGGGACAGAACCCCCAGAGCAGATGGTTGCTATATTCCAACAATCCATACCTCTCATCACTCCCATCATCAATGAAATTGTTACTAAAGCCATTGATGAGAGGATTTCCTCAACTCTACAACCACTGATTGATAATGTTGTGCAAAAGACACTTTCTGCGGTACAAACCCCTGTTTCCAATGCATCCAAAAAGGGGGAGAGTACTGCAGTGAAAAAAAAGAAGAGGAAAAGAACTGAGGATGAGAAGGCACAAGAGAAAATCCAGGAGTTGGAAAAAGAAAAGCAACAACAACTGATCACCTACAAAAGAAAGAAAAGTGCTGGTGATCAACCTACTACTGAAGAAAAATCCTTGGAAGAGCTGGTAAAAGATGCAGATGACACACACAGCCGATCCATGGACAAAATCATTAAGCAACTCTTCAAGCAAGGTTTTGATACAGCCACATTAGATAGTGAGATCAGGAAGTTAGAAGTGGAGGAGATTCAAACCAGATGGGCTGGGTATGATGTACTGGAAAAGGAGAGATTGGAGATCATGATTCGTTTCATTGCCAAAAACTTAGGAAGATCTTTGATGGAGATTCGTGCATGGACCAGAGACAGTATTCTGGCTATAGCCACCAGAATCTGTCTGTCTGAGCAATTCCATAGGGGATTATTATTGAAGCCTTTGATGAGGCTGGGGCTGAAAAAGTTTGAAATGGCAAGACTTACAAAAGCTAAACTCACAACCAAAATGCTGGAACAACCTTCCTTTCACCCACTCAAAAACAGCCTACCCCTCATATCTCCAAACCAATCTCAAAGCCCAAATCCAAACTTCCTCAACCCACAAAACCAACTCCCTTACCATCTAAACCAACAGTCAATGATGCACCTAAGAAGAAGAAGAGAAAGGTGTTGAGGCTAGAAGAAGAAGAAGAAGAGGATGATGTGGAAGAAGATAGACTGCCTCTGTCTGCAGTTCTAACATTGGCGAAAGCCAAACCCATGTCCATCACTCCCACCTCACAGATGGATGCTGTGAAAGTAAAGATTGAAGAAGAGCAGCAGCAAAAGCTTCATGATGATGAAATGCTGAAAAGCATTGACAAAACTTATGTTGCTTCGTCATCAATCATTAGTATGAAAAAGAAGCTCTGAGGTTGTACACTCTCGCCAACACATTTCAATATCAGAAGGAAAAGGTGAGAGTATGGCTGATCCTAGGGTGGCTCACAAGATTGTAAAGAAAGACATTCCTTCGAGATACAAGGGCCAAGTCAAAGGATCGTAGATGAAGAGATCACAGTGGCCCTTGTAGTATCACCCTGGGAGATTGTCGAAGACTTCAAGAAGGCCTATGAGACTAAACAACCACCCCAAAAGATGTTAGAGAACAGAGTTATTAAAAAGGGGTTAGTCTACAAGAGGCTTGAGAACTTCAAACAAAATGAGCTCAGTCTGTTACTTGAAGGGACTCATCCTGATGAGTTTGCATACAGACAGATTACAACAGTTGAGCTCCAAAATGGTAAACAGGCCAAGTACATCTCAGAGCTGTATGGGCGAGAAGGATTCTTTGATGGTGAAGCCGAGAACCTAACCATGGAAGAACAAATCATGTTTCTCAGAGCATACACCAGAGAATCCTATAGGCTTATACACGGGAAGTAGATCTCATGAATGGGATAACAACTCTGTGTCCAGTTCCCCAAAACAGAGTTCCCATTCATATCTTGCCAAACAAATATCTGAGATTTCTTCCCAGGCCGGAGCTTATATGGGTCATCTTCTCTACTGATCAAGAAGGAAAAACCAACCTTTTTGCCACAATAAGTGGGAAAATAAATAATTAGAGGTTTTGGCTGCATTGGTTCAGGGGGAGTTTGTTGGACCAAAAGAACCAATGAGCCAAGATCAAAAACCTCTAAGTCCCACATGATATCACAACAATTGCTGAAGGCTTCATCAGCAGTTCGACAAGTACTGAAAACTCCAACAGCTGAAGATCAAGTGCTGAAGACTTCAACAGCTGAAGACTAAAGTGCTGAAGTTCAACAGCTGAAGAACACAAGTACTGAAGCTGAACGGCTGAAGAACACAAGTGCTGAAGCTGAACAGCTGAAGAACACAAGTGCTGAAGCTGAACAGCTGAAGAACACAAGTGCTGAAGCTGAAGTTCAAAGTACTGAAGTACAACAGCTGAAGAGTCTACAAGTACTGAAGATCAACAACTGGTGTACAAAGTCTGAAGACAAAGACTGAAGACATCAGCTGATGATATCTACTGAAGTCATCAGCTGATGAAACATCTGAAGTTCAAGTCTGAAGACCAAGTACTGAAGTTTCAGTAGTTTGTCACAACAGCTGAAGAGTACTTCTTCAGTAGTTGTGATATCAGTAGTTTTATGTTTTTACTTTCAGTAGTTTTGTAAAACGACTGAAGAGCTTGTTCTTCAGTCGTTGTAGTTTCAGTAGTTTTAAGTTTTTCAGTAGTTATAACAACTGATAACACTTAGTATTTTTGTAAGGAGATGTCAGCTGTTTTGACATCTTCAGTAGTTGTGTTTCAGTTGGAATAATTCTGTTAGATGTCACTATCAAGTGACATCAGCAGACATCACATCTCTTATATATAAGAGGTGTCGACCTAATTGTAATTGTGACATTCCGTTACCACGAAAGCGAATATTGAATGAAATATATTTGCAGAATTCTCTCTCTATAACTGTCTTTGTTCTTCATTGAATATCGTTTCGTTCTTGTGAATTGGGTAATTCATTGTTAGAATTCCGCTGCTATACTCTCTAATCAATCACACGTAGATCACTGATCCTAACATCTTTCTAGATCCGGTCAGACATTACCCTCTTCGTGGCACTCAGCCACGATTACTGAGGTCGAATGACAAGGATCTTGTTCAGTACTTTATTATGATAATTTATTTACATTCATTTCATACGTTCGTTCTTTCATACATTTTTTTTCGTTCATTACTCTTTGTTACTCGAATCTTTTCTTATGCAATATCCCGACTCATGCTTGAAAGCTGATGCTGTGCCGGGGCCTGCACAACAAACCCCCGACTCATGTCCGAAGACTGACACAGCACCGGGATATGCGACAAAGATCCCATATGAGTCAATCACAGGGATTGAACTCTAACCGAGTCTGTTGCAACACAAAGTCGCTCACCTCATTATCTCGTCTCATGCAATTTCCCCGACTCATGTTCGAAGACTGATACTATGTCGGGGCCAAACAAACAAACCCCCGACTCATGTCCGAAGACTGAGACAGTACTGGGATACGCGACACGGATCTCATCATCCTTCACTTTCGTCATATGCAATACTCCCGACTCATGTCCAAAGACTGATACTGTGCCGGGGCTGCTCACAAACCCCCGACTCTTGTCTGAAAACTGACACTGTACCGGAGTACCCAATCTGTATCCTGTCACATGCAATACCCCCGACTCATATCCGAAGACTGATACTGTGCTGGGGACTGCTCACAAACCCCCGACTCATTTCCGAAGACTGACACAGTACCGGGATACGCGACAAGGATCTCATTCAAGTCTTTTGCGACACGGAGTGGCTCACCTCATACATATGCTTGCAAGCCTTTTTATACTTTCTATTTTATTCATTCATTCATGCATGCATTCATTCATTACATTCCTCTTTTCATTATCTTCCACTTTACGTTACATAATACATCCATTACATTCATTAACGTTCATCGCAAAGCCAAGGTAAGACATACATATATAATAAGGAACATACACATAATCATAAACATACACGATCACCATACAGGCAACATCATACATACATAACACACATCAAACATAAGCCATCACATCATAACCAGGCCTATCTCCCCATTATACCCCTTAAAAACCACTTAGAAAACCTCAAGTCCAAAGTGGGCGCATGGGTCCTTCCAGGCGCATGAGCATAAAAATTCTAAGTATAAAACAGTCTGGGCGCATGGGCACTGTTTGGGTGTTTCTGCCCTGTTCAGGCGCATCACCAACACTTAGCTGTTTCAAGCACTTGGGCACATGGGCACTGTTTAGGCGCATGGCCAATACTTATCCGTTTCATTCACTAGGACGCCAGGGCACTGTTTAGGCGCATGGTCCAATACTTAACCGTTTCATTCACTGGGACACATGGGCACTATTTAGACACATGGCCACTATTTAGGCGCATGGCCAATACTTAGCCGCACGGCCAACATGCTCGGCGCATGGACCACTCTTCAGGCGCATGACCCACTCTTGGGCGCATGGCCAACACTTAGGCGTCTGGCCACTCATGCTAGACGCATGGGCCACTGTTTGGGCGCATGAACCACTGTTCATGTTCATCAAAACATTCTGAAATCGTTTCTATGCTACCAACATCACCCGATTACCATTCTAATCATACCCAAACACAATCTAACATACTAGACCCTCTAAGCATGCTATACATCATCACTAACCCATAATCAACACTATAACATACATACATAGATACAACATTCGAACATAAGGCTGTAAACCCACGGTTTCTTTCAAAACATTTACTTAGTATGCATAATATCCCCCAAATCAGTTGAAAATCAGTAAAAGAGGGTTTCTAGAAACTCACATTGAGCAGCTTTTGAGCAACCTCTTCCATTCAAAACCACTTCGATTAAGCTCTTTGAATCCCAAAAACAAACTCTAAACAACCAGAACTTCGGTCAAGAACTCAATACTCAGCTAAAACCAAGCTCAAGCAAGAGAGGAATTAGCTTTTTCAGCTTATTCTTTGTTGGCCAAAAGACCAATGAGCCAAGATCAGAAAACCTCTAAGTCCCACATGGTATCACAACAACTGCTGAAAGCTCATCAGTAGTTTGACAAGTGCTGAAGACTTCAACAGCTGAAGATCAAGTGCTGAAGACCTAACAGCTGAAGAACCAAAGTACTGAAGTACAACAGCTGAAGAACACAAGTGCTGAAGCTGACAGACCAAAGTACTGAATACAACAGCTGAAGAGTTCACAAGTGCTGAAGATCAACAACTGATGTACAAGGTCTGAAGACAAAGACTGAAGACATCAGCTGATGATATCTCCTGAAGTCATCAGCTGATGAAACACCTGAAGGTCAAAGTCTGAAGATCAGTACTGAAGCCTCAGTAGTTTGTCACAACTGCTGAAGAGTACTTCTTCAGTAGTTGTGATATCAGTAGTTTTATTTTTTTATGTTTCAGTAGTTTTGTAAAACGACTGAAGAGCTTGTTCTTCAGTCGTTGTAGTTTCAGTAGTTTTATTTTGTACTTAACATGCTGATATGTTCTCAGTAGTTGTGAACACTTTAGTAGTTTGTTAAGAATTAGTTATTTTTGTATTGGATCTGCCAGTTGTCACTTTCCGTGATAACAGCAGTGATTGTTGCACTCTATATAAGGAGTGACAATCCTTGTAATCTGAGAGGAATGAGTGAATGAATGGAATGAATGATTGATTTGATTAGAAATATTCTACATCTATAAACATTCCTAGAAATCAGAAATACAATTCTCTTCCTATAACCGTATGCGATCTTAATGCTTACAAGTATCGATTGCTTGCTACAATTTGTCTAATTCTAGTTTGTATCCACTGCTTTGTATTCTGATACATCAAACTTGTGATCGCTGATCCTGTCAAATGGTATCAGAGCTGGTTAATCATTGATCGATCTAATAATTGATCATTGAAACTGCTATTCAAGATCTAAGTTTGATTGAATTAGCTTTTGTTTTTGCAAGAAACGGTTATAGAGATTGAATTTTCTGCATTTCTGCTCATTCATCCTGAGATCTTTTTCTTGGTTCTCATTGAGTTTGTTGTGGTTTGTCTAAACTTTTTAAAACTTGAACTAAACTGTTTTTGAATTGAAAATGACCACTCCTTCCAATGATCCTCACAATACTGGCTCTCAACCAAGCCACCTATGCTGGTTAGGAATGAGTATACATATGGCAAACGTATGCTCCATCACCTGTCTGTTAACAGCGCAGGGTGTTGGACATCAGTGGTACATGGTCCACACAAGCCTATGGTGAATAACCCGGAACCAATCAAATGGTTCCGAAGAGGAGGGAGCAATACTCAATGAGGATAAGAAGTTGCTTGAGATTGATGCAAAAGCCCATGGAATTCTGGCCATGGCATTGCCCAATGAAATCTATTCTGGGCTAATGCATCATGAAACTGCCCATGACCTCTGGATTGCTTTGAAAGAACATTTGGAGGAACAAATGAGGTCTTGGCAAATAATAGAGAAATTCTTGCCCAACAATATGAGACATTCTCTCATAGAAAGGGTGAGACACTGACTCAACAATATGAGCGGTTTTCTTGTTTGATCTCTGAACTAAAAATGGTCAAACTTGAATACACCAATATTCAGATGAAAACAGATTTCTCAGATCACTGCCTGAGAGATGGGACACATATACTATTGTCCTACGCTCCAGTGCAAGTTTGGACAAACTATCTCTCACCCAACTCCATGGGAAATTGCTCACTTTTGAGAGAGAGATAGAACAGAAGAGAAGCTGTCTTCATCTGGAAAGCTCACTGAAGACTTTTACAAGGCAACACTGCCTTGGTGGGTCATGAGTCAGAATATGCTTCATCTGAATGCCAGTATGATGAGCATATTAATTTCTCTTCAAGCACTTCTGATTCTGCATTTGTAAGTGTTGATGGTCAGTTTACTGGGTGTAATAATGACAATCTATGTTTCATCATGGATGATCTCAAGGGGATTGCTGATGTGACCTTAGAAGAGATGGATATTTTGAGCCAAATGGCCTTGATAAATATCAGATCTCAGAAGTTCTACAAAAGAACTGGAAGAAAATTCCCAGGACTCTCTGGCAAAACCAAAGTTGGTTTTGACAAGAGCAAGTTGAGGTGTCACAAATGCCAACGGCTTGGACACTTTGCAAGAGAGTGTAGATCAACTGGATCTAACTCTACTGCACCCTTTGTGACTTTTCCTGGCAATAGTCAACAACACAGAGGGCAACATCCTGTCACATCTAGTCATCATCCTCAACAACAATCTCCGGCATATTTTGTTCCTCAGGGTCAAATGCCATATCAGTACCCTTGTTATTACATGCCACAGTCAAATCAAGTTCAAGTTCCTATGACACCACAACCTCATGCATTACCAGAACCTCAGCCTTCCCTATCTCATCACAACCTCAATCTCAACAACACAGCTTCTTCACCCCAGGAGTTGTTGACTGGAGCAGTTTACCAGATGACTTGTCTGGTCATGATCAACTGTTCTCAGTTGCTGGTCAACATGGTGGTGACAGTCCCTTTGGAATTCTAGCTCTTATGGCTTTGGAGTCTGCTGATACTATCTCTTCCAATGCCTCTAAACACCTCAGGTATCACAGGTATCCTCTGAGGCAAAAGCCAAATTATGTTCTGACAATGCATAGCAGCATTTGCTTCCATTAGAGAAGCAAATGTAGCTTTAATTAATAAAAACATTGAGCTAGAACAAATAATTTCCAAAACAAAGCTGAGTTTGAGTTTGTGCTCAAGATAAAAATGATGAGGTTTATAACTGAATTGCCAAATAATTGATGATAAGGCTAGAGAAGATGTACTTCTAGAGAAGTACAAAGATCTCAAAGAAACCCTTGCAGTTACCCAGGTCGAGTGTGATAGATGGGTACAATCATGCAAAGGGTTTGAAATGCTTCTTAGTAAGAAATCTACTTCAAATGTGAAGTTTGAATTGGCTACAATCCACTGCTCCACCTACAGATTTTACCCCAAACCCCAAAGCATAGGTAGAATCTGATGGTGAGAGTGATAACCAATCCATCACATCATGTGATCTACCTTCTGATACAGCACAATCAGAATCAGTCAGCATCAAGCCCTCTTTGAACCTATCAGCTGATGTTGATGGTCCAAATGCTGACATTCACATGATCAATAATTGATCAACTCAGGAGTTATCCTGAAGGTCCTGAAAGGACTGGAGAGCAGGATTTAACATCTGAAGTTCAAACTTCAACTGCTGTCAGTACTGAAGAGAAGAAAACTGGCAGTAGAAAGAGTTTGAAGACTACTAAAGAGGTTGTCAAGAAAGCAACCAATGCTTCAAAGCATTGAAGAACAAGTCTTCTGTGCTTGACCATCTTTAGTTGATGATCAACCTAAGATGAAGAAGAAACCATGTGAAGTATGTGGTTTGTTCAATCATCTTACAGATGATTGTGGTTACAAAGAGTTCCAAACTCAAACAAAAAGAAGAATTAATGAGAAATGGTAAAAATGAAAAATGAGTTTGAGACCACATTTGTATCAGCAACATCAAATCCTGTAACCCTAAAGTCCTTAAGAAATCCAAAAACGAAGGAGTTAAACAGGTGACAGCTGAGGGTGCTCAAAAGATGAAGGTGCAACAGGACCTTATCTAACTCCACTAGTAATGTGTCTGATGAGCTGAAAGCTTTATCACAAAATCAGACACAGCTGGTGATGATGGTACAACATCTGTTGGGTAGAGTTAACCAACTAGATTCTCCTATGTTGAAACCACAGAAAAGGAGGTCTAAGCCAAAGGACTCCTCTTCTACACCATCTTCTTTCTCAGCTGTTTTACAAATAAACATGTTAGTTTACCATCTATTGATGAGACCAGGCCCAAAACCAAAAAGGTTTGGGTCTCTAAAACTAACTGATTGGTTATTATTGCAGGGTTCTTCAACATGTCAAAGTAGCATCTGGTATGTAGACAGTGGGGGATCTATGCCATGACTGGGAACATCTCTCTTCTTCATGACTACTCTCAAGGAAAGAAGGGATTTGTCTCTTTTGGCAATGATGCTAGGGTTTACATCATTGGTAAGGGCTTTGTCTCCAATGGAGAAATCAAATTTGATGATGTTAATCATGTGGAAAATCTCAAGTACAACCTCTTGAGTGTCAGTCAAATGTGTGATAAAGGCCATGTTGCCCTTTTCACAAGTCAAAACTGTAGGATTCTGTCATCCAAAGTTTTGCACTTGATTGACAAGGTGTTGGATGATCACACTCTCCTGAAAGCCAACAGGACAGGAAGAGTGTATGCCTTAGATCTCTCTAAGAGATAGATCTCAAAGGCAATCCTTGCTATTTTCCAAAGCCTCTTCTCAAGAATCTAAACTGTGGCACAGGAGGCTTGGTCATGTTAATCTCAAAAACATGAATCAGCTTAGCCACAATAGTTTAGTCAGAGGCTTACCAATAAAGGATTCCGTGATGAAACCTGCACTGCTTGTTTAAAAGGAAAACAGCACAAGGTCTCATTTCCTCCTATTGAAGTGTCCAAAGTCCACTGCCTGCTTGCAATTACTGCATATGGATCTATTTGGTCCTGTGAGAGTAATGAGCATGGCAAGAAGAAATACTGTTTGGTAATTGTGGATGGTTACTCCAGTTTGTATGGACTTTCTTTCTTCTACATTCAAAGGATGAGGCTGCTCAGAAGATTATCCACTTTGTGCTGTACATTGAGCAGTATTCCCTTCAGTCAGTGTATTAGGAGTGATAATGGAACTGAGTTCAGAAATCCTACACTTGATGACTTCTATCTTTCAGGGAATCAAAAGGCAGTTCAGCATTCCAAGGACTCCAGAACAAAATGGAGTAGTGGAGAGAAAGAACAGGACCCTCCATTGAAGCTGCAAGGTCCATGCTGGCTACTCAGGTTTGCCATTGCCTTTTGGGCCGAAGCTGTCAACACAGCTTGTTATGTGCAAAATAGAGTTTTAGTAAATCAGAGGTTGATGAAGACTCCATATGAAGTTCTCCATCATTTGGCTCCGTCTGATTTCTTTTCAAAGCATTTTGGGTGTCCCTGTTTTATTCTCACACAAAGGATCAACTCCACAAATTCGATCCTAAGGTGGATGCAGGATACTTTGTTGGTTATTCATCTACTTGCAAGCATACAGAGTCTTCAACTGCAGAACAAAGATGGTTGAAGAAACTCTACATGTTAAGTTTAATGAATCTCCAAAGGACAAGATTCCACAAAGTCCTGTGGAGTTATTTGATTTAGACATACTGCAATATGTTCCTTATCAAACTCCTGCTGTTGCTCCTGTCAACAGTTCACCCCTGGTGGTACTGCTAATGATGATGATGATTGCAGTACTCACCTCTTCAGGTTTAGTGATCAGCTGCCTGACTCAGTTAGACCTGATGTTCCTGTAGCGCCAGTAGCACCATCCACAACAAATGCTGATGAGATTTCTTCGAATTCAACCTCCTTTGAATTACCATCCACTGATTGGTTTCAAGGAAATGATTCACCATCCCCATCTGTTGCTGCTGACCGGCTACAAACACTTGCACAGATCTCATTGTGTATCAGATCTGAAGAATCACCCTATGTCTTCAAATCATTGGTGATTCACTGCTGGAGTATCAACAGAAGTCAATTGTCAAATTTCTGCTTCTATGCTCTCTTCATCAGTCAGCAAGAGCCAAAGAATTATCACATTGCTTTAAAGAACAATGGATGGGTTGATGCCATGCAGCTTGAGGTTCTTCAGTTCAAGAAACAGCAAGTGTGGGAACTGGTTCCTCTACCTCCAGGTAAGTGTGCAATAGGCACTAAATGGGTGGTTAGGAACAAATGATGAAAATGGGCTTATTGTTAAGAACAAGGCCAGACTGGTTGTTCAGGGGTTTGCACAAGAAGAAGGTATTGATTATGATGAAACCTTTGCCCCTGTAGCCAGACTGGAAGCAATTCGATTGTTTTTAGCTTATGCTGCTTATCAAAACCTTAAAGTCTTTCAAAGGGATGTCAAAAGTGCATTTTTGTATGGAAAAGTTAAAGAAGAGGTTTATGTATGTCAACCTCCAGGCTTTGAGGACAATAAACATCCTAATTGGGTGTATAAGCTTGATAAAGCTCTTTATGGGTTAAAACAAGCTCCCAGAGCCTGGTATGAGACATTATCATACTTTCTTCTGAAAACAATTTCACTAGAGCTCCATAGACAAGACTTATTCATTAAGAAAACTGGGAGCATAATCTACTTGTTCAAATTTATGTAGATGATATCATTTTTTGCATCTTCAGATCCAAAGTTGTGTGATGCCTTTACAAAGTTGATGCAACAGAAGTTTGAAATGAGTGCCATGGGAGAACTACAGTTCTTTCTGGGGTTGCAAATCAAACAAAAGCTGATGGAATTTTTTATTCATCAGTCCAAATATACAAAAGATCTTTTGGCAAAAGTTTGATTTACAAAACTGTAAGCCCTGTTCTACTCCCATGAGGGCAGCACCACACAACTGGACTCAGATCAGAAAGGTAAAGTGGTTGATGAAACACTTTACAGATGTATGATTGGTCCTTGATGTATTTAACAGCTTCTAGACCAGATATTATGTTTGCTACATGTGTTTGTGCTAGATTTCAGACTGCACCTAAAGAGTCTCATCTGATTGCAGTCAAGAGGATCTTTAGATATCTGCAAGGCACTCCATCTCTAGGTTTATGGTATTCTACCGGACATTCTGGTAAATTAGTGCTTTGTCTGTTTCTGACAGTGACTATGCAGGGTGTAAGTTGACCAGGAAATCAACTTCTGGTGGATGTCAATTCCTAGGCAACTGCTTGATTTCTTGGCAGAGCAGGAAACAGACCTCAGTTGCTACATCCACTGCTGAAGCAGAGTACATGCTGCTGCAAGCTGTACATCTCAGGTACTCTGGCTTCAAAACCAACTTTTGGATTATGGCATTACAGAGACTAAGACTCCATTGTTAATGGATAGTGCTCAGCTCTTTGCATTGTCAAAAATCCAGTCCAGCACTCTAGGCCAAACATATAGAGATCAGACATCATTTTATAAGGGATTGTTTTGAAAAAGGTCTGATTGATCCTAAGTTTGTGCCTAGTGCTGATGAGCTTGCAGACATTTTCACTAAGCCTTTGGATAGTTCAACTTTCAAAACCTGGTGTTAAGGCTTGGTGCTGCAGCTAGAATAGGTGACCACCTACTGATGATCTTAGTAATTCATACTGATGATCATGAGTACCTATGTCACATATAGTACGATGAGCTCTTTTAACCTCAGTAGTTTTTATAACTACTGAAGGCTAAATGTCTCACAAGTCCTGAAGTACTTCATCTGTTCTAAACTAATGATGTTACAACTACGATGCAGTATACAACTATGCTGCAATCAGTAAAACAGATAAGTACTGATGTCCTATGAAACAACTGAAATCACCATAAGACTGATGAATGTGTTGAGGACAGTTTGAAACAGCTGAAAAGCTAAGAATGACGAAAACAGCTGAAGAGAACTTTCTCTTCAGTTGTTTGTACAACTGCTGTTTCATTTTAAACAACTAAGCAAACCACGTCTTCAGTAGTTTTTATAACTACTGATGACTAATACCAAGTCTTCAGTTGTTTACAACAGCTGATGACAAAACCACTGTCTTCAGTAGTTTCATAACTACTGATGACAAACCACCATGTCCTCAGTTGTTTCAATCATCTGAAGTCAAAACCACGGTCTTCAGTAGTTTTCTAAACTACTGATGCTAACACCACGACTTCAGCTGTTTCCACGTCTGAAAGGATAATACCATGTCAACGGTCGTTTAAAACTACTGATGACTAACACCACATCCTTCAGTCGTTTCCCTACCCCCTACCCTATATATATCTCCTAACCTTAGCTCTCATTGCTTCATCTTCTTCAAATCTAACGTTCATCCCAAAACTTCCTCTTCTCCATGGTGTCTATGCAAATTAAACCGCGACACAACTGTGTTGCCTACCTCACAAGATCGCCGATCTGGACAAAGTCGTATGCTATCGATCTTATGGTTCAGTCCCAATACAACAAGGCATTCCTTCTAAACCCCGTCTTACATGCCGAATCCTTGAACCAATTTTGGATGAACGTTACTGTTACCACTGTGCTGAGGAGAGCAACACACCATCCCTCCGGTCAGTCGTCAACCACAAGAAGTAGTCATTACTCCTGCAACAATCCGTAAATTTCTTCAACTGAATGATGCTACTTCTCCTGCTGGATATCCGAAGGGCACCATAGATCTATCCTTTGCTCAGCATGGATATCAAGGCGATCTCAGTGCCACCACCATCATGAAGAAACACTTTAATGACGCTGAGCGCCTGATTTTTTCACATGGTAAATGTATGTTGGCCCCTAAGACGTCGTCTTGGGATCAAATGTCCACCAAATGGCAGCAGTAATGTATTCTATCCTTGCGCAACAACCACTAAAATTTTCAGAATTAATATTTTCAGAGCTCAAAGATATGGCTCAAAAACTAACTGCTAACCGTTGGATACTCTATCCACGGTTCATAATGGCCATTATTACAGACCAGCTTAATGCTGAGGGAGTTGTTGGCTTGGGAGTCCCTGCTACGGCTGTTCTGCCAGAAGTATACTCCCGGCACAACTCTGACCGGGGACACTCAAAATGGCTGCCAAGTTGCGAAAACCCCACAACAGCTGGAACCCACAGCCACCACCTTCAAATCCAATTCCCCACCAAACCCACCAACAAGAAACCCAAAATGGCTACTCAGGGAATTGAGTCCCCTGACGATGGCCCCTGCAACACAAACGCAGGATATATCCACTAGTCCAAACCCCCTAGTGGATACAATGACTCCTCCAGCCACAGCCGCTCAGGCTTCCTCTCCACAGGAGCCTGCAGCAACCCAAGGGGCACCTACTTATCTGGGATCTTACTCACTTGAGGAGATTGCCATTGAAGAGCACCATCCCCCCAGGTGCACACTGCTTCTATCCCCTCACCCCAAACAACCGCCCCTCACAGCCCAACTTAATAGTTGCACAAGTGCTGACTCATTGCACTCCTCACCCCCACCCCCCTCCCAGGAACCACTTACTACTGGGCATACCTCTACAACTGAGGGGGAGGAACACAGTGCACCTGAGAACCCACAGCACAGGGTTTCCCAATTCTATCTCCTGGTGTAGACAAGGAGCTTAGAATATCTAGTGAGGCTGCCCCCTCCTCTGACTCAGCACATGCCAGAGTGAGGCTGGTAACATTGCTAAGACCTCCCTAGAGGCAACAGCTGATGATGGACATTGTCCTGAGGCTGGAAGTCCCCAGTACCAAGCACAAGGGGCACATGCACCAACTGGTCTACACCCAGTGCATGTAACTCCTGCTCTAAGCAGGAGGTCGGTGATTCAGTATCAACTGATGATGACCTGAGCTTCTTCTATGATGTAGTTGCTCAAAACACCATTCTAGAGGATGAGGTTAGCAGACTCAAAGAGCTGCTGGCCAAGATGTCTCAGGATGCAAGTCCATCTGCCACCATAATACACCCACAGATGGCACCTTCCCTTGAAGGTTTCCCAAACACCGAGCCACCCCAAAATCACAACACCTGCCTCTGCTTTAGCCCTACTTCTCAGGACCAGAACCCTCCTGAGCAATAGGTGCTGCACTCCAAAATTCCCTCCCTCTCATCACACCCATGATCACTGATATAGTGATCAAAGCCATTGATGAGAGGCTTTCCTCCATATTACAGCCCTTGGTTGATGCTGCTGTCCAAAAGACTCTTTTTCGGTACAAACCCCTTCCTCCAATGCAACCAAAAGTGGGAGAGTACTGCATTGAAAGAAAGGAAGAGGAAAAGATCCGAGAAAAGGATGTGATGCAAGCCGAGGAGGAAAAAAAAAGCAACCTCTGCTCACTTACAACGGAAGAGAAGTGCTGATGATCACACTGCTGAAGACAAATCCTTGGAGGAGCTGGTCAAAGAAGCTGACACCACACACAGCCGCTCCATGGATAAAATAATTGAACAACTCTTCAGCAGGGTTTGACACAGCCACACTGGATAGTGAGATCAGAAGGTTAGAAGTACAAGAGGATACAACCCGATGGGCAGGTTATGATGCTCTTGAGAAAGAGAGGTTGAAATAATGATCCGCTTTATTGCAAATACTTGGGAGAGTCATTAATGGAGATCGCGCATGGACCATGGACAGGGACAGCATCTGGCTATAGCCACCAGAATCTGTCTGTCTAGGCAATTCAACAAAGGGATTATTGTGGAAGCCCTTGATGAGGCTGGGGCTGGTAAAAGGTTAGAGATGGCTAAACTCACAAAGGCGAAACTAACTACAAGGATGCTAGATCAACCTTCCCTTCCACCCACCTCAAACAGATCTTATCCCTCAAATCTCCAACCAACAACCTCTAAGCCAAAATCCAACATCCTCATTCTTCAAAACCAATTCCTTCACCAACCCAACCATCATCCAGTGATGTACCCAGAGGAGGAGAAGGGTGCTGAGGATGGAAGAAGAAGAAGAAGAAGAGGATGAAGATGATAGTCTGCCACTCTCTGCTGTTCTGAAGCTACCAAAACCCCGAAGTCAACCTATGATCACACCTGACTCTCAAAGGGAAATGGTCAGAGTCAAGATAGAAGAAGAAGAACAGCAGAAACAGCACGATGAGCAACTGTTGAAGATGGTTGACAAGGAATTTCCTCAGTCATCATCTATTCAAGCCATGAAAGGGCATGCTCAAAGGCTGTACACTCTCAGGCACACCTTTCAGTATCAGAAGGAGAGAGTGAGAGTATGGCCAGACCCCAGGTGAGTTCTAGATCCATAAAAGAACTATCCCACACAGATACAACGGCCAGGTACGAAAAACAATAGAGTCTACCATCATGTTGGCCGTTGTAGTCTCACCTTGGGAAATCATTGATGAATTCAAAAAGCTCACCAAGCAAAGAAGACCCCTCAAGCCTTACTAGAAAACAAGATGATTAAGAAGGGGTTGTTATATAAAAAGCTTGAAGACATCCAGAAGAATGAGCTCCAGTTACTCCTTGAAGGCAACCATCCTGATGAATTTGTATATAGGGAGGTAACTACGGTGGAGCTGAAAAATGGCAGGACCATGAAGTACTTATCAGAGTACTATGGTCCAGAGTTCTTCTTCGAAGGAGGAGCAGAAGAACTCTCTCAGGAGGAACAAGTTGTTCTCCTTGAGGCCTATGTTCGTGAGTCATACAGACACTCATTACGGGGAAGTAAATCTCATGAATGGGATAACAACTCTGTGTCCAGTTCCCCAAAACAGAGTTCCCATTCATACTCTGCCAAACAAATATTTGAGATTTCTTCCCAGGCCGCTTACATGGGTCATCTTCTCTACTGATCAAGAAGGAAAAAGACCAACATTTGCCATCAATAAGTGGGAGAATAAATAAGTTAGAGGTTTTGGCTGCATTGGTTCAGGGGGAGTTGTTGACCAAAAGAACCAATGAGCCAAGATCAGAAAACCTCTAAGTCCCACATGGTATCACAACAACTGCTGAAAGCCTCATCAGTAGTTTGACAAGTGCTGAAGACTTCAACAGCTGAAGATCAAGTGCTGAAGACCTAACAGCTGAAGAACCAAAGTACTGAAGTACAACAGCTGAAGAACACAAGTGCTGAAGCTGAAAGACCAAAGTACTGAAGTACAACAGCTGAAGAGTTCACAGTGCTGAAGATCAACAACTGATGTACAGGTCTGAAGACAAAGACTGAAGACATCAGCTGATGATATCTACTGAAGTCATCAGCTGATGAAACACCTGAAGGTCAAAGTCTGAAGATCAAGTACTGAAGCCTCAGTAGTTTGTCACAACTGCTGAAGAGTACTTCTTCAGTAGTTGTGATATCAGTAGTTTATTTTTTTATGTTTCAGTAGTTTGTAAAACGACTGAAGAGCTTGTTCTTCAGTCGTTGTAGTTTCAGTAGTTTTATATTTTGTACTTAACATGCTGATATGTTCTCAGTAGTTGTGAACACACTTCAGTAGTTTGTTAAGAATTAGTTATTTTTGTATTGGATCTGCCAGTTGTCACTTTCCGTGATAACAGCAGTGATTGTTGCACTCTATATAAGGAGTGACAATCTATTGTAATCTGAGAGGAATGAGTGAATGAATGGATGAATGATTGATTTGATTAGAAATATTCTACATCTTAAACATTCCTAGAAATCAGAATACATATTCTCTCCTATAACCGTATGCGATCTTAATGCTTACAAGTATCGATTGGCGCTACAATTTGTCTAATTCTAGTTTGTATTCCGCTGCTTTGTATTCTGATACATCAAACTTGTGATCGCTGATCCTGTCATTGTCCTCTTTCTCTCTAGAACCGGGCTCTCTCTCCTCTTCATCCTCCTCGAGAGCAAAGCAGCTTTCTACTTTGATATGGGCGACCTGCCCTTTAAAATTAAAATAATAAGATTGGTACTTTGTACACTTTTCCCCCTCCATTTGTGCACAATTCCATTTTCCACTTACTTTTCTTTTCCACTCGTTTAAATAAAATTTCGGGGTGTTAAGTCTACCCCTTAAAGAGTTTCGTCCCCGAAACCTGTCGCTTCTCGAACAAGTACGGATAACACTGTCTCTCATCTCTTTGAGGGCATTTTAAATCAGATCCCTTTAGGCTTCACTGCACCCACACCAGTGAAACCATCATCTTCCTAGCCTATTCTCTTCTTCTTATTAGTAATGGTCACCAGTGATCCTCGTGGTTGGATACCTATCCATCTCAATGTTCTTGGTAACATGATCATATCTCATCGGTTGAGCTCTTTCTTAGATGAGATGCATGGAACATCAGACGAATCCCACTTAACTCATCGGGTAGCTCTAGTCGATGTGCCACTTCTCTTACATGAGTAACAACCGGGAATGACCCTCTATACTTTATATCAGCTTTACTCAACTCCAAACCAAGCAATCCGCTTTCCTGGTCGAAGCCTTCCTCATTCTTTATTGTCGTAGGTCATCACCAAACTCTAGTTGTGCACGGTTGATCAATCCATCTTCTTGCAACACTTGGGGTTTGAGTCATAAACTACTGATCAACTCACTCGGAGATGCATGTCTACCTACCTGTGTCTGTCTTGAAAGCACCTAGCAGGAACAAGCACTCTCTCTCAATTCTGTCATGCAATTCTCTAGGGCATTAGGTAACCTGATAGACTTACCAATAACAATTCTTACATCGAAGGGCTCATCGATCTTCCTACCCCTAACGTGCAACATCACAGAAAATAGCGACAACAAAACTACTACTAGCGTCACAATTAAAGCATAGATGCATAAATCTAAACTTGCAAGAACGTACCCAACGTTACCTTGGAGTCTGACCTAGCCTCCTCCCGGTAATAGCGAAGGCTCTAGCCTTAACCCTCTGTTCTCCTTACTCGTACCGGAGCTTCTTCCGATCTTCTTCGTTCCTGAACCTTCCACTCTCGGCTTCTTGCAATCCTTGTCATGTGACCTTCCTCACCATAGGAATAACACCTCCCCATACCGCAGTTCTTCGCCACATGTCCGGTCCTCCCACAACGGATGCATACATTGCCCCCCAGTCTACATTCCCCAGGGTGCCTGTGTCCACACTTGTCACACCTTTTCGACCCCGCACCAGTTATGATCACACGCTGATCATCCTCGTGCACCTTTGTCACTTGGAGCGGTTCCGCCACGTTCTAATAGTTTCCCGTTCATTCGTGGCCATCCTCTCCTTTCTTGCTACTTTCAGCCACCATCACAGATCTTTCATCATACAATCTTCCTTCCAAATCAACCGCCGACCTAAACGTGCTCCGTCGGGCAGCGATCATGTGCCTATGGATGCCCGCCGACAAGCCCTGAATGTACCTTTTGATCTTTCGTGAAAGAGGTGTCACTGATCCGGCACCAGACGTGTCATCTCGTTGAATTTAGCGGTATATTGTTGATGTGTCATCGTGCTCGCCTCTAGCTGCAGGAACTCCCTCTCAACTTTATCCATCTCACGATGAGGACAAAACTCCTCAATCACGGCCTTTTCTACTCCGGCCATCTCATCCTTCCGATAGCCTTGCTTCCCTTAACTTGGACGATATTGTCCTACTAACACTACGCTGAGTGAACAAAAGATGGGTAACAAACTTTACCTTCTGATCCTCCCGGCACTCACTGATATTCAATACCGCTTCCATCTTTCTCACCCATCGGTGAGTAGTAGCAGTAGTGCCATTTCCATCAAAGGTTGGGGGCTTGCATCGTTGAAATGCCCCATAGTTACAGCCTCGTGCCACCTCTGGCGCAGGCTCTTCCCCTTCGTCCTCTTCGTCATCAAAGAAAACCGTTTTAGTGTCGGGTCGTTTCCTTTCACCTGAAGGTCTACCCTTTCCTGTCTCTCCGCATCTTTAACAGCCTTTATAACTTCGGTCACCACAAACGGTAGGATCGTCTGCATAACCTAATGCACTTCCTCCCTGACCGCCTCTCTCATCAAGGCTCTCTGATTAGCATTCTCATCACCGCCCTCCTGAAAGGGGCCTCGGGTTCCTCATGGGCTGCTCTTTTAGCCCTAGACCTTCCTCTTGTGACACGTGGTTCAGCACCACGTCCACCACCACTTGCACCTCGTGAAGCTTTTGAAGATCTACCGCCAACCATCCTCTAACACACTATAAGATTCCAACACTAACGCGGTCATTCAAGGTAATAACTCAGTTTATGTCAAGTATAGTAAGTCCCTAATTACAGTGGCAGTTGTGATTAGCCACTTAATTTACTCTTCACACCCCAGCATTTCCTATCTTGACTACATCAGTATCTAAATCTACACAATAGCACACAAGACACATAACATGCGTACATAATGTCGGTTAACACTAACTTACATAAAACGTTTACATAAAACCTTTACCTGCAGGCACGTAGCTACTAGGATTGGCATCCCTTTTCTTTTAGTCCCATTCTCAGCTTAAGATTAGGTTTTTCAAAATATTTACCCAATTCACTAAACTTTTGCTCTGATACCAACTTGTAAGGCGCTGTTCCCGGGATGCTTACAGCTGGTGGTTCATCGCACATAAAACATTATAAAACGTACATTTATTTTGCAGTGGAATTTAAAATTTTTATTAATAACTAAAAAACATGTCATTCATCATTACAACATCTGTTTTCATCTCAAAATACAAGACATGTCAAAATACGGATGCCAGCCTCAAAAATCCTAATAGCTTATGCATCCATGCCTGCAACTCCTCAGCATCAACAAATACCTGCCAACTATCATGCATACAAAAGTCAGCGACGCAAGTGAGTTCTAGTTTTATAAATAAAACATACCTTTTGTGTTAAAACCGTTCTTTTACTTTATTCATAAACATACTATACTTTACAATCGTTGTGATCATGCATCATACGTACTTACAGATAATATCATTATTATATTCGTCATTACGTTCATTAACTTGTCATTCAATGTATTACATTATCGTTCACTTCTCTTTCTAGATCCGGTCAGACATTACCTCTTCGTGGCACTCAACCACGATTACTGAGGTCGAATGACAAGGATCCTGTTCAGTACTTTATTATGATAATTTATTTACGTTCATTTCATACGTTCATTCTTTCATACATTATCTTTCGTTCATTACTCTTTGTTACTCTAATCTTGTCTTAGGCAATATCCCCGACTCATGCTCGAAAGCTGATGCTGTGCCGGGGCCTGCACAACAAACCCCCGACTCATGTCCGAAGACTGACACAGCACCGGGATACGCAACAAAGATCCCATATGAGTCAATCACAAGGATTGAACTCTAACCGAGTCTGTTGCAACACAAAGTCGCTCACCTCATTATCTCGTCTCATGCAATATCCCCGACTCATGTCCGAAGACTGAAACTGTGCTGGGGCCTGACAAACAAACCCTCGACTCATGTCCGAAGACTGACACAGTACCGCGATACGCGACACGGATCTCATAATCCGTCACTTTCGTCATATGCAATACTCCCGACTCATGTCCGAAGACTGATACTGTGCTGGGGCCTGGTCACAAACCCCCGACTCATGTCCGAAGACTGATACAGTACCGGGATACGCGACAAGGACCTCATTCGAGTCATTTGCGACACAGAGTTGCTCACCTCATACATATGCTTGCAAGCCTTTAATACTTCCATTACATTCATTAACTGTTAACGCAAAGCAAGTTAAGGCGTACATATAATAAGGAACATACACATATCATAAACATACACGATCACCATACAGGCAACATCATACATACATAACACACATCAAACATAAGCCATCACATCATAACCAGGCCTATCTTCCAATTATACCCCTTAAAAACCACTTAGAAAACCTCAAGTCCAAAGTGGGCGCATGGGTCCTTCCAGGCGCATGAGCATAAAAATTCTAAGTATAAAACAGTCTGGGCGCATGGGCACTGTTTGGGAATTTTTGCCCTGTTGAGGCGCATCACCAACACTTAGTCGTTTCAAGCACTTGGGCGCATGGGCACTGTTTAGGCGCATGGCCAATACTTAGCTGTTTCATTCACTGGGACGCATGGGCACTATTTAGGCGCATGGTCCAATACTTAGCCGTTCATTCCCTCGGACGCATGGGCAATATTTAGGCGCATGGCCACACTTGGGCGCATGGCCAATACTTAGCCGCATGGACAACATGATGGGCGCTTGGCCACTGTTCAGGCGCATGGCCAACACTTAGGCGTCTGGCCACTCATGCTAGATGCATGGGCCACTGTTTGGGCTCATGAACCATTGTTCATGTTCATAAAAACATTCTGAAATCTTTTCTATGCTACCAACATCGCCCGATTACCATTCTAATCATACCCAAACACAGATCTAACATACTAAGGCCCTCTAAGCATGCTATACATCATCACTAACCCATAATCAACACTATAACATACATACGTACATACAACATTCGAACATAAGGCTGTAAACCCACGGTTTCTTTCAAAACACTTACTTAGTATGCATAATAGCCCCAAATCAGTTGAAAATCAGTAAAAGAGGGGTTCTAGAAACTCACCTTGAGCAGCTTTTGAGCAACACTTTTCCAGTTCAAGACCCACTTTGATTCAGCTCTTTGAATCCCAAAAACAAACTCTAAACAACTAGAACTTCGGTCTAAAACTCAATACTCAGCTGAAACCAAGCTCAAACAAGAGAAGACTTACCTTTTTCAGCTTCTTCTTCCTCTTTCTCTCTCTAGAACCGGGCTCTCTCTCTCTCTTCTTCCTCCTCCGAGAGCAAAGCAGCTTTCTGCTTTGATATGGGCAACCATGCCCTTTAAAATCCTAAAATAATAAGATTTGTACTTTGTACACTTTTCCCCCCTCCATTTGTGCACAATTTCCATTCCTTCCACTTACTTTTCTTTTCCTTTCGTTTAAATAAAATTTCGGGGTGTTACATTCCTTCATTATGCCCCTTTCATGTAAGAAGCTTACCGGGCGTGTGCTTTCAATAATTTTTGTATGTAATTAAGTTTATTCCTTAAGTTAGCTTTATTTACTTAAAAACATGCAGCTAAGCTTCGATTTTATCAATTTCTTTTATGAATCTTGTATCATGAAAGAAAGGGAGAACACATGTATGAACACATGATATAATCAAGAACCTTCACATGCATAAGGAAGGTATTAATCTTTCCTATATGTAAAAAAGTGATGCTTGTATTTTTATATTACATATAAAATCATTTCCTTTTGTAAAACTATCATTGAATTCTATAACATCTAATGATATAAGTCACATTGATAGATGAATGATCTGTTGTCGTCTAATTCATTTTAGTTAAATAGATTACATTTTTGAGTTCTTTTATGCCTTTATTTCAGTTTAAAGCTGTGTGATCCTCTTTGTATTTCTAAGTTAATTAGATAATGTTTTTATAACTAGATGTAAGAAGTCTTAAACTATTGGGTATGGTATCAGTGACTTTTAAAAGGTTGACACAAGAATTTCTTTTTTGGTGTGATTAGGGAAACAATGAAACCTTCTTTGGTACCTAAAACCACTTTTTCATGTATTCAAGTCATTATTTTATACACTTTTCATTCCCACAATGAATCAACTTGGAAATTTAGGCGAACATCTTCATATTCTAATGTTTTTCATGAATGGCTTATATAAAGAGGAAAAAACATATACAAATCTCTCTCTTATTTTATCTTAATGTTGTGTCATACTCATTACTTCTTGTATTTTGTATCTACTATCACATGTTGGTCTCCAAAAAGATCTCTACAATCAGGCCTGAAGATGGTGCCGGCCAATTTCAAGTTCGAGTACTAAAAATGGATACCATTTGTCAAGAACAAGAAAATAAGTGTTACACCTAATACTATTGCTATAAATATTTCCTGCCAACAACAGAATCATTTTTATCAACATAATATCTTCTTTGTTTGTAGGTACATAGAATGAATCTTTTCAAAAAAAAATATTGTACCTAAACCCTAAGGTGTAACAAACATCATAACCTTGCATATTATGTCTCAAAGTAGGCTTTATTTTCTTCCATTGAATAGTTGCTCAAAAGCAGAGATTCAGAGAGGTGATAACTTGCTTATCCCCTCCCTCTCATCTCGATTTTGCTTTTGTTACTTTCATGCATATGAAGTTTATATGTTCTTTCAATATTGGTACTGTCATTAGAAAGAAAAATATAAATCTATGAGTGGTTTGATTGTTTATTTGTAGATTGATCTGTTATTGGTTTGATGGGTCAAACCTATTAAAGGTTCGAATATACAAAATATAGCATGATACACTATCATAGCCTTGAAAGTCAAAGTGACAAAATATAGCATTCATAAGATATAGTGAATTGTTATGCTGAGTAGTGTGCCTAATTTACTAATGCGAAGAGTAATTTGGTTATATTTAACAGCCATCGCTGTGAAGCGCATCCTTCTTTACTAGTTATCCACAAACATAGTGTGTATATATATATACTAGAACGGTGCCCGCGTAGTGGCGGGACAACATTATATATTCGACAGGAATTTCTAATTATTATTATTTTTGTATCAATTTCACAAAATTTTATTGTATTTCTTTTAAGCTAAAATCTAAACATCAAATAAATGAATTTTATATCACAACTTGTACATTTATGCATTAATTTATTGTACCTTACAAAATACATATCGGTTTAGCAAAAAATTTACCACAAAAGATTTAAAAAATACTTATTTATGATTGTAGTACCAAAATTTTTTTAAACAAGATAGATTGGTATAACAAAAATCTTATAACAAACTAAGTTTTTTGGTTTATGGGTAGATAATGTATAATTTTATGTAATTTATAGTAATTATAAGGTTATTATGTAATTTATTTTATGGGTTAATTTGTAAATAATGATAAAAAAACTATTTTACCCTTAAAAATGGTTGTACCTTGTGCATTGAATGATATAAGTGTTCTTATTTAATGGAATCTTAAAATACGCTTCTTATATGCTTTATATATATAATATATATACATATACATATATATGTATATATATATATATATATATATTATATATATGTATATATATATATATATATATATATATATAGATATATATATATATATATATATATTATATAATATATATATATGAATATATACAGATACATATATATATATATATATATATATATATATATATATATATATATAATATATATTATATATATATATATAGGATGAAGTTAATATGAGAACCTTAGGTTTTTATAAAAACCCATTAACTAAATTTGGGCCTTTGATCAAAATTTCAATGGATAAGATCTTTTCATTTTGTTCTTTTGTTTTTTAATAGAAAATGGTATCAAGGTAATTTAATCCATCTAACTAAAATTCAGATTCATTACAATTTTGACATGTGTCCCTACCTATTATTCTTATTTCTTTTTTTGTTTGTTTAAAAGTTTTACCCCCTTTATTTTTAAAACCTTTATAACTTTTTTACAAATTGTTATTTTCTTATAATAAGTACATCATTAAGCTCGTCTCATTTATCTCTTTAATTCCAATATAGTCCTAACAAAATTTAATTTTTTTACGAACTTAAATAATTACGATGAGTTACATCATATTGTAATTACTTACAATGCATTACATCGAAATACATTTATACAAACCAACAAAAACAAAGCATAATAAAATGATTTTACATCCATTGTTCAAAAATAATGTAGTACAGTAAAAAAGATAAAACCTAATATATACGTTATCGTTATCATCCACCTTCATGCAAAAACATACAGTGCATAAACCTTAAAAATATCTAAATTTCATTAAATCACAGTGAATTACATCATATTTGTAATTACTTACAGTATATTACAACATAATTATAATTATTTATAGTAACGGTGAGTTATATAACAGTGAGTTACATCATGTTATATGCAAAATCTAATATTTGCAGAAAATTACATCAAACAAACATGGTGTATTAATAGCAAAAAAACCAAATTAAACATAAAATCATACTTAATACAATGAACTACATCGAATAACAGTGAGTTACATCACTATAAACCAATATAAGCCAATCTGTAAAATAATGTAAACCAATATGTAAACTAATGAAAAACAACATTTTCTTGTTTATATAAGTGTAACACCACTAGAAAAAAGATGTAACATCAATGTAAATCATGTAACATAGAATATTAAAAATATGTATCAATATACCCAGATCTAAGAATAACAACAAAGAAAAATTCACTTAAAAACCTAACTCCTTATTAGATTGTTTTATAAAAAACCAAATTAAAAATTGATACTAAAATTTAACTGAACAAGAAAAACTCACTTGAAAACCTAACTCCTAAATCACTAAACTCTAAAACATTCAAAAAGTCATATGTTCTACAAAAATACAACGAAAAAAATTACTTTTTATGAAAACCCAAATCTTACTCGGTGGTTTTAAAACAACCACCAATATTCAATAGATTTAAAAATAGCACTAGTTCAAAATATTATTAAACAAATTTTACTTACGCACTAACAACAACTATTATTATAAACAAAAAGTTCAAATTCCTTAAAAAATATGATACATTGGGGTTCTAGACTCCTTTTCTTACTTTAAACATATATCAAAATTCAATTCACTCTACAACAAAAATTATAATTCTCCAAGCAATCAACCTTATGAGAGATAGAGGGGGAAGACAAACAACCACAGCACATCGATGGGGTGAAACCATAGTCCAGATGCAAGCGGCGACACCGACGCTAGTACACGTATGAATTTTTGACCAACGTATGGTCAACAATAACGTGGAAGACAAAGAAGTGAATAGGAACGATGGGGATGGTGATGTTGGTGTAGGGTGGTGTTGGAACGGTGGTGGTGGTGGGTTGTGTTTCATGGTGAAGATGGGGATCTACTTGTGATAATGGTGAAGATGGTTAGTGTTTTGAGTAAGTGATATAAATATTTAAAATATATAAATAAAACCTGAAAAAAGATACAAAAGGTACAAAAGTTCAAAAGACTATTTTACCCCTGAATTGATCCTAGCCCTTTAAATAGAATCTTGTTATTTTACCTTAAATCAATGGCTATATGATGAGTTAGTGGATTCTCATAAAAACTAAGGGTTTTCAAATGAACCCAATCCTATATATATATATATATAATATATATATATATGTATATATATATATATATATATATGTATATATATATATATATATTATGTATATATATATATATGATATATATATATATATGTATATATATATATATATGTATATATATATATATATGTATATATATATATATATGTATATAATATATATATGTATATATATGTATATATATATGTATATATCTATGTGTATATATATACACATATGTATACGTGCACACACATATGTATTATATATATATACATATACACACACACATATATATATATATATATATGTATGTATTATGTATGTATACATATACATATATATACACATATATATATACACACACACGTATATATATTTATATTTATATTTATATATGTATATATATGTATATACATATATATATATATGTATGTATGTATATATATATGTATGTATATATATATATATATATATATATATATATATATATATTAATATATATATATATATATATATATATTAAGAGTGATTTTCACAAATAGCCCTTGTGGTTTGCTTAAAGTAACAAGTTTTCATACTAATTTTTCTGAGTATTAAATTTGAGTATTATGGCTACGTTTTTTACCATCTTTTAGTATTAAGTGTAACTATCATTTATTTTTAATGGATTACCCCATCAGTTGCAAAACACGTTAGGATAATTTAGTCAATTCCAAACAAACACCACAAAACTCAACTTTAAATGCCTTTTTCTTCATGTTTGTGTTAAGCAACCACAGCAAATGACATGGTGGAGAATGAAAACCCTTATTTGCAGGCAAGGATCATTTTCTAGACTTCTTTTTCTATGGAAGTTCACCATGGTGGAGGATTTGCTAAGGAGGATCAGTAGAGGGTATATGAAAATGGCAAGATAATTTATGTTAATTTTGTGCCTAAAGATGATTTCTCTATTTCAGTGCAAAAGAGTTTGGTTACAGGCAATATGCCCATTTATTTATAGCTTTTGAATCCTCGAAGTAACTTAAACATTAGGTTGAGGTTTTAAGAAAACTATGAAGATGTATTAGAATCCGTGCATCATGTATCTGATCATCACTGCCTTCTTTTGTATAATGAACATGGAAAAACAAACCTTTTGGCTACTTCAAGTATCCGGGAAGAAATATTATTTGATGATCGTGAAACTAGATATTGGAGGTCTACTATAAATGAAGGTATTTAAATGATACAATTATTGATATGCGTGGTGTTAACGAAGATGATAATAAGCTTATAGATGATGCTAACGAAGTTGATGAGGTGGAAGTGGATATGAAAAACTTGAAGGTGAACCTGAATGGAGATAATCAGAGTAATGAGGATGGTGTTGATGTAGTTGATGAGGATTACTTAAGTAATGATTCATTTAGGATATCTTCATCAAAAGAAGAATATTTTGATCAAAAAGGAATGAGAAAGGCAATTAGAAGACTAAGAAAACAACATAAAGATTGTAAAGATCCATGTACTTTTATGTTGGTCAACAATTTAGGAACAATGAAAAAGATAAATCACTTATTCAAAAACATGACGCTAACACAAGAAGGGATATTGTAATTTATAAGAAGACCAAGAAAGAGTAAGGGCTATTTGTACAGGGAAAAAGGAACTTATGAGCGTAAAGGAGTTCTCAGTTATAATGAGAAAATGGGTCCTAGTAAAAAACATGGTGGGAGAAAAACCTTAGATAATTCCATGAAATGTCCATAGGGGGTTGTATGTTTCCAGATTAAATGAGGAGCCAAAATGAATGGTTAAAACATAGAACCCAAACACAGATGCCTTCAAATTAGATCTGTCAAGGCTTTCACTTCATATTGGCTATCATAACAAATTTTAGAACAGATAGAGTCTAACCCAGTGATACCAATCAAGTCTATCTAAGAACACATGCAAATAAGGTATGAAATGTTTGTTTCTAAGATGAAGGCATTCAGGGCTAAAATACAAGCCTCAAAACAGTTAATGGGTGATTACACCAAGCAATACATTGGTTTAAGGGATTATGTTCTTGAATTGAAACAAAGTAATCAAGACACCATAGTTAAAATTAAAACTAATCCTGAGTCAAATCCTACATCTGAGGTTAGAATTTGTAACACCCCGAAATTTTATTTAAACGAAAGGAAAAGAAAAGTAAGTGGAAGGAATGGAAATTATGCACAAATGGAGGGGAAAAAGTGCACAAAGTACAAATTATTATTTTAAGATATTGAAAAGGGCATGGTCACCCATATCAAAGCAGAAAGCTGCTTTGATCTCGGAGGAAGAAGAAAAGAGAGAGAGCCCGGTTCTAGAGAGAGAAAGAGGAAGAAGAAGCTGAAAAAGGTAAGTATTCTCTTGTTTGAGCTTGGTTTCAGCTGAGTATTGAGTTCTTGACCCAAGTTCTGGTTGTTTAGAGTTTGTTTTCGGGATTCAAGAGTTGAATCGAAGTGGGTCTTGAACTGGAAGAGTGTTGTTCAAAAGCTGCTCAAGGTGAGTTTTTAGAACCCCTCTTTTACTGATTTTCAACTGATTTTGGGCTATTATGCATACTAAGTAAACATTTTGGAAGAAACCGTTGGTTTACAGCTTTATGTACAAATGTTGTGTGTATGTATGCATGTTATAGTGTTGATTATGGGTTAGATATGATGTATAGCATGCTTAGATGGCCTTAGTATGTTAGATATGTTATTGGGTGTGCTTAGAATGATAAACAGGTGAAATTGGTAGCATAGAAAATATTTCAAAATGTTTGATGAACATGAACAGTGGTTCATGCACCCAAACAGTTGTCCATGCGCCCAAACAGTTGTCCATGCGTCCAACATGAGAGACCAGATGCCTAAGTGTTGGCCATGCACCCAAGAGTGGGTCATGCGCCTAAATAGTGGCTCATGCGCATGAATAGTGGCTCATGCGCCCAGCATGTTGGCCATGCGGCTAAGTATTGGCCATGCGCCCAAGTGTGGCCATGCGCCTAAGTAGTGGCCATGGGCACTACAGAGGTGCACGGCTCTAAATGCCTTAAGCTCTACCGCGTGAGTTCAGTAAATTCTAAAGTGTGCACACAAGGGTTCCAGTCTTTGTGACGGACCTTCAGAGGTGTTACCCATTTCTATGGGGTGTTACCCATTTCTATGGGGGTGTTACCCATTTCTATGGGGGTGTTACCTATTTCTATGGGGGTGTTACCCATTTATATGAGGGTGTTACCCATTTGTATGGGGTGTTACCAATTTCTATGGGGTTGTTACCCATTTATATGGGGGTTTTCTTACCGACTTGGTGGGGGTGTTGTTACCCGAGTTATGTATAACATTGGGGGTGTGGCATAAAGCCAAGTGTAATTATAAAGGTGAGCGACTCTGTGTTGCAACAGACTCGACAGAGGTCTTTGACCATGAGACGAGATAAGAGGTGAGCGATTCCGTGTTGCAACAAACTCGATAGAGGTCTTTGTCCATGAGAAGAGATAATGAGATGGGCGACTTTGTGTTGGAACAGACTCGGATGGAGTTCCATCTCTGTGATTGACACATATGGGATCTTTGTCGCGTATCTCGGTGCTGTGTCAGTCTTCCGACATGTGTCGGGGGTTTGTGAGCAGGCCCCGGCACAACATCAGCTTTCGAGCATGAGTTGGGGATATTGCAAGAGACAAGATTCGAGTAATAATGAGTAATGAATGCAAGATTATGTATGAAGGAACGAACGTATGAATGAACGTAATGAATTATTGTAATAATGTACAGAAAAGGATCCTTGTCATTCGACCTCAGTAATCGTGGCTGAGTGCCACGAAGAGGGTAAAGTCTGACCGGATCTAGAAAGAGAAATGAACGATAATGTAATACGTTGAACAAATAAAGCTAAGGAACATAATGATGAAGATAATAATAATGATATTATCTGTATGTACTTATGATGCATGATCACGAACGGTTGTAAAGTATAGTATGTTTTGAGATAAAGTAAAGAACTTTTTAACAGAGAAATGTATGTTTTATTATAACACTAGGACTCACTCAGTGTCGTTGACTTTTGTATGCATGATAGTTGGCAGGTATATATTGATGCTGAGGAGTTGCAGGCACGGATGCAGACGCTACTAGGAGCGTTTTGAGGCTGGCATTCGTATTTTGACATTTCTTGTATTTTGAGATGAAAACAGATGTTGTAATTGACATGTTTTTAATTATAAATAAAAGTTTTAAATTCTGCTACAAAATTAATGTACATTTTATAATGTTTTAAGTGCAATGAATGACCAGCTGTAAGCGTCCCGGGAACGGGGCCTTACAAGTTGGTATCAGAGCAAAAGTTTAAGTGATTTGGGTAAATATTTTGAAAAACCTAATCTTAAACTGAGAATGGGACTTAAAGGAAAAGGGATGCCAGTCCTTGTAGCTACATGCCTGCAAGTAAAGTTTTTATGTAAACGTTTTATGTAAGTTATGTTAACCGGCATTATGTGCGCATGTTATGTGGCTTCGGTGCTATTGTGTAGACTTAGATACTGATGTAGTCAGGATAGGAAATGCTTGGGGTATGAAGAGTAAAGTAAGTGGCTAATCACAACTGGCCACTGTAATTAGGGACTTACTATACTGGACATAAACTGAGTTATTACCTTGAATGACCATGTTAGTGTTTGAATCTTATAGTGTGTTAGAGGATGGTTGGCGGTAGATCTTCGAAAGCTTCACGAGGTGGTGGTGGACGTGGTGCCGAACCACGGGTCATAAGAGGAAGGTCTAGGGCTGAAGGAGCGGCCCATGAGGAACCCGAGACCCCTCATCAGGAGGGCGGTGATGAGAACGCTAATCAGAGAGCCTCGATGAGAGAGGCGGTCAGGGAGGAAGTGTGTCAGGTTATGCAGAAGATCCGACCGTCTGTGGTGACCAAAGTTATGAAGGCTGTTAGAGACGAGGAGAGACAGGAAGGGGGTAGACATTCGGGCGAAAGGAGACGACCCGAGACTAAAACAGTTTTCTTCAATGACGAAAAGGACGAAGAGGAAGAACCTACGTCAAAGGTGGCACGAGGCTGTAATTATGGGGCGTTTCAACGATGCAAGCCCCCAACTTTTGATGAAAAAAGCACTGCTGCTGCTCACCAATGGGTGAGAGAGATGGAAGCGGTATTGAATATCAGCGAGTGCCAGGAGGATCAGAAAGTAAAGTTTGCTACACATTCTTTTATGGACTCGGCTCTGTGCTGGTGGGACAATATAGTCCAAGTCGAGGGTAGCAGAGCTATTGGAAGGATGAGATGGCCGGAGTTGAAGAAGCTGGTGATTGAGGAATTTTGTCCTCATCGTGAGATGGATAAAGTTGAAAGGGAATTCCTGCAACTGGAGGTGGGAACCCTGACACATCAACAATACACTACAAAGATCAATGAGATGGCACGTCTGGTGCCAGATTAGGTGACACCTCTTTCGCGAAAGATCAAGAGGTACATTCAGGGCTTGCTAACAGACATCCGTAGGAACATGATCGCTGCCTGACCGAGCACGTTTAGGTCAGTGGTCAATTTGGCGGGGAGATTGTATGATGAAAGATCTGTGATGGTGACTGAAAGTAGCAAGAAAGGAGAAGGTGATCCAGAATGGAACGAGGAGCGATTGGAACGTGGCGGAGCCACTCCAGGTGACAAAGATGTGCAAGTGGGTGATCAGCATGTGATCATAACTGGTGCGGGGTCGAAAAGGTGTGACAAGTGTGGACGCAGGCACCCCGGGGAATGCAGACTGGGGGGCAATGTCTGTTTCCGTTGTGGGAGGACCGGACATGTGGCGAAGAACTACGATATGGGGAGGTGTTATTCTTGTGGTGAGGAAGGTCACATGAGCAGGGATTGCAATAATTCGAGAGCGGAAGGTTCAGGAGTGAAGGAGATCGGAGGAAGCTCCGGTACAAGGAAGGAGAACAGAGGGTGAAGGCTAGAGCCTTAGCTATGACCGGGAAGAGGCTAGGTCAGACTCCGAGGTAACGTTAGGTACGTTCTTGTAAGTTTAGATTATTGCATCTATGCTTTAATTGTGATGCTAGTAGTAGTTTTGTTGTCGCTATTTTCTATGATGTTGCACGTTAGGGTTAGGAAGATCGATGAGCCCTTCGATGTAAGAATTGTTATTAGTAAGTCTACTAGGTTACCTAATACCCTAGAGGATTGCGTGATAGAATTGAGAGAGAGCGCTTGTTCTTGCTAGGCTGTTCAAGACAGACATAGGTTGGTAGACATGCATCTCCGGGTGAGTTGATCAGTAGTCTATGACTCAAACCCTAAGCGTTGCAAGAAGATGGACTGCTCAACTGTGCACAACCAGAGTTCAGTGACGACCTATGAAGATGAAGTATGAGGAAGGCTTCGACCAGGAGAGCGGATTGCTTGATTTGAAATCAAGTAAAGCTAATATTAAAGTGTAGAGGGTCATTCTCAGTTGTTGCTCAGGTAAGAGAAGTGGCACATTGACTGGAGCTACCTGATGAGTTAAGTGGAATTCATCTGGTATTCCATACATCTCGCCTAAGAAATAGCTCAACTGATGAGGATATGATCATGCTACTAGAGAATACTGAGATGGACAGAGTATCCAACCACGAGGAGCAACTAGTGACCACTACTAATAAGAAGGAGATAATAGGCTAAGGAGGATGATGGTTTCACTTGTGTGGGTGCAGTGAGGCCTAAAGGGATCTGAGTTTAAATGCAAGATCAAAGAAAAGGTGAGACAGTGTTACCCGTAACTGTTCGAGAAGCGACATGTTTCGGGGACGAAACCTCTTTAAGGGGGATAGACTTGTAACAACCTGAAATTTTATTTAAACGAAAGGAAAAGAAAAGTAAGTGGAAGGAATGGAAATTGTGCACAAATGGAAGGGGAAAAGTGCACAAAGTACAAATCTTATTATTTTAAGATATTAAAGGGCATGGTTGCCCATATCAAATCAGAAACCTGCTTTGATCTCGGAGGAAGAAGAGAGAGAGAGAGAGAGCTTGGTTCTAGAGAGAGAAAGAGGAAGAAGAAGCTGAAAAAGGTAAGTCTTCTCTTGTTTAAGCTCGGTTTCAGTTGAGTATTGAGTCCTTGACCCAAGTTCTAGTTGTTTAGAGTTTGTTTTCGGGATTCAAGAGCTGAATCGAAGTGGGTCTTGAACTGGAAGAGTGTTGTTCAAAAGCTGCTCAAGGTGAGTTTCTAGAACCCATCTTTTACCGATTTTCAACTGATTTGGGGCTATTATGCATACTAAGTAAATGTTTTAGAAGAAACCGTGGGTTTACAGATTTATGTACAAATGTTGTATGTATGTATGCATGTTATAGTGTTGATTATGGGTTACAGATGATGTATAGCATGCTTAGATGGCCTTAGTATGTCGGATCTGTGTTTGGGTATGCTTAAAATGATACACGGGTGAAATTGGTAGCATAGAAAATATTTCAGAATGTTTGATGAACATGAACAGTGGTTCATGCGCCCAAACAGTTGTCTATGCGTCCAGCATGAGAGACCAGACGCCTAAAGTATTGGCCATGCACCCAAGAGTGGGTCATGCGCCTGAATAATGGCTCATGCGCCCGGCATGGTGGCCATGCGGCTAAGTATTGGCCATGCGCCCAAGTGTCGTCAGGTGCCTAAATAGTGCCCATGCGCCCAAGTGATGAAACGGCTAAGTGTGGCCATGCGCCTAAATAGTTCCCATGCGCCTAAGTGATGGAACGGCTAAGTGTGGACCATGCGCCTAAACAGTGCCCATGCGTCCAAGTGAATGAAACGGTTAAGTATTGGCCATACGCCTAAACAGTGCCCATGCACCCAAGTGCTTGAAACGGGTAAGTGTTGGTGATGCGCCTGAACAGGGCAGAAACGCCCAACAGTGCCCATGCGCCTAGACTGTTTTATACTTAGATTTTTTATGCTCATGCACCTAGAAGGACCCATGCGCCCACTTTGGACTTGAGGTTTTCTAAGTGGATTTTAAGGGGTAAAATGGGAAGATAGGCCTGGTTATGATGTGATGGCTTATGTTTGACGTGTGTTTTGCATGTATGTTGTTGCCTGTATGGTGATGGTGTATGTTTATGTTTATGTATGTTCCTTATTATATGTATGTCTTCCCTTGGCTTTGCGTTGAACGTTATGATTGTAATGAAAGTATTATGTAACGTAAAGTGGAAGATAACGAAAAGAGGAACGTAATGAATGAATGCATTCATGAATAAATGAATAAAGAGAGAAGTATAGAAAGGCTTGAAAGCAATATATACAGCAGTGCATGGCTCTTAATGCCTTAAGCTCTACCGCGTGAGGTTCAAAAAATTCTAAAATGTGCACGCAAGCGTTCTAGTCTTTGTGACTGACCTTTAGAGGTGTTACCCATTTCTATGGGGGTGTTACCCATTTCTACGGGGGTGTTACCCATTTCTACGGGGGTGTTACCCATTTCTACGGGGGTGTTACCCATTTCTACGGGGGTGTTACCCATTTCTACGGGGGTGTTACCCCGTTTCTATGGGGGTGTTACCCATTTATATGGGGGTGTCGTTACCCACTTCGGTGGGGGTGTTGTTACCCACTTCGGTGGGGGTGTTGTTACCCACTTCGGTGGGGGTGTTATTACCCACTTCGGTGGGGGTGTTGTTACCCGAGTTATGTATAACTTCGGGGGTGTGGCATAAAGCCAAGCATAGTTATGAGGTGAGCGACTTTGTGTTGCAACAGACTCGACAGAGGTCTTTGACCATGAGACAAGATAAGAGGTGAGCGACTCTGTGTTGCAATAGACTCGACAGAGGTCTTTTTCCATGAGACGAGATAATGAGATGGGCGACTTTGTGTTGCAACAGACTCAGATGGAGTTCAATCTCTGTGATTGACTCGTATGGGATCTTTGTCACGTATCCCGATGCTGTGTCAGTCTTCGGACATGAGTCGGGGGTTTGTGAGCAAGCCCCGGCACAACATCAGCTTTCGAGCATGAGTCGGGGATATTGCAAGAGACAAGATTCGAGTAATAATGAGTAATGAACGCAAGATTTGTAACACGCGGTTATTTTTTTAAAGTCAAGATGTAAAAATAAGAAAGTAAGAAAGGCAATAAGGTCCAAGTGGAGGGACTAAAAATGTAAAAATGACAAAAATCTTTGAAAAGTTGGTGTAAAGGTGGGCATGGCCGCCCACCCTCATTTCACATCATCATCTTTTTTGGTTTTAGAGAGAGAGCAGAGGAACTCTCGGTTTTGTAGAAGAAGAAGAAGAAGTGAACGAATTCAAGGTAAGAATTCATGGTTTTTACATGTTTATGATGGGTTTTATCCCAGTTATGTGTTTGTATGCTTATGGGTTGTGTTTGTGCTCGTGTGTAGCTGTTTGGATGTTGTTTCTAGGTGTTTTGAACTCTTTGCAAGCGGGTTAAAAGGAAGAACACTCAAGTTGCACCAGGTGAGTTCTAGACCCCGGTTTTTACATGTTTTAAAATATCTTTGGGTTGGAAGCGTATTAAAATGATTTTACAAAATTTATGTGTGATTAGCCGTATGCATTGTGTATGTTGAATGTTGGTTCTTGGATGTTTATAGGTTGTTCATGTTTAGAATAGCCACATTATGCTTAGAGCGATTAGAATTGAAAATATCCTTGAAACATGATTTGCAGAATGCTCATACGCCTAGATAGTGTTCATACATTTGAAAGTGCCTTAGAAAGAATTAAGTGTAAGCCATGCGCCTAAACAGTAGCTCATGCGCCAAAAATTTGCCGTAGAAATGTTTAAGTTCAGCCCATGCGCCTGAACAGTGGCCCATGTGCCTAGAAATGTTAGTCGGATGACTAAGTGTAAGGCCATACGCCCCAATAGTGCCCATGCGCCCAAGTGGCCCATGCGCCTAAGTGCTCATGCGTCTGAATAGTATCCATGCGCCTAGATTGGGCTGGAATTTACTAAGTGTTCAGACGTCAAGAAGTCCCCATGCGCCTGAATCATGTCCATGCGCCTGAATAGTGTCCATGCGCCTTAATAGTGCCCATGTGCCTAGGACTTAGAATATTTTTCCGATTTTTGGGGAAAATGTGTAAAGTAGGCTTTGACTAGGGAAATTCCCGGGGGACTATATAATTGACTTTTGGGGTCATAGATAGTATGATGGGCATGTTATGGATGATGATGATGATGATGATGATGATGATGATGATGATGTTGCATGACTATGCATGATGTATATTATGTATGTATGATGCATTGTGATGATGTATGAATGGTATGTTATGTTTTGTTCCTATAATGATGAATGTTTATCTTTCCATGGCTTTACGTGTTATGTTAATGAATGAACCGAAAGTATTATGTAACGTAAAGTTAAAGATAATGAAAGAGGAACATGATGAATGAATGCATGCATTAACGAATGAATGAACGTAAAAAGTCTTGCAAGCAAATGTATGGAGGTCCACACTCAATGAAGGGTGTTAGCTCAATTGTGTGCGGGTTAGCTACCCGAGAAGGATGCACACTGGGGTCCAATCCTTGTGATTGACCATATGTATGGGATCCTTGCCGCTTGCCCCAGGTACTGGAGTCATCTTCGTGCATAATGTTCGGGGTCAATAAAAGACCTCAGGCCCAGTAACCAGTTTCGTGCACAATGTTCGGGGTATAGCATATGGCATTGATCCGGAAAGAAAAGAAAAGATGAATGGTGAATGTACTTGCCCTAGGTACTGGAGTCAGCTTCATGCACAATGTTCAGGGTCTATGATAGACCTCAAGGCCAGTAACCAGCTTCGTGCACAATGTTCGGGGTATTGTACATGTCACAAGATGTAACGAATGAACGAAGATTAACGAATGTAATGGAAATAATAATGATATTGTCTGTATGTACGTATGATGTATGATCACGAGCGAATGAAACGTATAGTATGGACTCTGAAAGGAAATAAATAACGAGTTATGTATGTTTTATTATAAAACTAGAACTCACTCAGCGACGTTGTCATTCATACGTTTTCAATTGGCAGGTAAACGTTGCTGAGGATGGCACGAGGCGGCTACTCAGCTCCTTTGGATGGCATCCATTTAATTAAGGCTTTTGTGATGTAATACAACAATGTAATTTTGTAACCAACAAACGATGCATTATTTTGCAAAAGTTCTTAAAATGAAATGAAATGCCATTGTTTTATGTTTTCCGCTGCAATGTTTTGATGAATAAATGTAAAGTATATGTTTTACGTGCGATGAATCACCAGCTGTAGGCATCCCGGGAATGGGGTCTTACAAGTTGGTATCAGAGCCAAAGTTTAAGTGAAATGGGTAAATTTTCCAAATAAACATTAACTAAAACTGAGAATGGGACGGAATGGGAATGTGATGCCAATCTGAGTGGTTGCATGCCATCAGGTATTTTCGTAATGTTAACCGGTTTATGTGCGCGTGGTATATGGTTATGTGTTGTATGTAGATTTAAATACTGATGTAGTCAGGACATGTAATGCTCAGGGTATGAAGAGTAAAGTAAGTGGCTAATCACAATTGCCCACTTTAATTAGAGACTTACTATACTTGACATAAACTGAGCTGTTCCCTTGAATGACCGTGTTGGTGTTTGAATCTTTTAGTGTGTTAGTAGATGGCTGGTGGTAGATCTTCGAAGGCCTCTCGTGGTGGAGGTCATAGTGTTGAACCGCGACCCAAGAGGGGGAGACCTAGAGTCGAGAAAGTGGTTCATGAAGAACCAGAAACCCCTCATCCGGAGGGCGGAGATGAGAGTGCTAACCTGAGAGCCTCAGTGAAGGAGGCGGTTGTGGAAGAAGTGCACCAAGTCATGCAGACGATCCTACCGTCTGTGGTGACCGAAGTGATAAAGGCAGTTAGAGAGGGAGAGAGAAAGGAAAGGAGTGGACCTACGGGCGAAAGAAGACAACCCGAGACTAAGACGATTCCATCCGATGATGAGGATGAGGAAGAAGAGCCTGCGCCGGAGGCGACCCGAGGCTGCAACTATGGGGTGTTTATGAGATGTAAACCCCCTACTTTTGATGGAAACGGCACTGCCGCTGCTGCTCACTGGTGGGTGAGGGAAATGGAGGCGGTACTCGATATCAGCGAGTGCCGAGAAGACCAGAAGGTTAAATTCGCTACCCACTCATTTGTAGACTCCGCTCTGTGCTGGTGGGACAATATAGTCCAAGCCGAGGGTAGTCGGAGGATCGGGAGAATGAGATGGTCGGAGTTGAAGAAGTTGGTGATCGTGGAGTTTATTCCTCACCGGGAAATGGACAAGGTCGAGGAGAGTTTCTGCAACTGGAGGCGGGAACTATGACACACCAAGAGTACACCACAAAGTTTAATGAAATGGCGCGACTGGTGCCCGATCAGGTGACGCCACTGTCACAAAAGATTAAGAGATATATACAGGGACTGCCGGCGGATATCCGTAGGCATAGGATCGCTGCCCGACCAAGCACTTTTAGGTCGGTGGTTGATTTGGCTGGTAGACTATATGATGAGCGTGAGGTGGTAGTGATTGAGGAGAAGAAGACGAGCAGGGATGGGAGAAACTAGAATGGGAAATGGTTTAGATGTGGTAGAGCCACTCCAAACAATAAGGTGGCGAGGGTAGGTGACCGACGTGTGGCCACAACTGGTGCTGGGTTGGAGAAGTGTGGCAAGTGCGGGAAGGAGCATGGTGGCAAGTGTAGATGGTGGTCGAATATCTGTTTCAAGTGTGGAAGCTTGATCATATGGCTAGAGACTGTGCAGGTGTGAAGTGTTTCAACTGTGGGGGAAGTGGTCACATGAGTAGGGAGTGTAAGAAGCCAAGGGCCGAGAGTTCTGGGGTGAAGAAGGCCGGAGGAGAAGGGCAGAAGGCAAGCGCCCGAGCTTTCACGATGACTCAGGAGGAGGCTAGGACAGATCCCGACGTGGTGTCAGGTATGTTTCTAGTAAACCAAACTCTTGCATCTGTGTTGTTTGATTCTGGTGCTAGTAGGAGTTTCATTTCTGCTGCCTTTGGTGCTAAGTTTCCTAATAAGAGTAGATGTATTGGTGAGCCATTTGATGTAGAAACTGCTATTGGTAAGTCCACTAGAATTACTGAGGTGATAGAGGACTGTGCCATAGAACTAGAAGGCCATAGGTTTGCTGCTAGGCTACACGTGATACCGCTATTGGATTTGATGTAGTACTAGGGATGGACTGGTTAGCAACCTATGAGGCAAACATCGTGTGTCACAAGAAGATGATCTTATTGACAACGCCTGATGGAATGAGGTGACGGTTTATGGTGATTGCGTCACGACAATCCCGAGGGTGATTTCGATGGTGGTGGCGGGAAAGTGCATGAGATGCGGATGCAGTGCCTACTTGGCATACATAAAAGATGTGGATGCGTCGGAACCGCGATTATCCGAAGTACCAGTGGTGCGCGACTTTCCGGACATATTCCCGGAAGACTTACCTGGTCTGCCACCAGATCGCGATGTTGAGTTCCAAATTGACTTGATACCTGGTGGTCAACCCGTTGCCAAGGCACCGTACCGGTTGGCTCCGACTAAGAGGAAATATTTAATGGAGCAGTTGCAAGAACTGTTGGATAAGGGGTTTGTTAGACCGAGCATCTCTCCATGGGGTGCTCCGGTATTATTTGTGAAGAAGAAAGACAGTAGTATGAGGATGTGTATTGACTACCGAGAGTTGAACAAGTTGACGGTGAAAAACCGATACTCCCTACCAAGAATAGACGATCTGTTTGATCAGCTCCAAGGTGCAAGTTGGTTTTCGAGGATAGATCTTCGATCTGGTTACCATTAGCTGAAAGTGAAGGAGCAGGACATTCCTAAAACAGCTTTTCGCACGCTCTACGGTCACTATGAGTTCCTCGTTATGTCGTTTGGATTGACCAATGCGCCAGCTGCTTTCATGGATCTGATGAATTGAGTGTGTCGGACAATGTTAGATAAATCGGTGATTGTGTTTATTGATGATATCCTGATTTATTCAAAGAGTGAGATTGAGCATGCCGGTCACATTCGAGAGGTTCTAGAGACGTTAAGAAGGGAGAAGTTGTATGCAAAATTCTCCAAGTGCGCGTTTTGGTTACGCGACGTTCAGTTCTTGAGTCATGTAGTGAATCCCAATGGGATTATGGTGGGCCCGGCTAAGGTAGAGGCAGTGATGCAATGGAAGTCCCCAAAGACGCCATCCGAGATTCGTAGTTTCTTGGGTTTGGCGGGCTACTATAGAAGATTTATCCAAGACTTCTCTAAGATTGCTTCTCCACTGACTAAGTTGACCCGGAAGGATGTAAAGTATATATGGGGTCAGGCCCAGAAGAAGGCACTCGAGGAATTGAAGGCGAGGTTGACTCAAGCTCCTGTCTTGTCGTTACCTGATGGAAGCGAAGATTTGGTGGTGTATTTAGACGCTTCTTACTCGGGGTTGGGGTGTGTGTTAATGCAAAGAGGAAAAGTTATAGCCTACGCGTCCTGACAACTAAAGGTTCATGAGGTCAACTACCCTACTCACAACTTGGAACTGGCGGGCGTGGTCTTTGCACTAAAGATTTGGAGGCACTATCTGTATGGAACAAAGTGCACCATCTTCACCGACCACAAGAGCTTAAAGTACTTCTTTGAGCAAAAGGACCTGAATATGAGGCAGAGGCGATGGTTGGAGCTCATAAAGGATTATGATTGTGAGATCCATTACCATTCGGGCAAAGCTAACATGGTGGCTGATGCTCTTAGCCAGAAGGAGAGGCCCGAGCCGATTCGGGTGAAAGCATACCAACTAATCATGACCTCTTATGTAATGAAGCAAGTCAAGGAGTTTCAGGATGAGGCACTGAAAGAAGATCATCTAAAATCTGAAAGAATAAGAGGTCTGGTTGGGGAATTGGGTGAAAACACACTCGGTGTTAGAACCCGATTCGGTCGTGTGTGGATCCCTCGTTTTGGGGATCTACGGGTAAAGATTTTGGATGAAGCCCACAAGACTCGATACTCCATTCATACTGGTGCCACAAGATGTAACAAGACATGAAGAGAGATTATTGGTGGCCGTGTATGAAAAGTGACGTGGTGGAGTATGTGAGTAGGTGCCTTACTTGTTTGCAAGTGAAGGCGAAACATCAGAAGCCGTATGGGAAGATCCAACCTTTGGATATACCGGAATGGAAGTGGGAGCACATCACCATGGATTTCATTACGAAGCTGCCACGTACTCCGAAGGGGTACGATGCAATATGGGTGATTGTTGACCGCTTGACGAAGAGTGCTCACTTCCTACCGATCCGTGAGACATATTCATCCCAGAGGTTGGCTGACCTGTTCATCAAGGAGATTGTAACTTGTCATGGTGTGCCGGTGTCTATCGTGTCTGATCGCGACACGCGGTTTACATCTAAATTCTGGAAGAAATTCCACGATGCCATGGGGACAAGGTTACATATTAGCACGACTTATCATCCCCAAACTAATGGTCAGTCAAAAAGGACCATTCAGACGTTGGAGGACATGCTTCGGGCACGTGTGATTGATTTTGGAGGAAGTTGGGACAACCACTTACCATTGGCTGAATTCTCATACAACAATAGTTATCATGCCAGCATTGGTATGCCGCCATACGAGTTGCTATACGGTAGGAGATGCAGAACACCCGTATGTTGGGGTGATATTGGTCAAAAGGAATTGGGAAGTGTCGAGGTAATCGAGGCTACGACTAAGAAGCTTGAAAAGATTAAAGCCTTCATGAAGGCAGCTAAAGATAGACAGAAGTTGTATGCTGATAGACGACGCAGACCGATCGAGTTCCAAGTGGGTGACCGGTTATGTTGAAGGTCTCACCTTGGAAGGGTATCATCCGATTCAAAAAATGAGGTAAGCTAAGCCCGAGATACATAGGACCTTTCCGAATCATTGCTCGAGTAGGGGAGGTGGCCTATAGATTGGAGTTGCCAGATGAGTTAAATGGAATTCACCCAACATTTCATGTATCTCATTTGAGGAAGTGCTTAGCTGATGAAGCCATGATTGTTCCACTGGAGGACATTGAAGTTGATTAAAAGCTCAAATATGTGGAGCAACCTGTGGCAATCATCGATCGTAAAGAGAAGAGGCTGAGAAATAAAGTGGTTCCTCTGGTGCGTGTACAGTGGAGGCACAGGAAGGGATCCGAATCTATGTGGGAGACTGAGGAGGAGATGAGACAGCATTATCCTCGTCTGTTTGAGGAATAACAGTTTTCAAGGATGAAACCTATATAAGGGGGTGGCCTTGTAACACCCGGTTATTTTTTCTTAAGTCAAGATATGAAGAATAAAAGCAAGAAAGGCAATAAGGTCCAAGAGGAGGGACTAAAAATGTACAAAGGACAAAAATCTTTGAAAAGTTGGTGTAAAGGTGGGTATGGCCGCCCACCCTCATTTCACATCATCATCTCCATTGGTTTTAGAGAGAGAGAGCAGAGGAACTCTCGGTTTTGTAGAAGAAGAAGAAGAAGTGAACGATTCAAGGTAAGAATTCAGGGTTTTGTAGAAGAGCAGAGGATTCTTGTTTTTATACAGATATATCGAGGGAGGTGTATTCACATAAAATAGGACCCATCATTGGTGCAAGCATATGGCCAACATCATGTGTCCTGTTATGTTGAAGGAATCAAAGCATCACAGACCAATTGGGAGGCCAAGAAAGATGAGGAAAAATGTTGCATTGGAGAAGGAAGATGATGTGGTCAAGCACGGGAAACTAACTAGAAGGTGGAAGATAGTGACATGCAAAAAGTATGGAAAAAAGGGTCACAATAAAAGGAGTTGTACTGGATAAGGAAGCCATCGGCTACTGATTATTAGTTGTGTGCTTTATTGAAACTACTTTATGCTTTTTAGAATTTATGGTAATTATGTATTTTGAAACAATAGGCTTTTGTTATGTCTTTAATGTTTTGCATTTGGTATGTAAGATGTTAGTTTAAGACTTATTTGGTTATTAACATTTGTATTTTGGTAATGACATTGCATAAACTTTCAATTTTACACATTGCATTTTGGTTGATGTTAACATTACACGTTCTTTTCTATTTCATTCCATCCACTATAGTTTAGTTTACATGTCGTTGGGTTGATTTTCATTTATGTCTGGTTGCTTGTAATCTTTCATTCTAAAATTGCAATAGCCTTTCATTCTCACATTGCCATAATACAATAACATTGCATATTTGATTCCCATTCCCATTTCAAAATCATAACACTTATATAATTCAAACAACTTTGAACATTTCCCATTTCAATCAAAAATCAGAAAAGTAACATACTTGAACCACATCGCATAAAATACAAACACTACAAACATTAATCAACTTAACATCATATTCTTGTTCTTCCTATTAATTTCTCCTGTTAGTGCCTTAACTTTGGCTTCAAGGTGGTTCATTATATTCAACAACCCTTGAATGAGTGCAACTGAATGGGGACACATGGGAGGATGAATCCAAACAAAAATTTTACCCCATGATCACTTCAAAAAACAAGTAAAAAGATGGAAGCATATGAAGATGTAATTGGGGATTTAGAATATGCAAATGATCTAGAAATATTACTACTTGTGAGAAAGAGTAGAAACGTCATCTAGGGTTGTTGTTAGTCCAAGAGGTTTTTATTATGGTTACTCTTTCATATTTGCACAAAACCATTGTCAATTAAAGTTATTAGGGCTTAGTGGTTGAAGTAGATGAAGAAGATGATGACCAAAAAAACATAAAGAAGCACAGGTTTCAAAGCTGAGTTTGAGTTGTTCTTTTTGAATTTACTAAATTATCCTCATGTTTTTTGCACGTGATGGGGTAATCCATAAAAAACAAATGACAGCTGACTGGGTTTTAGTGAGAGTGATATTCTTACTGAGAATCGAATATGATAATCAAGTCAACGATTGAGTGGCAGAAACAAACAACCGCAGAACAATCAAGCAAGAAAATTACTCATAAATTCTATTTGTATTGATATTTGAATGTTGACAAATTACAGAGAATAATTACAACAAAATCCTCTATCTGTCCACCATCACCTCAGTACGAGGTAAACTATTCTATTTATAGAAAGACAAGATGCCTTTACAAAATGACTAAACTACCCCTGACCTATTACATCAGAAACTAGTCTATGTCTTGATCTGCATCTCTGCTTGTTCATCCGCATTGACAAATGCGGATGAGATAATCTTGATCCGCATTTCCACTTGATCAGCATTAGTAAGTTGGTCATCCGCATTGGTTAATGCGGATGAACAAATACTTGTGCATATTTGGTTGGTCATCCGCATTTGTCAATGCGGATGATCAAAGTCTTGTCCGCATCTTTTTTTGTTCTTCCGCATTAGTCAATGCGGAAGAGTATCTTGTTCAGCATAAGTATTGTGTCTTCCGCATTAGTTAATGCGGAAGAGTAAACACTTGTTTGCATCAGATTTTTGTCTTCTGCATTGACTAATGCAGAAGATAATACTTGTTATTTTTCTTGTATTTCTTCATCGGCATTGCATCTTGGACTTGTGGGATTCCAGCTAAACAATCGTCAATTCACCCATTGAGTTGGCATGTATGATCCTTTCAGGGTGAAACAATACTCCCCCTAAGGATTATACAACCTAGTTTTCCTCAATGTTTAGGAGGTGACTGAATTTGTGAAGATTCAGCTGGGTCTTTAGAAGGTAGTAAGAATGTTGCTTTGGCGGGATCCAGAATGGCCTTGATCATGTTTACAAAATCAGTTGCTTCAAACATCCTGTCTCTACTCAGCACATGTATTTTCATTCTGCTCATGTTGTAGATGGCTTCCATTGGTAACTTTTTCAGAGAAATCGGTTCCCATATGGAGATTGTTGAAAGACCATCTCTATGAATCAATAAATTCCTTCCCACATCCACTTCAAGCTTAACAATGTTTCCAAGTTGCAGTGGTGTTTTCTTCTTCTTTCTTTTATCTCTTTTAATCTTTATTCTGCCATAGGCCAGTTTCAACAACTTGATGCATTTCAAAAAGAAGTGCATGTCTTGTTCACCCAATTTGTTGTTTAATTCCCTGAAGTGCCTGGTATAAATGTAGTGGATGTATGATTCATCAAGTAGTCTCACTTCATATCCACTGAAAAGTCTAATGTCAGCTCCTTCTTTTCCTCCCCACTTCCTTTCTATCACTAGATCATAGGTTTTCTCATCATAGTACACATTTGAAATAGGAATGGAAGAATGAGTACTAGACACTACTTTCCTCTTTAAAGACTTCGTTGGCTTTACCATCACTCAGGGAATACTATTTCTTCTGCTTCCACCTTTTTCTTCTTTTCCAGGGGATTGACAAATGTTTTATTTTTTCTTAAGAAAATTGTCTTTAATGAATTGAAGTTGTTTGTCCTTCTGAACATCTTAAGTATATTTTGAAATTCATATCCCCTAAACATAGCTGCATGATTGATCAGTTCAACTTGAGCTAGTTCCTTCAAATCATGAATCTCAAGGGCATTTACTAGAGCTGAGTACTCTGTGAAGAATTGTACTATCCCTGAGATTCTTTTCACCATGAACATGTTTGAGGTGCTATCATACTTCCATGCTATTATCTTCTGATCTATCTTCCCCTTTGGAGTAGATACCCCTCTGATCAGTCCAACAGCGGTCAGTCCTTCCTGCAGCTTCAACTGAGATGGTTCTGCAAACCATTCAGGATATTTGTGGAGTACCGGGGCAAGTAGTTCTTGATCTTTTATGTTCAGCAGCATGTCTTCAGCTGACATTCTGTTTCTGGGTTTGGTTTTTGTCAACTCTTCTTCCAGTTTCTTGAGTTTATCTTTCTTTTCATTGATTAATTGAAGTGTGGCAGCCCTTAGTGAATTTGTCTTCATGTTTGAAATCTTTCTTTTTGTGAATCCCTGACTTGAAAGATATTCCTTCATTTCCTTATCAGACATGTTATAAGGATCAGGAAATAATGACTCATGGGATGAGGTTGATTTCTTCATTTGTGAAAGCTTTTGTAGAGGACCCCTTCTTGGTAGTGGAACTTCATACCTTGTGGGTTTCTTCATGGATGAGTCTTTGAGTATTGGAGTGTCCTTTGACATTGTCTTCTTATAGTCAGTGTCTATTGTTGGATCAAGCAACAACTTCACTTTCTCTTCCTCTTCTTTCATTTTCTCATAAGTCATTGCAAACACTTCATCAGGATCATAGCCTTGATTGATCAAGAACATGGCTTTAATCATCAAATCATTAGTTTGAGCTTTGGTTACCATTTCTTCTACTGACTGTTCTTCTACTGACTGTTCTTCTTTAAGAGGACTGTCCATGAGAACATCGTTTAATACTTCATCTTCATCAGCAATTTCTCCTTCTTCTAAATCAATTGCTCTGGCTAACTTTTTCAACTGAGCTTTTGCCTGCTCATGTTCTTCCAAAAATTCAGCAATTGCTGGTAAACTTCTTGGGTCATCTTTTTGCTTCTTTAACGGTTCTTCTTCAGTTATTGGCTTCTTGCCTTTAGCCTTTCTGCCAAATACTTCTTCTTTCGTGAGTAAGTTTGAAGTTGAGGGCTAGAGGTTTCAGTTTGATTTTCTGGTTTAGGGACCTTTTTAGGTGTGCTTGGCTCTTGATCCTTCATTTCACTTTGTTCAGGTGCAGTTTCTTCTTTCCTTACTTGTTCAGATCTTTCTCTTAGTTTCTCTTTTTGTTCTTCTGTCAATGATATGGCAGGGACAATTTGCAGAGACAACTCCTTTTCCAATGGCACTGGTGATTTAGGAATGAATACAAAAGGCTCTGCCTCACTTTTTTGATTGTTTATGAACTCCCAAAAATCATCATCAGTGCTGAATTGTTCAGAAGCAAAACTATCCAAAGCACCGAAGAGTTCTTCAAATTCACCCTTTTCTGTGTCTGAGTGGCTAGTGTTTCCAGAATACACTACCATGTCTATGCTCTGGTCTTTAATCTCAGTTTCACTTTCATCATCCACTTGTTCTTCATTCTCATCATCATTCTTTTGTTCTTCTTTTTCATCATCATCCTTCACATTAGTTCTTTTAATCATCATTTCAAGCTCAGATATTCTTTTGTTCTTGCTCTCGATTTCCTTTTCTAGTTTTGAGATGGTATCAGCTTATTCCTCTATGATGTTTTCTTGTTCCTCCATGGCAATAGTTTGTATTTCAAGAGTGTCTATATGACCACTCACTTCTTCTCTTGAGTGTTTTAGTGCAGCTTTTAGATTTTCAATCTCTTTGGCTTGTTCCATTCTTTCAACTGCATGTTTTTCTTTAAGATCTTTTAATTCTCCTTTCTCATCAAGTTCCAGAATTCTGTCATTTATAATTCCTGCTATCCTATTTAGTGTTCTTTCCATCCTTTCTACTTTGAGTAACAGCTCAGTTATTAATTCCTCTTTTTCATCATGCCTATTGATGTTTGATTCAACATAACTCTCAGAAGGAGCAGCCTCAGAAGGTTCATTCACAGCTCTGGTTTGATTATGATGATCCTCCTTATCAGAAGATGATTTGGATGCACTTGTTGATCCTTCTGGTTCAGTAGGGTGATCAATTGATGATGGTAATGGTTGGTAAGGAGGAATAGGAGATTGGTGTGGTGATATAGGAGATTGATTATGTGGTGATGTAGGTGTAGGTTGAGTGATCATAGGTGGTGTTTGTTGTGGTGAAGGAAGTGATGGTATTGGTGAAGGTGAAGGTGATGGTATTGTTCGTGGTAAAGATGATGGTATTGGTGAAGGTAAAGGTGATGCTTGAGCTATTGGTTGTGGTATAAGGGATGGTATTGGTTGAGGTATTGGTTGTGGAGTTGGTTGTGGAATTGGTTATGGTATTGGTTGTGGAGGAGGTTGTGCTTGATCTGCTTGGTGAATTTGTTCAAACATCCAAGGAAGAAGGGGTGAAGGGGCACCACTATAGAAGTTCCTTGGGTCTTTCTTTTTGATGTACTTATAGGATCTTGCATCATAATGAGGAATGTTAAGTACTGGTCCTTCACTAGAAATGTCATGAAATGTTTCATTGATTAGACATTGAATAAAGCTGGGCTACATTAGAAATTTGTATCTCAACCCTTCTTGAATGTTTGAGATTAGGCCATTGAATACATATGCTGACATGTTAAATCTTCTGTTGGTGCAGAGAGCACAGATGGCAGAAGATGTGAGGACTGGAATGTCATTCCATCCTGTTTTCCTTTTAGATAGACAGTGTTGGAACATATGAATTAGGAATCTCCGGAGCAGATCCACTAATCCTTTGACTATCTGTTCGGCTTCATAGCTCCCTTCATAACCAATTTCAGAGGAAAATGTGGTTATCTCCTCATCATACAATTCAAGAGGATCATCTGCATTGTTATTGAATTGAAGACATCTTCTAATGGATTCTTCTGTGATCCTCAGTGTGTGTTCAGTGTTGATCTTGCCAATAAGAGTTTTCACTCCATTTTCTTCAACTACATCAGCTGATTCCCAGAAAGACCTGATGGGATTCTCATAGATTGTTGGTCTTACTGTTTAGATAACCGCTGACGTTACGGAGCTTGCTCCATGTAAGGTTTGCCATGTAATCTACACAAGAGACATGTGTGTTAGTTCACAATTTTGACTTTAATTTTACTTTTATTTGTTAATGTGACATTGATTTGTTTCACACTTTTCTTTTTCACATTGCTCTATTTTTCTTAGTAAACATGGTTGTCTTGGTTTTCAATGTTAGTTGAATTCCTATCAATTTACATGTTTATTGACATCGAAAATATGTATTACATCACTTAATGATTTAGATTTTGGTGTTCTTTAATAGTTTTCTGGTTCATCGTTCGATTTAGGGTAACCGTTCGAGACTGAGGTTTTGGTTTCAAAATCTGTAGAAGTTATACCTTATCTTTGAAACGATTACTGTTCTTAATCGATGACAAGAAAGTTAAAAGATGAAACACAACAAAATCTTTGAATGTTTGTAATGATGATGATGAATGATGGTGGTATACTGTAGTTTTACGCTCGTCTCACTATAAGTTCTCTCAAATTTGAAAGTACTAAATGACCTGTTCAAATTCCTTTAAATAGTCAAATAATACAATTTGAAAAATTTTGCAAGTTTACAAGTAGATGCAGTCAACACTATAGCAAATGCTGAAGGTTAATTTGTTTGATTTTGGTGATCCGCATTTGTTAACTGTAGCATATACCGCATTTGACTACTATTGGTCATCCGCATTTGTGGCTGTAGCTAATGCGGAAGGCTTAATTTTTGACTGACTGTCCACATTACTCTACAGTTACTAATGCAGAAGTTTTATTTCTTAATGTTTTATTCAATCCGCATTTGTGTACTACAGTAAATGCGGAAGTTTAAACTTGAAATTTTGGCCATCCGCATTTGTGTACTGTTGCAAATGCGGAAATTAAACTTGAAATTTTGGCCATCCGCATTTGTGTACTATTGCAAATGCGGAAGTTAAACTTGACATTTTGGCTATCCGCATTTGTGTACTGTTGCAAATGCGGAAGTTCAACTTGACATTTTGGCTATCCGCATTTGTGTACTGTTGCAAATGCGGAAGTTAAACTTGACATTTTGGCTGTCCGCATTTGTGTACTATAGTAAATGCGGTAGAGCAAACTTCACATTTACTTCACACACTATTGCGGTAGAGTAAAATCATTGTCCGCATCAGTTGCACTTCAAAAATTATTGTTACCTGCATTAGTTATATGCATGGGTTATCTTCACCCGCATTAACTAATGCACTTACCTGCATTATCTTTTGAACTAAATCAAAAGTTAATGTGATTGAATTGATTATTCATCTTAGGAAGAGGTGTCCTTGATTGATTTTTCTTATGAAGTTGGATGTTGAAGTTGTCAATTTTTGCTTGGATTGACTTGTATGTTACATCTGATACAAGTTTCCCAATTTTGACAGATCTTGGGCTTATCATGCTTCTAAGAATCTGCATAGGCTGAGATATAATGGTATGAATTATTGCAACAACACCAACTAAAATTTCTTTTCTTTTGTTTGAAAATTTGAACTTACTCAAATTTTAAATTACTCCCCCTAAAGTTTATGTCCACATTTGGAGATAAACTTTAAAGATTTTAAAAGTTTTGAATAATTTTGTTATTTAATGTTAATAATGAAGAGAAAAATCTCGTTTGTGGGGATCATATCAATCTTTCACTACACATGTGCATCCTTTATGATTAAATGGACATGATTATGAACTTGAAGATTGAAGGTATGTTTGTCCTCTTAAGCTCATACCTGGTTGATATTTTGATGCAAATGACTTTTATCATGTTTTGGTTGATTTATTATTCAATGTGTACCTCACACACATAAGCATGGAATGATCAACCCTCCTTATACAATGCATGGTAGAACTTTGGGATTCTTTTAGTTTGATCCTTTTTCATGTTGATCCACATTAGGATTCTTTTCACTTCACTTTGGAAGGTGATCCATGATAGGATTCTTTTGATCATTCACTTGGAATGTATTATTCTTTTGATTCATCCACTTTTGGATGTGTTCCACATTGGGAATCTTTTGGATCATGACATTTGCACTATGTGCAAGTTTCATCAGGTCTTTGCTCAGCAAAACAAAGATGAAACATGATATGGTGAAAGCGATTCATAAAGTATCATTACCTGGTGTGTTTAGGTTACTACACACACATGCATTCAGATAAGCCAATACATACCTTTACTTTGTGATGAGTGTTTCACAATTGAATATGTCATTAATTCATCACTGGATGTATCTTTTCTTCCAAGTTGAACCTACCAACATATCTGGTAAGTCATTTCAGTCTTTTACATTTTGAAATTAAGCACAGTGAATGATATAACGACTGTAATTATATCATTTCCCATGATTCTTTTCTTCATATGACTTGATTTCTTTTTGTGGTTTTTCTGATGTTTTAAAATATTTTTTTGATGTTTTTCAAAGTTTTACTCAAGGTTAATCATGCGAATTGACTGAACCAAAAATTCAAACCTACTAGGTTCAAATGCCTTCGTAAACAAATCAGCTAATTGATTTTCTGTTGGTACTTGAATCAATTGATAAAACCCTTTTCAGCACAATCTCTCAAAAAATGATATCTAATTTCAATATGTTTTGTTTTTGAGTGGTGAACTGGATTATTAGTTATAAAGACAGCAGCTGTGTTGTCAATAGAAATTGGTGTATGCAAAAAGTTAAAACCATAATCAAGCATCTGGTTTTGAATCCAGAGAACTTGAGAGCAACATGCTGAAGCAGCAATATACTCAGCTTCAGCTGTGGACAAAGACACATTTGTCTGCTTCTTGCATTGCCAGGATACTAGTCTGGGACCAAGAAATTGACAACCGCCAGAAGTGGATTTTCTGTTGAAGTTGCATCCTCCATAATCACTGTCTGTGTATGCATAGAGATTAAATTCTCCTTCTTTTGGATACCATAATCCGAGAGCTGGTTTGCCCTTCAGATATCTGAATATCCTCTTGACTGCGTTCACATGTGATTCTTTTGGATCAGCTTGATATCTAGCACACACACAAACACCAAACATAATGTCAGGCTACTAGCTGTTAGATACATAAGTGAACCTATCATTAATCGATAGTGAGTTTGATCCACTGATTTGCCTTCAGGTCAGGTCCAATCTTCACTTAAGTATCTACAGGAGTTCTGGTAGACTGACAGTCAACAAAGTGAAATTTCTTCAGCATGGTGTCTACATATTTTGATTGATTGATGAAGATTCCATCTGCTGTTTGCTGGACTTGCACTACTAGAAAGAATGTGAGTTCCCCAATAACACTCATTTGAAAATTTGAATGCGTAAGATCTTCAAATTCTTTGCAGAGTTGTTTGTTTGTTGAGCCAAATATAATGTCATCCACGTAGATCTGGACTAACAGCATGTCTTTTCCTCTTATTCTTCTTAATAGAGTCTGATCAATCTTTCCTCTTTCATACCCATGTTCAAGAAGAAAGGATGATAGAGTCTCATACCACTTTCTTGGAGCTTGATGAAGACCATACAGAGCTTTGTCGAGCTTGTACACTCTATGAGGGAAATCTGGATCTTCAAAGCCAGTGGTTGACTTACATAGACTTCTTCAGCAATATTTCCATACAAGAGGCACACTTTACATCCATCTGATAAACAGTAAGTTTCATGGATGCAGAATATGCGAGAAAGATTTTGATTGCTTCTAGTCTAGCAACAGGAGCAAACCCTCGTCGTAGTCAATTCCTTCTTCCTGAGTGTACCCCTGTGCACTAGTCTTGCTTTATTTCTGATGACTATCCCTCTATCATCAGTCTTGTTCCTGTACAGCCATCTGGTACCGATAGGGTATTGTCCTTTGGGAAGATCTACCAGCTGACATACTTCTTGTTTATTGAATTGAGCAGTTCTTCCAACATCGCTTCAATCCAACTATTGTCTTGAGCGCCTCTTTGATGTTTTGGGTACTGTTTCACATAGAAAGCATGAGAACAAACAATGTTTGCAATACTTGACTGCTTCTTGTCACCCTCTCATTAAGATCACCAATATGGTTTCAACTGATGCTTCTTGTGTATTCTTGAGGTGGGAATGATGTCACCCGCAATAGTTACATCAAGATTGGAGACATTTAGTTCATTATGGTCAGAGGCACAATCATCTTCTATTGTTGTTGAATTATGAGATTGTCAATTTCTGTTTCAGTAACTCTACATCTTTGACAGGATCAGCGATCACAAGTTTGATGTATTAGAGTTCAAAGCAGCGGAATAAGAACATGAATTAGACAAATTGTAGCAAGAGATCGATACTTGTATGCATTAAGAGCACATACGGTTATAGTGAAAGAATATATTTCTGATTCATGGAATGTTTATAGATATGGAATAATTCTAATCAAATCATTCAAAATCATTCATTTTATTACAATAGGTTGCCACTCCTTATATAGAGTGCAGCAACCACTGCTGTTATCACGGAAAGTGACAACTGGCAGATCAATTACAAAAATAACTAAATCTTAACAAACTACTGAAATGTTCACAACTACTAAGAACATATCAGTGTTAAGTACAGAATATAAAACTACTGATTAGAAACTACTGAAACTACAACGACTGAAGAACAAGCTCTTCAGTCGTTTTACAAAACTACTGAAACTAGAATATAAAACTACTGATATCACAACTACTGAAGAAGTACTCTTCAGCAGTTGTGACAACTACTGAGGCTTCAGTACTTGATCTTCAGACTTTGACCTTCAGATGTTTCATCAGCTGATGACTTCAGTAGATATCATCAGCTGATGTCTTCAGTCTTTGTCTTCAGACTTTGTACATCAGTTGTTGATCTTCAGCACTTGTAAACTCTTCAGCTGTTGTACTTCAGTACTTTGGTCTTTCAGCTTCAGCACTTGTGTTCTTCAGCTGTTCAGCTTCAGTACTTGTTTCTTCAGCTGTCAGCTTCAGTACTTGTGTTCTTCAGCTGTTGTACTTCAGCACTTTAGTTCTTCAGCTGTTGAAGTCTTCAGCACTTGATCTTCAGCTGTTGAAGTCTTCAGCACTTGTCAAACTGCTGATGAGCTTTCAGCAGTTGTTGTGATACCATGTGGGACTTAGAGGTTTTCTGATCTTGGCTCATTGGTTCTTTTGGTCCAACAAACTCCCCCTGAACCAATGCAGCCAAAACCTCTAAATTATTTATTATCCCACTTATGTTGGCAAAATGTTGGTCTTTTTCCTCTTGATCAGTAGAGAAGATGACCCATGTAAGCTCCGGCCTGGGAAGAAATCTCAGATATTTGTTTGGCAGGGTATGAATGGGAACTCTGTTTTGGGGAACTGGACACAGAGTTGTTATCCCATTCATGAGATTTACTTCCCCATAATGAGTCTGTATGACTCTCGAACTAGGCCCTCAAGGAGAACAACTTGTTCCTCCTGAGAGAGTTCTTCTACTCCTCCTTCGAAGAAGAACTCTGGACCATAGTACTCTGATAAGTACTTCATGGTCCTGCCATTTTTCAGCTCCACCGTAGTTACCTCCCTATATACAAATTCATCAGGATGGTTGCCTTCAAGGAGTAACTGGAGCTCATTCTTCTGGATGTCTTCAAGCTTTTTATATAACAACCCCTTCTTAATCATCTTGTTTTCTAGTAAAGCTTGAGGGGTCATCTTTGCTTGGTGAGCTTTCTTGAATTCATCAATGATTTCCCAAGGTGAGACTACAATGGCCAACATGATGTAGAATCTATTGTTTTTCTACCTGGCCATTGTATCTGTGTGGAATAGTTCTTTTATGGATTCTAGAACTCACCCTGGGGTCTGGCCATACTCTCTCACTCTCTCCTTCTGATACTGAAAAGTGTGCCTGAGAGTGTACAGCCTTTGAGCATGCCCTTTCATGGCTTGAATAGATGATGACTGAGGAAATTCCTTGTCAACCATCTTCAACAGTTGCTCATCGTGCTGTTTCTGCTGTTCTTCTTCTTCTATCTTGACTCTGACCATTTCCCTTTGAGAGTCAGGTGTGATCATGGGTTGACTTCGGGGTTTTGGTAGCTTTAGAACAGCAGAGAGTGGCAGACTATCATCTTCATCCTCCTCTTCTTCTTCTTCTTCCATCCTCAGCACCCTTCTCCTCCTCTTCTAGGTGCATCACTGGATGATGGTTGGGTTGGTGAAGGAATTGGTTTTGAAGAATGAGGATGTTTGGATTTTGGCTTAGAGATTGGTTGGGAGATTTGAGGGTAGGCTCTGTTTGAGTGGGTGGAAGGGAGGTTGATCCAGCATCTTTGTAGTAAGTTTCGCCTTTGTGAGTTTAGCCATCTCCAACCTTTTACCAGCCCCAGCCTCATCAAGGGCTTCCACAATAATCCCTTTGTTGAATTGCTCAGACAGACAGATTTTGGTGGCTATAGCCAGAATACTGTCCCTGGTCCACGCGCGAATCTCCATTAACGATCTTCCTAAGTATTTTGCAATGAAGCGGATCATTATTTCCAATCTCTCTTTTTCAAGAGCATCATACCCAGCCCATCGGGTTTGTATCTCTTGCACTTCCAACCTTCTGATCTCACTATCCAGTGTGGCTGTATCAAACCCTTGCCTGAAGAGTTGTTCAATTATTTTATCCATGGATCGGTTGTGTGTAGTATCAGCTTCTTTTACCAGCTCCTCCAAGGATTTGTCTTCAGCAATATGATCATCAGCACTTTTCTTTCGCTTGTAAGTGAGCAGTGGTTGCTTTTCTTTCTCCTCCTCTTGGGCTTGCTTCTCTTCCTTCTTTCCTCTGTTCTTTTCCTCTTCTTTTCTTTCACTGCAGTACTCTCCCCCTTTTTGGATGCATTGGAGGAAGGGGTTTGTACCGCAGAAAGTGTCTTTTGCACAGCAGCATCAATCAAGGGTTGTAAAGTTGAGGAAAGCCTCTCATCAATGGCTTTAGTCACAATATCAGTGATTATGGGTGTGATGAGAGGGAGGGAATTTTGAAGTACAGCACCTATTTGCTCAGGAGGGTTCTGTTCCTGAGAAATAGGGCCTGAAGCAGAGGCAGGTGGTTGAGTTTGGAGTGGCTCAGTGTTTGGGGAACCTTCAAGTGAAGGTGCCATCTGTGGGTTGGTAGAGGCAGATGGTCTTTCTCCTTGTGAGAGTTGGTCAAGTAGGTTTTGCAGCCTACTGACTTTCTCTTCAAGGATTGTGTTCTGGGCAAGAACATCATAGAAAAAGCCCAGGTCATCATCAGCCGAAGCTGAATCATCTGACCTCCTGCTTAGAGCAGGATTTACATGCACTGGGTGTAGACCAGTTGTTGCATGTGCCCCTTGTGCTTGGTACTGGGGACTTCCAGCCTCAGGACAATGTCCATCATCAGCTGTTGCCTCTAGTGAGGTCTTAGCAATGTTACCAGCCTCATTCTGATCATGTGCTGATCAGAAGAGGTGGCAGCCTCACTAGATATTCTAAGCTCCTTATCTACACCAGGAGATAGAAGTGGTAAACCCCTGTGCTGTGGGTTCTCAAGTGCACTGTGTTCCTCCCCCTCAATTGTAGAGGTGTTCCCAGTAGTAAGTGGTTTCTGGGGAGGGGGTGAGGAGTGCAGTTGAGTCAGCACTTGTGCAACTATTAAAGTTGGGCTGTGAGGGGCGGTTGTTTGGGGTGAAGGGATAGAAGCAGTGTGCACCTGGGGAGGTTGGTGCTTTTCAATGGCAATCTCCTCAAGTGAGGAAGATCCCAGATATGTAGGTACCCCTGTGTGGTTGCTGCAGGCTCCTGTTGAGAGGAAGCCTGAGCGGCTATGGCTGGAAGAGTCATTGTATCCACTAGGGGGTTTGGACTAGTGGATATATCCTGCGTTTGTGGTGCAGGGGCATCCTCAGGGGACTCAATTCCCTGAGTAGCCGTTTTGGGTTTCTTTTTGGTGGGTTTGGTGGGGACTTTTGATTTGGAGGTGGTGGCTGTGGGTTCCAGCTGCGTGGGTTTTCGCAGCTTGGCAGCCATTTTGAGTGTCTGGTCAGAGTTGTGCCGGGAGTATACTTCCGGCAGAACAGCCGTAGCAGGGACTCCCAAGCCAACAAGTCCCTCAGCATTAAGCTGGTTTGTAATGATGGCCATTATGAACCGTGGATATAGTATCCAACGGTTGGCAGTTAGTTTTTGAGCCATATCCTTGAGCTCCGAAAATATTATTTCTGAAAAGTTTAGCGGTTGTTGCTCAAGAATAGAATACATTACCTGCTGCCATTTTGTCGACATTTGATCCCAAGACGACGTCTTAGGAGCCAAACATACATTCACCATGTGAAAAATTAGGCGTTCAGCGTCATGGAAGTGTTTCTTCATGATAGTGGAGGCACTGAGATTGCCTTGATATCCATGTTGGGCAAAGGATAGATCTGTGGTGCCCTTCGGATATCCAGCAGGAGAATAGCATCATCCAGATGAAGAATTTGGCGGATAACTGCAGGAGTGATGACTACTTCTTGTTGTTGACGACCGACTGGAGAGATGGTGTGTTGTTCTCCCCAGTGGTAATAGTAACGTTCATCCAAAATTGTTGAAGGGATTCGGCATGTAGTATGGGATTCAGAAGAAATGCCGTTTTGTATTGGGACTGAACCATAAGATCGATAGCAGTATCGAACTTAGCCCAGACAGGCGATTTAGTAAGGTAGGCAACACAGTTGTGTCGCGGTTTAATTTGCATGGACGCCATTGAGAAGAGAGAAGTTTTGGAGAGGAACGTTAGGTTTGAAGATGAAGCATTGAAGGATTAGGTCAGGGATATTTATAGGGTACGGGTAAGAAAACGACTGAAGGATGTGGTGTTAGTCATCAGTAGTTTTAAACGACCGTTGACATGGTATTATCCTTTCAGACGTTGAAACAGCTGAAGTCGTGGTGTTAGGCATCAGAAGTTAGAAAACTACTGAAGACCGTGGTTTTGACTTCAGATGATTGAAACAACTGAGGACTTGGTGTTTGTCATCAGTAGTTGTGAAACTACTGAAGACAGTGGTTTTGTCATCAGCTGTTGTAAACAACTGAAGACTTGGTATTAGTCATCAGTAGTTTAGAAACTACTGAAGACATGGTATTGCTTCAGTTGTTTAGAATGAAACAGCAGTTGTACAAACGACTGAAGAGAAATTTCTCATCAGCTGTTTTCGTCAATTCTTAGCTTTTCAGCTGTTTCATACTGTCCTCAACACATTCATCAGCCTTTTTGGCTGATTTCAGTTGTTTCATAGGACATCAGTACTTATCTGTTTTTACTGATTTCAGTAGTTGTAACTGCATCAGTAGTTGTAACTACACAGTAGTTTAGAACAGATGAAGTACTTCAGTACTTGTGAGACATTTAGCCTTCAGTAGTTATAAAACTACTGAGGGTAAAACTCATCAGTACTTATATGTGACATAGTTACCAATGATCATCAGTACTTATTACTAAGATCATCAGTAGTTGTCACTTATTCTAGCTGCAGCATACCAAGCCTTAACACCAGGTTTTGGAAAGTTGAACTATCCAAAGGCTTAGTAAAAATGTCTGCAAGCTCATCAGCACTAGGCACAAACTTAGGATCAATCAGACCTTTTTCAAAACAATCCCTTATAAAATGATGTCTGATCTCTATATGTTTGGTCCTAGAGTGCTGGACTGGATTTTTGACAATACACAGAGCTGAAGCACTATCCATTAACAATGGAGTCTTAGTCTCTGTAATGCCATAATCCAGAAGTTGGTTCTGAAGCCAGAGTACCTGAGAGGTGCAACTTGCAGCAGCAATGTACTCTGCTTCAGCAGTTGATGTAGCAACTGAGGTCTGTTTCTTGCTCTGCCAAGAAATCAAGCAGTTGCCTAGGAATTGACATCCACCAGAAGTTGATTTCCTGGTCAACTTACACCCCCGCATAGTCACTGTCAGAAAAAGCAACTAATTTACCAGAATGTCCAGTAGAATACCATAAACCTAGAGATGGAGTGCCTTGCAGATATCTAAAGATCCTCTTGACTGCAATCAGATGAGACTCTTTAGGTGCAGCCTGAAATCTAGCACAAACACATGTAGCAAACATAATATCTGGTCTAGAAGCTGTTAAATACATCAAGGACCCAATCATACATCTGTAAAGTGTTTCATCAACCACTTTACCTTTCTGATCTGTATCCAGTTGTGTGGTGCTGCACATGGGAGTAGAACAAGGCTTACAGTTTTGTAAATCAAACTTTTGCAAAAGATCTTTTGTGTATTTGGACTGATGAATGAAAATTCCATCAGCCTTTTGTTTGATTTGCAACCCCAGAAAGAACTGTAACTCTCCCATGGCACTCATTTCAAACTTCTGTTGCATCAACTTTGTAAAGGCATCACACAACTTTGGATCAGAGGATGCAAAATGATATCATCTACATAAATTTGAACAAGTAGATTATGCTGCCCAGCTTTCTTAATGAATAAAGTCTTATCTATGGAGCCTCTAGTGAAATTATTTTCCAGAAGAAAGTTTGATAATGTCTCATACCAGGCTCTAGGAGCTTGTTTTACCCATAAAGAGCCTTATCAAGCTTATACACCCAATTAGGATGTTTATTGTCCTCAAAGCCTGGAGGTTGACATACATAAACCTCTTCTTTAATTTTTCCATACAAAAATGCACTTTTGACATCCATTTGAAAAACTTTAAGGTTTTGATAAGCAGCATAAGCTAAAAACAATCGAATTGCTTCCAGTCTGGCTACAGGGGCAAAGGTTTCATCATAATCAATACCTTCTTCTTGTGCAAACCCCTGAACAACCAGTCTGGCCTTGTTCTTAACAATAAGCCCATTTTCATCAGTTTTGTTCCTAAACACCCATTTAGTGCCTATTGCACACTTACCTGGAGGTAGAGGAACCAGTTCCCACACTTGCTGTTTCTTGAACTGAAGAAGCTCAAGCTGCATGGCATCAACCCATCCATTGTCCTTTAAAGCAATGTGATCTTTGGCTCTTGCTGACTGATGAAGAGAGCATAGAAGCAGAAATTTGACAATTGACTTCTTGTTGATACTCCAGCAGTGATATCACACCATGATTTGAGACATAGGGTGATTCTTCAGATCTTGATACACAATGAGATCTGTGCAAGTGTTTGTAGCAGCTCAGCAGTAACAGATGGTGATGGTGAATCATTTCCTTGAAACCAATCAGTGGATGGTAATTCAAAGGAAGTTGAATTCGAAGAGATCTCATCAGCATTTGTTGTGGATGGTGCTACTGGAGCTACAGGAACATCAGGTCTAGCTGAATCAGGCAGTTGATCACTAAACCTGAAGAGGTGAGTACTGCAATCATCATCATCATCAGCACCAGCAGTACCACCAGGTGGTGAACTGTTGACAGGAGCAACAACAGGAGTTTGATAAGGAACATATTGCAGTATGTCCAAATCAAATAACTCCACAGGGCTTTGTGGAATCTTGTCCTTTGGAGATTCATTGAACTTAACATGTAGAGTTTCTTCAACCATCTTTGTTCTGCAGTTGAAGACTCTGTATGCCTTGCAAGTAGATGAATAACCAACAAAATACCCTGCATCCACCTTAGGATCAATTTATGGAGTTGATCCTTTGTGTTGAGAATAAAACAGGGACACCCAAATGCTTTGAAAAATGAAATCAGAGGAGCCAATGATGGAGAACTTCATATGGAGTCTTCATCAACCTCTGATTTAAAACTCTATTTTGCACATAGCAAGCTGTGTTGACAGCTTCAGCCCAAAAGGTCAGTGGCAAACCAGAGTCAGCCAGCATGGACCTTGCAGCTTCAATGAGGGTCCTGTTCTTTCTCTCCACTACTCCATTTTGTTCTGGAGTCCTTGGAATGCTAAACTGCCTTTTGATTCCCTTTGAAAGATAGAAGTCATCAAGTGTATGATTTCTGAATTCAGTTCCATTGTCACTCCTAATACACTTGACTGGAAGGGAATACTGCTTCTCAATATACAACAAAGTGAATAATCTTCTGAGCAGCCTCATCCTTTGAATGTAGAAAGAAAGTCCATACAAATCTGGAGTAATCATCCACAATTACCAGACAGTATTTCTTCTTTGCCATGCTCATTACTCTCACAGGACCAAATAGATCCATATGCAGTAATTGCAAGCAGGCAGTGGACTTAGGCACTTCAATAGGAGGGAATGAGACTTGTGTTGTTTTCCTTTTAAACAAGCAGTGCAGGTTTCATCACAGTGGAACTCCTTTATTGGTAAGCCTCTGACTAAACTATTGTGGGTAAGCTGATTCATGTTTTTAGATTAACATGACCAAGCCTTCTGTGCCACAGTTTAGATTCTTGAGAAGAGGCTTTGGAAAATAGGCAAGGATTGCCTTTGAGATCTATTTTCTTGAAAGATCTAAGGCATACACTCTTCCTGTCCTGTTGGCTCTCAGGAGAGTGTGATCATCCACACCTTGTCAATCAAGTGCAAAACTTTGGATGACAGAATCCTACAGTTTTGACTGGTGAAAAGAGCAACATGGCCTTTATCACACATTTGACTGACACTCAAGAGATTGTACTTGAGATTTTCCACATGATTAACATCATCAAATTTGATTTCTCCATTGGAGACAAAGCCCTTACCAATGATGTAACCCCTAGCATCATTGCCAAAAGAAACAAATCCCTTCTTTCCTTGAGAGTAGTCATGAAGAAGAGAGCTGTTCCCAGTCATGTGCATAGATCCCCCACTGTCTACATACCAGATGCTACTTTGGCATGTTGAAGAACCCTGCAATAATAAACAATCAGTTAGTTTTGGAGACCCAAACCTTTTTGGTTTTGGGCCTGGTCTCATCAATAGATGGTAAACTAACAGGTTATTGGAACAACAGCCTGAGAGGAAGAAGATGGTGAGAAGAGGAGTCCTTTGGCTTGGACCTCCTTTTCTGTGGTTTCAACATAGGAGCATCTAGTTGGTTAACTCTACCCAACAGATGTTGAACCATCATAACCAGCTGTGTCTGATTTTGTGATAAAGCTTTCAGCTCATCAGACACATTGCCAGTGGAGTTTGATAAGTTCCTATGTTGCACCTTCTTCTTCTGAGCACTCTCAGCTGTCACCTGTTTAACCCCTTCCTTTTTGGATTTCTTTGAGGACTTAAGGGTTACAGGATTTGATGTTGTCTGATACAAATGTGGTCTCAAACTCAGTTTTCATTTTTACCATTTTCTCTTTAATTTCTTCTTTTTGTTTGAGTTTGGAACCTCTTTTGTACCAACAATCATCTGTAAGATGATTGAACAAACCACATACTTCACATGGTTTCTTCTTCATCTTAGGTTGATCATCAACTAAAGAGGGTGAAGCAACTGAAGACTTGTTCTTCAATGCTTTGGAAGCATTGTTTGCTTTCTTGACTGCCTCTTTAGTAGTCTTCAAACTCTTTCTACTGGCAGTTTTCTTCTCTTCAGTACTGACAGCAGTTGAAGTTTGAACTTCAGGTGTTAAATCCTGCTCTCTAGTCCTTTCAGGACCTTCAGAATTAACTCCTGAGTTGATCAACTCATTGATCATGTGAGTGTCAGCATTTGAACCATCAACATCAGCTGATAGGTTCAAAGAGGGCTTGATGCTGACTGCTACTTCTGATTGTGCTGTATCAGAAAGTAGATCACATGATGTGATGGATTGGTTATCACTCTCACCATCAGATTCTACCTCTGCTCTTGGAGTAAAATCTGTAGGTGGAGCAGTGTGATTGTAACCAATGCCAAACTTCACATTGGAAGCAGATTGCTTACTAAGAAGCATTTCAAAACCTTTGCATGATTGTACCCATCTATCACACTCTACCTGGGTAACTGCAAGGGTTTCTTTGAGATCTTTGTACTTCTCTAGAAGTACCTCTTCTCTAGCCTTATCATCAATTATTTGGCATTTCAGTTTGTAAATCTCATCATTTTTATCTTTAAGCACAGACTCAAATTCAGCTTTGTTTTTGAAAATTATTTGTTCTAGCTCAATGTTCTTATTAATTAAAGCTACATTTGCTTCTCTAATGGAAGCAAATGCTGCTATGCATGGTTCAGAACATAATTTGGCTTTTGCCTCAGAGGATACCTGTGATACCTGAGGTGTAGAGGCATTAGAAAATGAAGTATCAGCAGACTCCAAAGCCATAAGAGCTAGATTCCCAAAAGGACTGTCACCACCATGTTGACCAGCACCTGAGAACAGTTGTTCATGACCAGACATGTCATCTGGTAAACTGCTCCAGTCAACAACTCCTGGGGTGAAGAAGCTGTGTTGTTGAGGTTGAGTTTGTTGATGAGATTGGGATGGCTGAGGTTCTGGTAGTGCATGAGGTTGTGGTGCCATAGGAACTTGAACTTGATTTGACTGTGGCATGTAATAACAAGGGTAAGGATATGGCATTTGACCCTGAGGAACAAAATATGCCGGAGATTGTTGTTGAGGATGATGACTAGAAGTGACAGGATGTTGCCCTCTGTGTTGTTGACTATTGCCAGGAAAAGTCACAAAGGTGCAGTGGAGTTAGATCCAGTTGATCTACACTCTCTTGCAAAGTGTCCAAGCCTTTGGCATTTGTGACACCTCAACTTGCTCTTGTCAAAACCAACTTTGGTTTTGCCAGAGAGTCCTGGGAATTTTCTTCTTCTTTTTTTAGAACTTCTGAGATCTGATATTATCAGGGCCATTTGGCTCAAAATATCCATCTCTTCTAAGTCGTCATCAGCAATCCCCTTGAGATCATCCATAATGAAGCATAAATTGTCATTATTACACCCAGTAAACTGACCATCAACACTCACAAATGCAGAATCAGAAGTGTTTGAAGAGAAATTAATATGCTCATCATACTGGCATTCAGATGAAGCATATTCTGACTCATGACCCACCAAGGCAGTGTTGCCTGGTACAAAGTCTTCAGTGAGCTTTCCAGATGAAGACAGCTTTCTCTTCTGTTCTATCTCTCTCTCAAACGTGAGCAGTTTCCCATGGAGTTGGGTGAGAGATAGTTTGTCCAAACTTGCACTGGAGCGTAGGACAATAGTATATGTGTCCCATCTCTCAGGCAGTGATCTGAGAAATCTGTTATTCATCTGAATATTGTGTACTCAAGTTTGACCATTTTTAATTCAGAGATCAAACAAGAGAACCGCTCATATTGTTGAGTCAGTGTCTCACCCTTTCTATGAGAGAATGTCTCATATTGTTGGGCAAGGATTTCTCTATTATTTGCCAAGACCTCATCTGTTCCTCCAATTGTTCTTTCAAGGCATTCCAGAGGTCATGGGCAGTTTCATGATGCATTAGCCCAGAATAGATTTCATTGGCAGTGCCATGGCCAGAATTCCATGGGCTTTTGCATCAATTTCAAGCAACTTCTTATCCTCATCTGAGTATGCTCCTCCTCTCCTCTTCGGAACCATTTGATTGGTTTCCGGGTTATTCACCATAGGCTTGTGTGGACCATGTACCACTGATGTCCAACAACCTGCGCTGTTAACAGACAGGTGATGAGCATTCGTCGTTGCCATATGTTATACTCATTCCTAACCAGCATTGGTGGCTTGGTTGAGGAACCAGTATTGTGAGGATCATTGGAGGGAGTAGTCATTTTCAGTTCAAAAACAATTTAATTCAAGCTTTTAAAAGTTTTACACAGACCACACAACAAATCAATGAACCAGAAAAGATCTCAGGATGAATGACCAGAGATACAGAAAATTCAATCTCTATAACCGTTTCTTGCAAAAACAAAAGCTAATTCAATCAAACTTAGATCTTGAATAGCAGTTTCAATGATCAATTATTAGATCGATCAATGATTAACCTGCTCTGATACCATTTGACAGGATCAGCGATCACAAGTTTGATGTATTAGAGTTCAAAGCAGCGGAATAAGAACAGAATTAGACAAATTGTAGCAAGAATCGATACTTGTATGCATTAAGAGCACATACGGTTATAGTGAGAGAATATATTTCTGATTCATGGAATGTTTATAGATATGGAATATTCTAATCAAATCATTCAAATCATTCATTTATTACAATAGGTTGCCACTCCTTATATAGAGTGCAACAACCACTGCTGTTATCACGAAAAGTGACAACTGGCAGATCTTATACAAAAATAACTAAATCTTAACAAACTACTGAAATGTTCACAACTACTGAGAACATATCAATGTTAAGTACAGAATATAAAACTACTGATTAGAAACTACTGAAACTACAACGACTGAAGAACAAGCTCTTCAGTCGTTTTACAAAACTACTGAAACTAGAAATATAAAACTACTGATATCACAACTACTGAAGAAGTACTCTTCAGCAGTTGTGACAAACTACTGAGGCTTCAGTACTTGATCTTCAGACTTTGACGTTCAGATGTTTCATCAGCTGATGACTTCAGTAGATATCATCAGCTGATGTCTTCAGTCTTTGTCTTCAGACTTTGTACATCAGTTGTTGATCTTCAGCACTTGTAAACACTTCAGCTGTTGTACTTCAGTACTTTGGTCTTTCAGCTTCAGCACTTGTGTTCTTCAGCTGTTCAGCTTTAGTACTTGCTTCTTCAGCTGTTCAGCTTTAGTACTTGCGTTCTTCAGCTGTTCAGCTTTAGTACTTGTGTTCTTCAGCTTTGTACTTCAGCACTTTAGTTCTTCAGCTGTTGAAGTCTTCAGTACTTGATCTTCAGCTGTTGAAGTCTTCAGCACTTGTCAAACTGCTGATGAAGCTTTCAGCAGTTGTTGTGATACCATGTGGGACTTAGAGGTTTTCTGATCTTGGCTCATTGGTTCTTTTGGTCCACAATCTTCAGCAGCACTGAGGTTGCTTGCATCATTTGAAGTACCTTGAGTTTCTTCTGGATGAGAAGCCTGTTTTTGATTTTTGATCTCATGTGACAAGTCATCTGAGTGAGATGGTACCAGGCTGGGACCTTCTTCAGAAGAAACACTAAGGTTTTGTGATAAGTGTCTGATTGGATCAGCTTGAAGAGGAACATCTTCATTTATATGTTCATTAGATGTAGGTGGGATCAATGGATAATTTTCTCTTCTTTCTACAATTGATGAAGCATCACCTGAATGTATATTTCCTGCATCAGACAAGTGAAATTGGTCAAATGATTTAGTAAAAGTGTCAATATCAAACAACTAATCAGGACCATTTGTTGATTTGGGAACGAATGTTCCTTGAATTGAACATTTGTGGATTCATTAATAATGTTCAGTCTAGGATTGAACACTCTATAAGCCGTTGAGACGGAAGAATAACCTACAAAAAATCCTTCATCAGACTTAGATGAAAATTTTCCCAAATGATCACGGGTGTTTAACATTGAGACTGCACAACCAAATGATTTGAAGATCCAATTAATGGTTTCCTTTGAAATATCAGTTCATAAGGTGTCATTTTAATTTCTTTAACAATCAGAGTTTGATTTTGCACAAAGCACATGTGTTAACTGCTTCTACCCAGAAGGTCATTGGCAGTTTAGCATCGACTAGCATGGTTCTTGCTGCTTCAATCAGTGTTCTATTTCGCCTTTCAGCTACCCCATTTTGTTGAGGAGTTCTAGCTGCACTGAATTGATGAGCAATGCCTTTGGTTGCATAAAAGGAACTCATATTTTCATTTTTGAACTCTGTACCATTATCATATCTTATTATTTTGACTTTGAGATCAAGTTGATTTTCAATTTTAGTGATAAATTCTTGAATGGTTTGGGATGCTTCATTTTTATGAAGTAGGAAGAACACCCATGTGAATCGAGAAAAGTCATCAATGATCACTAAACAATATTGTTTCTTTCCCATACTCATTACATGAGTTGGTCCAAAGAGATCCATGTGAAGTAACTTCAATGGAGTATTGTTAGTGTTCACCAGCTTGGTTTTGTAAGACGATTGTGTGTTTTCCTTTGAGGCACGCTGAGCATTGATCAATAAAATTGAATTCTTTTGAGGAAGACCAATTACATGGTTTCCTTTGACTAACTTGTTCATATTTTTAAAGTTAGTGTGCCCCAAACGTCTATGCCAAAGCTGTGACTCATCAAATGATGCTTTAGACAAGAGACATGTTTCTTCCTTAGGTGACGCAGAACACAGGTTTAAGGCATATGTATTATTCTTCCTCGGAGTCTTTAAGACAACCCATTCTTCAAGAATTTGAAAACCAGGTTTCAGTATGTAGCAGTGAGTGTCTGTAAAGTGAGTGGAATATTTTTTGTCGCAGATCTAAGACACGCTTAGCAGATTGAAATTTAGTTGTTCACAGTAATTCACTCTGTCAAAGCTCAGCATCCCATTTGTCACAGATCCTTCTCCTGTAATCCTGCCACCTTCTGAATCTCCACCGAATGCCACAGTAGTCCCTTGTATGTATTTGAAATCATGAAGGAGGGAACGATCTCCACTCATGTGTCGGGAGCATCCAGTGTCTACATACCATAGGCTATTAGACCTGTGTGGATGAACCTACAAACAAAAAAAACTAATTAGAATAAGGAACCCAAGCCATGATGGTCTTGGGTTTCCCGTTCCTATTCATGATAGTCACCTCCTGGTATTTTCCTCTGAATGGTGATTTAGATGAAGGTGATTTGGGAGATTTTTGGTAATGAATTGGTTGAGTCATCTCATCTACATCTATTGAGGATTAAGATGAATAATGAAATCATTGGTTTCTATTTCTTTGTAAAAATTTAGTTCGAGTTTCATTATCAAAAGTTGGTTTTTGCTTCGGAAGGTCAAGTTTGTGTTCCATTGTGAGATGATTTCTTTGACCCTTCCTTACATCCTTTGAGTTATTTCTATCATTTGTTGATCTAGGAGTCCTAGATTGATTATTATGAAGATGATGTTTGACAGAATGCATCACAATAGATTTTTTTGAGATGGGCTTGTGTTGTGGAATTCTCAACCCCTTCTAATTGAAGTAACAATCAGATGTATTGTGATTGTTCATGTCGCAGATTGAAGAATACTTGTTGAAATAGCAATTTTTGGTGGAGTGATTGTTCATATCACAGATAGAACAATATTGGTTGAAGAAGCATTTATATGTCTTGTGATTGAACATGTCACAAATATCACAATACATTTGTTTGTTTCTGAATCAAATTTTTCTTTGAGTAACTCAACTGATACTTTCTTTTGATGAGTCACTTTCTTTTCTTTAGATGATGAATTAGAATCACCCTTTTTGTAGATTGTCTCACAATACTACTCTTGTTCAGTTGTCTGGGTTGTTTCTATTTCTTCAACCTACTTCTCACCTCTTTCTCAAACTGGTCAACATGATCTTTATTACAGATATCAAACCCAACTCCCTGCCTTAATTTGGATGACTGTGGGTCTAATGAAGTTTTGTGTGTTGAACTCAGTTTTACAGTTGGTTTATTTTTTAGTGAAACCTTTTCTGATTTGCTTGAATTTTATGGAGATACAATCTTATTATTAGAACTACTCTCAGTAGTGAGTTTTACTGTTTTGACATATTTCTTTTTCCCTTGTAAAACAAATGGTATGAATTTTATAAAAGGTACAATTGCTTTTACAGGGCTTGATGGTTTTTTGACAATCACTGTCTTGTCAGAACACTCTTTGGTTTTGATTGGGTGTCCTAACTTGATTTTGTCCTTATCGGTTTCAAAATAACATCAGGTTTGTTTTGAGGACTTGTCACTTGTTTCACTTCTGATTTAGGTTCTAAAATTTTAGGTTCAGTTTAATCAAAGAGTGATACAGAGTCAGGCATGATAGTGTAATTATCATTGTATGGTGGAGGACATGAATTGTACCCAATCCTGACATGTTCTTTGGATCCTTTTGTGAATCCAGCATTTCTTGCAGCTTGACTGAAGACATTTGAAACTTTTCAAGTTTCACTTCAGTCATAGATTATTGAGCTTTATCTTGAGCTAACTTTTCAGTGAGTAGCTTATTTTCAGCTGCAAGATTGTATTTCTCACCATGCAATTTTTCTATGTTAGTAATGAGAGAATTGATTTTGATTTCAAACCTTTTTAGTTCTCTCTTCATCATTTCTGACTTCACCTTTTCTTCTTTAATTTTATCTGCCAGTTTATGATTATGTTCTCTATACTCTTGTAATTCATTTATGCATTTCTCACTACAAAGGTTAGTTTTTACCTTAGCAGGCATTGCAGATGGTCCATCATTGATATGAGCCATGAGAGCATGATTCTGGAATTGAAGCTTGACTTCCTCATCATACACACTCCAGTCACATATCCCATCTTGTTTGATCACAAGGGCACTGGCAGAAGGCTAACTGCTTGCATGGGCTTGATTTGTCAGCTGTGGTTGATTCTGGTATGTTTGTTGATGATGGTACTGTTGTTGATGATTGTTTGAGTGATAGCTTGAATTGGGCTATGAGGATGATTGACCAGGAGAGTTCCTTGAATGGTTGGTTCTTTTAGGAGCATTACACTCTCTTGAGAAATGGCCAGTCATACCACAGTTGAAGCATTTTACCTTGGATTTGTCATATCCAAGCTTTGTGTTCTCATTCAGGCTCAATTTTCTTCCTTTTCTGAAGAATTTCTTTGCTCTCATGGCAATCATTACCATTTGCCACTGTAGATCCATCTCCTTAACATCATCAGGATCTAATTCTTCTAAATCTTCCTGTATTAAATGGGCAGAAGTGAGTCTTCCCCCAAGATATGCTTCAAAACTTGCAACAAAGGCATTGTAGGTTGCCTTTTGCTCTTCTGATTTTAAGTCTTCTAGAGAGATTGTAGGTGCAGTGGAGACTTTTGGAGCTTGTGCTAAATTTGAATGGTGATTGAATGATGGAGATGCAATGAACCCAGTATTGTTCATTTGATCTCTTGATGAGATGAAGTCATCTTCCTCTGTGATGAAAGCATTTTCAACAGAATTTGATTCTGAAGGGAATTTGTAGGCTTCAATCACTCTTGGCCCCTCAGATTTCTGCTTCCTTCATCAAGTTCCAGAGCTTCAATCTTGGCTATGATAATATCTAGAGTGGTACTCTCAAGATCAAGAGTATTTTTTAACATTGTGACATTTTGCTTCCAGCTTTTAGGCAGAGTGTGAAGCATTTTCTTGTTGAGTTCTTTAATGTTGTATGAAACACCCATAATTTCCAAGTCATTGACCAACTGTACAAATCAATGCAGTTGTTTTGATATGGATTCTCCTTTGGTGTGATGGAAGGTTTCATACTGATTCACCAGCTTGTCTTTGTTAATTTTAGCAACTTCACTGCTACCTTCACACATAATTTTGAGAGCATCCCAAACAGCTTTAGCAGTTCCATATGTTTCCAATCTTTTCAGCACATCCATTTTGAGTGCTTGAGTCAAAATAGAGTATGCTTTAAGATCAATTTTGATTTTCTTATAATCATCTCATCTATAGTTAAGTCTTCAATTGGTATTCTAGCAGTCTTGTACAGTGTAGCTTGAGCTGTTGATAAAGTAACAGGAATATGTGGACCCTTACATATTGAGATCCAAAAGTCAGGATCTACACCAATGATATAATTTCTAAACCGTATTCTCCATTGTTTAAACT